>OX422140.1:160287330-160748292 GCA_949129095.1 Volucella bombylans
AATCGACCAACATTCACGATAGCAATTAAGTCAGGACACCGCCCTGTGGGTAACCCACTATCATATATTGACCGCAATCAGCATACGTAATTAGTGTTTTATTCACCAGTATTTCTGTCATCCACAAAACTAATGATTCATCTACGCCGTCTTATCCGCCATTAAAAGTTGCATTGTCGAAAGGACATTCAATGTCGATGAGAATGAAAACGAGCATTTAGCGAGCGTTTTGTCATCTTTTGGGATTTTCGGTATAAAGGCTACCCTCACTGTTCGCCAGGGTTTCGGTGTGTACTGCTACACAGGCTAGCAGTGAAAATTGTCTTATGGCATATACCAATTTATAGCATTAATGGATAATGGTTTCCAGTGGCCCGAAATTTACACGACTATGCAGACGCGTTTCATCAAAAACAGACGTGGGAGCCTTATGCCTGAAGTCATGCTCAAAACATAATGCTATAATTATTCTTCATAATTAATAAAGATTTATGAATCAAACTCAATTCCTATTGTTTCTGTTATTTAAGAAAAAGAAAAAGCTATAGTTTTTACGTCCGTTTGGGAATTTTATCAAAGCTACGACCAGTGACACTTCCATTATCCGAGACTTATTTATAATTTCATCTGACATTAAACTGATGTCTGAAAAGGCACTGCAAAATGGCATTCTATTCAGATCTTCTATTCAAAAAGGCAAAACGAAACAGAACTTAGTAAATTCAATGTAAAGATAATTCACAATGGATGTTAATCACCAATTAAATTCCATCTGAAAAGTATGCACTCATTTTTAAATAGATACCGTTACAATGTCATGTCACATCATGCATCTTCAAAATTCCATTTAATCGGAGAAAAATCTACTAACTAAGCTTGCCGAAGTGTAAAATCAAATCCTGCAAATTGTTCCTTTTATCTTAACAATTAACACTTGAGTGGACAAAGCATTAATGCAACTTATTTTACTTTACAAAGGTTTTTTTTAATTCAAATTTGAAGAGTAAACTTGATTTTTTTATTTATTCAAACCTTGAGGCGTATCCTGCTACCATGTACAGAGGCAACAATATTGTTGAAAATAAAAATGTAAATACACAAATACATGCCTTTACAGTCCAATCAGGCAAACAGTTTTTTCATGTAGTAAATTGTTTTATTGATTGAATTGGGCTGATTGTCTTGAAAATAGAATCGGTGTTGTTTTAGTAGATTACCGTTATGTAAAGGCGCAACATATTCAAAGCACATTGTTTCGTGTCTCGTTGCAGGAAAACTATGGCAACTTCATACCGGGGAAACAGCGTCACGGTAAGTACTTGGAAGACGCAAGTACAGCTAGGGAAGGCGATGAGATATCGAGGTCGCTCAAGATGTTTGCCATGCTGGCTGCTTGCAAAGCAGGTATGTACGAGTGTGTATATTACTATAAACTTGTATGTTATGTGTAGGTTTGCGGAGCGATAGGCCGTGGTCTAATGATCTGCACATTTCCCTGTTTCATGTTCCAATAGAACTGGTGGGTTTCAACTCTTGACAGTGCCCATTGCTTCACCGTTAAGAGCAAACCTAGCAGATTAGAGTCTCTACTGTTAGGTAATACAGGGATTAATGGTGGAGAGGGGATTTGCTGTTTCAACCAGAATATTTTTAGTTAACCTACATTAGTTATTTCTAATGTTACATATTTTTCCAACGTATCTGCAAGGCTACTGCGCCGAATGTGGGGTTGGCTAAATTTGCGGTCTTTGAACATTCTACAGGCCACTGTTTTGGATTACCTCTTTAGTGAGGCCAAGAGTTTGCTAATGTCTTCGAATTTGGGTGGTTTCTTGAGCCTTTTGCTTTTTGGACCAGACGTTCCGACGACCTTCGTTGAACAAAACAAATCAGCTGATTTGTTTAGCCTGAAGGTTTTGAAGTTTTGCTATCGGTTTCTTAATGTGGATACTTTGGCGAATCGCGTACCAGTTGTATTGCACGGGCTGACATTCGTAACATTTTCATTTCCGTCGCTGTGATTTTTTCTTTTATATATTTCGTACATCGACTAACGTTATGATGTGTATGTTAAAGCCGAAAGAACGGCTGTCGTGTATAGCACACCGTTAAGTTCAAACGGCTGAACTTTAAACTGACTCTATGCACGACATCGTCATCGCAATTTCCTTAGTGGTTAAGGACAAGCCTATTTATTCAAATTGTTCACACTTTGGTATGATGACGAGTTGCATGAATTACTGTCACGTCGTTGCCTATGATAGCGCTATCATCGGCGAAAAGCAGAGAAGTTCCGACCCGTTGATGTGCTGCTTCAGTAGAAAATCTTTGACGACCTTAAAAAGCGACGGACTTTATACACTGCCTTGGTATACCCCAACTTTAACCAGTTATTTCCGTTGCCCATTGTACTTTCGTTTTAACGCCGTTTTAACTTAATGGAAACCCGAAATTACGCAACCAGGAAACTTCATGCGCAATAACACGATTGTTTCGGAACTTGTATGCCACGTTCCACGATCCTGTTGAAAGTAGAGGTTGCCCGTATCCATATCCTCGGTCTCCGGCCACAAAAAAATTTCTTATCATGTCTCGGTAGCGCGCTTCATTGACTGTAATGGCTTTTCCGCTCTCATTTTCGAAAAACACCTTCAGTCCGTACCAAACAGTTACTCGTTCTGTGTCTATTGGCATCTCCTTTTCTTATAATCCTGAATCATTCGGTATCCCAAATGCGCCAATTTTGCTTATTAACGTAGTCGCTAATTTGGAAACGGGCCGTCACCGAAAATGCGATATCTTTCGGACAATAAATGTCAGCATGCATGTTTCTAGGACCCAATCCCAGAACGTACGCCGACGATGTTGGTCAGCAGGCTTCAGTTAATTGGAACTTGCACGCGTGTAGAGCCAAATCTTGTGAAAATTCGGTGCGGTTTGGCTGTGGAGAGGTGAGCACGGTGGAGAATGTATGGGTTTTTTATGTCATTTTGTCCCTGCTTTACTGCGGTGATATTTTCCAATGAACGTCCGAGGTGAACACGTTTTGGCGTCTTCACATGTTGCACTGAGTCCGTCTCTTGAAATTTGTTGTTTATGTTGTGCACACACATCTCGAAAAGCACATGCACGCGCAAAATTGGCACGAAATTTTCGCATTGGTGCCACGATTTGGATTTTTTCTTTCACTGTGTTGTGTATGGCGTTACGGTAAGTTTATAGATGACATCTGTCACTATCCTACGTGCATCAGCTGTAAAATATTGTAATAGGCATTTCAAATCCTACACATCTTGTTGAAACATTCTTTACACATCGCATATTATTCTTATATATGTTCGTAGCCCGTACATTTTGAGATCATATCACCGTCCATATAAGACCTCTGGGAACTCTATTGAAAGCTTTTTCCCTATTTATGAAGAAGATCTTTCGGGACTTCACGATTTTTTTTAATTGTTATCTATAAACTTTGAATCGCGTCATACGTCGACCTGTGTTCCACAAACCCGTGACTGATATAGAGTTTAATAATATTGCGTTTTTGAATGTATGGGACATTAGTTTAATCGATCGGTAGTTGTTTCTTTATCTCGTGTCGCCTTTGCCTTTATACAGTGGAACAAGAGCTCTCCCTCGACTGCTTAGGCATTCAACAGTCTCTCGTCATTTTAGTAAACAAAATCGTAAGCTTACCTTCATGGTTTGCGATCGACGTCCATACATGGGGTGCCCAACTGCAACCCCTATATAATCCTTGTTATAGGTTCCCTTTAGTTCGTTGTTTAGCAGCGCGTTAAATTTAAATTTTAAAAATGTTATTCCGTTTAGCAGCGCTTCTAATTCCCGATATAACGTCTCTACTTTTATCACACGTGCTCTAGCTACTGCTTTCTTCGCCTCTTTTTTGCAGCATTCGTAGTATAACTCCAGACGCACTTTATTGGTTTCGCTATTTCCGCTGTATTTAGGCCACGCTTTGAAGTCTTACCTTTTGTTCTTTATCGCCATTTTTGTCTCATGATTCCACCACCACATTTCTTTTTTTTACTTGAAGTCGGTCCATTGAAACACCGAGCACAGTTTTTGCACTACTCTTACACTTCTTAAACCAATCTGTGTGCCTCTGTTTCAATTGAGGAGTTCTCTGTAAGGCTAGGGCCTTAGGACTTAACGTAGCCTTAGAGACAATAATCGAGTGGTTTCAAATAGCATGATCGCGGCGGCCAATTGATGAACGCTCGCAGTGAGATGACCTAGTCGCCAAAAATCTCCTTCACAGCGTTGCGTCGCTTGTATGACATTTAGCGCCGTCTTATTGAGGCCACAGCTCGGATATATCGATGTGTCGATGAACACTTGTGGACTGTTTTCGCTCCAATAACGGCAATTTTGTTTGTTGACATAGCCGCTGAGCCAAAAATGGGCCTCGTCCGAGAAGATGATTTTTTGGAAAAAATCCGTATTTTCGGCCAACATTTCCAGCGCCCGTGGTGCGGCTTCAAATCTTACACGGATGTAGGCCCAAATCCAACCCTAAATAAGTCGTGTTGACTCTCTAGGGATGCCCAATTCAGCTGAACGTCCCCGAATAGACATTTCTGGGTCTTCCTCGATACTGGCCGCTACGACGGCTATGATTTCTTCATTTCGCACCAATCTATGTCTGGTTGGCGGCTTAAGATCCAAAAGAGTGTATTCACGCTTAAACTTTTCCACGGTGCGACGAATTGCCTGCACACTGAAGCCGTGATGACGACGGACCTCACAACGAAATTCACGTTGCGTATTTACAATTGAGCCGGAATTTCGATAATATTTTTTAATAATTTTCGTATTTTCGTATAAGCGTATAACGATGCATAATGAAATGGTAAACCTTACTGAATATTTTGACAGATGTCATTGGTAACTTTGACAGACAAACATAATAATTGGAAAAACTATCATTGCTATTTGGTCAACTTTTACAATAAATTGATTAATCTATTACCTTACTACGTAAGGTACTTCTTCGGCGACTGTATCTTCAGCTCAAACTGCTCAAACCTAGTTCAACCCACCGTCACCTTGCTATTTTGTATGCCATGGAGATAGAGCTATGTATATTAATAAGATTATCCTTAAAACCAACTCGTCTCTTGGAGAAGAATTGTCCAACCCTTACGTGGCCTGAAGCCTCTACATTACCTTTGTTCGTTCACTGCTTGGATACGCCAATCAAGCCTGGTCCTCCTCTTTTTTCTCTGTATTATTATTATTATTATTTAGAAAACTAACTTATAATTGAAATTATAAGTTAGCTGGATAGCCAGAGCATCAAAGGCCTTCAGCTATTTAGATACATATGTTTAGATTACGTTGAATAAATTGGTCATTTTGAGAAAATCTATTATAGTTTTTATATTTTTGAAATTCGGGTTAGAGAGTAGTTCTTTGGGATTGATTTGGGAAAGGAATCTGAGTCTGGAATTGTGGAATGCGGAACATTCGGAGAGGATGTGGTGAATGCTTATTTGTAATTGGTTGCAATAGGTGCACTGAGATGATTTATTTTTGTTTATGTAGTGCTCGTGAGTGAGTTTTGTATGACCTAGTCTAAGCCTAATTATTTTAGTTACTTCGATGCGAGAAATTGTAGAAGGTTCTAATTTTTTTGCGTAATCTTTGACGGACAATTTGTTTTTATTAATGGTCTTATACCATTCAGAAGTTTTGTCCCAGAGGAGTAGTTGATTGGAGTTGGATTGTTTTTTAATAAACTTGTTGAGATCTTGAGGGTTGAAGTTCGGGGAGAGAAAGGATGGGGTTCTAAGAGTGTTTTTGGCAGATTTGTCGGCGTATTCGTTGCCCGCGATCTGGACATGGCCTGGGACCCATATTAGTTTAATCTTGGGAGATTGGTGGTAGAGGAGGTTACGGATTAAGGAAGGGTAATAGGATTGGTTATTGACGTTGAGAATTGCGTCAATAGATGACAGTGAGTCAGTGCAGATGGCAAATTTTTTGTTGAAATTATTTGTGTATTGCAAGGCTTTTAGAATGGCAATTATTTCGGCGGTAAATATAGAGCTGTACATCGGGAGTAGGAAGGAGTAGATCGTCTCATTTTCAAAGGTGACACTAAAGCCTACGTTATCCTCTACTTTGGAGCCGTCTGTATAAATGAAGGAGTAGTCGCTTAAACTATTTCTCAGTTCCATGAAGCGAGCTCGGAATATCTCCGGGGGGGTATGGGATTTTTTATGGGTTCTTAAAGATGATATAACGCAGGAAGGTAAGAAGAACCAGGGTGGGGGTAAGGATGGACAGGGTTGAATGGGTTTGTGAGGGATGTTGATTTCTTCATAGAGGGCTGCGGAGCGTTTAATACAAGATGGAGTCTTTTTCGCTATTTTTGGGTTTCTTACTATTTTGTATAAAGGGGTGTCTTTGCAAAATAAAATGGGTTTGTATAGCTTTATCGTGGACTGGTAGCGTAAAGCTTCAAACGTTTGCATTTTCGATTCGAACAGGAGGTGGTTAATGGGAGTTGTTCGGTAAGCGTTGAGAGCTTTTCTTAGAGCGGAATTATATATGGTTTTGATTTTATTTAGGTGGGATTTGGCGGAATAACCGTAAAGAAATAGACCGTATTCTATTTTAGAGATTATTATAGATTGAGCGATTGAAGTTAGGGTGTATGGGTTGCAATTAAATTTTTTGTAGGAAAGGGATTTTATTATATTTAGCTTTTGTTCCAAAGCAGGGCGGATATACTCGATGTGCGCGTTCCATTTGTAATTTTTTTGGAAAACAATGCCTAGAATTTTAAGTTTATCAACTTTTTCTAAAATTATATTCCCTGATAGAATATTGCAGGAGCATTTATGTTTTCGACAGATATGAAGGTGTTTGCTTTTTATTAATGATAATTTGGCTCCAGAGTATTCACACCAGGATAGAATGTCTTGAAATATGGAGTTAAGATCAATGTCGGGGAGGTATTTTTTTTGTTTATATTTTTTATGATTGTGAAATCGTCAGCATACGCACAGAACTTTATTTCTTTATGAAGTGATAGGACGTGGGAGAGCTTATTGTAGGCTATAAGGAAGAGAGGAACAGATAACGGGGACCCTTGAGGAATACCGTTGTAGAGAGGTAAAGGAGACGATAAGGCGTTTCCAATACGAACCGAGATTTTTCTATTTGTCATAAAATTATATATATATCTGATGATATTGGGTCCTACTTTCCAAGCAATAAGTTGATCGATAATTGTATGTGTGCCAATTTTATCAAATGCTTTTGCAAAGTCAAGGGAGATAAGGGAAATGTGGCTATTTTTTGAAAGGGCTTCAGTAATGTAATGGTCTAGGTAAAGTAGAGGATCAGTTACAGATTTGCTTTTTTTAAATCCCATTTGGTGACTGCTGAGAAGTTTATCATGGGAAACAAACCACCAGAGTCTATTGGCTATTATTTTGTCGAGAACTTTGGCGCAACAGGGGTTAAGAGAGATGGGTCTGTAGGATTTCGGGAGTGATTTGTTACAATTAGGTTTTAGGATGGGAATGACCGTGCTGTTCTTGTATAATTGGGGGATATTTTTATGGAAGACTGAGTTATAATAGTTCAGAAGACGATTTTTTACGGAGAGGGAGAGGTTTTTTATCATAGGGTATGATATTCTATCGTTGGCTGGGGTCTTGCCTTTTAATTTGTTTAATGCTGAGTCTAGTTCCGAGGGACTGATATCGCTGTCTATCGCTTTAGCACTTTTTGATGGCAAGTATGAGATAGCGGGTGAAGTTATTGGTTTATTTTGACAGAAGGTGTGTGGGAAGTTAGAATCGTGCGATTCTTTGGACCAAAATTCTGCGAAATATTTGACTAGGCTGGAGGGGTTCGTGATGTTGACGTTAGAATTATTTGTAGGAGTAATAGAGTGCATGGAAGGGAAGGTTTTCACACCGCAGAATCTACTTATGGTGGACCAGATTTTAGCAGAGGGAGTATTGTAATTGATTTCAGAAGTAAGTTTGTGTATGGACTCGGCTTTTGCAATTTTTATTTTCCTCTTGAGTCTGGCGTTGGCTTTTTTGTAATTGATAATTTTATCAGTGGAAATGTTACGTTTTAAGAATTGCCAAAGTCTGTTTTTTTCTGCTTTCAATTGTTCGAGTTCCTTGTTCCACCAAGGAACCTGTTTACTTTTTGTAGAGATGGAGTTTTGTGGAATGGATTTATTGGCGCTTTGGAGGATAATTTTATGGATATTGGCTGCTTCTTTGTTAAGATTATCACTGATGGGGTGTTCAGTACTAAATTTGTCAACAAGCTTTTGATAAAACTCCCAGTTAGCTTCGTCGATTTTGAATTTCGGTCTCATTTTTAGAGGGGAGGCGAACATGGAAATAATAATGGGGAAGTGGTCACTTCCACATAGATCTTTGAAGACGTTCCATTTAGTGTCAACAGCCAGACTTGGCGAGCAAAAGGATAGGTCGATATGGGTGAAAGTGGAGTGGGTGCTAAAGTGAGTGGGGGATCCATCATTGAGAAGTTGATAGTCGGATTTAGTTAAAAACTTGGAAATGGAGTTACCGCGATGGTTGTTTTTGGGCGAGCCCCAGCTAGAATTCCAGCTGTTGAAGTCGCCTAGTACCAGAGTGGATCGATGCTGTTGTTCAAGAACGTTTTTCAGATTGGTAATGTTAAAAGATTGGGCAGGGTGAATGTACGCGTTTATTATTAAGAATTTAAGCTTAGATATTATTGTTATGCCAAGAGCTTCGAAATCATTGTTAAGGTTAAACTGGTTGTATTGTATCGAAGTGTGAACTAGGAAAGCAATTCCACCATAGGGGCTTAGGGATGTGTTTTGGGGGATAAAGTGATAGTTGACTGGAATGGGAATATTTTTTGTGGATGTAAGATGAGTTTCTTGTAAAGCTATTATTTTGGGGGAAATGGTTTTTATTAGAATTAATAATTCGTTATAGTTGTTCAAGTAGCCTTTGATGTTCCACTGAATTATTTTTAATGCAGGTGTGATGATTTGGAGATGATTTGCGGTGCTTGTTGTGTTGCTGGTATTGGTGCGACCCCGCCATCCCAGATTAGAATGTTGAGGACTCAATGATGCGCCTGGGATGGACGGATTGACGGTGGTGGGGTCGTTGATGTTGTTAGTGTTTCTTCGGTTAAGTCGATTCATGGTTATTAGTTTGTTTGGGCTCAGTGAAGGCTTTTTTATCGTTGGTGTTGTGATTCTTGATAAATGTTTCGTAGCAGGAAGTAGATTGCGGTTGGTTTGGTAAGTTATAATATTTATTTTCGCGGATAAGTTGCTGGGTTAGGTTTGAAATGGGTGACATTGTGGTGTTTGTATTGTGTTGTGTAAGTTGATGATGAACGTTTGTGATATTTGGCTGGATTGCAGAGGTAGATTGAATGTGATCATCAGGTTTATTTGAGTTTGTGCGCATGGGTTGTGTTGAAGGGGTAATTGTGAATGATTTTCTGCCGTTTGTGTTTTCACACGGCTTGGTTGTAGGTGCACTGTTTTGTTTTTTAGATGGTGTTAGATTTGGCGAGGAGGGGACGGTGGAAGAATTGTTATTGGAATTTGATGGGAGAGATGTTGCTTGTAAGGATTGTGATTGAGAAGAATTTTTGACTATCGCTGAGTATGAAGTAGAAAGTATGGATGAAGGGTTTTGGGCTCTGTAAATTTTGTTTGCTTCAGATATGCTGCATTTATTGATTGTTTTTATTTTCAAAATTTCTTTTTGCTTAATGTATGCCTTGCATGACCTTGAGGAGGCTGCATGTTCTTCAGAGCAGTTGGCGCAGAGTATGTGACTACACGTGGAAGGGTCATGAGGGGGCAGATTACACTTGTCACAACGAGGTAGGTTGTTGCATCTTTTGGTGGTGTGGCCTAGAATTTGGCAGTTACGACAACGCATAGGGTTGGGGAAGTATTCCCTGACTTTCACGTTATACCAGCCGATATTTACTGATGGTGGGGGACGGAAGCGGTCAAAAGTAAGGAGGACGACACCGGTAGCGCGTTGCGAGCCTTCTTGATTTTTTTTTAAATTTGAATACTTCGGTGACTCCCTGTGATCTCATTTCTCTGATGATTTCTTCTTCAGACACGTGTATGAGGCAAGGAGCGTATACAGTACCCTTGGAGGAGTTTAGAGCATTGTGCAGGGAAACTTTGATGGGGCAGATATTGGAGAGGGATTTTTTAGATGTAAACAGATCGGCAATTTTCTGAGACTTGACCAGCACTAGCAGGTTTCCGTCCCGGAGTTGGGTTATAGATTCATAACCGGTACTTATGCCATCGATAGCTTTTTTGAGGAGAAAGACACTGAATGAGGTTAGGGGTTTCGTTTCATCACTCGCGGCAATTATAATAAATTTGGGGTCAGAAAGGTTAGATGTTGAAACTGGAAGGTTAAGTATGTCAGATTGGAGATACGGGTTTTTCTTTTTCCTTTTTTGAGTGGGTTCGGATAGAACCTCAATATCGAGGCTCCCGAACCGGTTTCCCGGAGGCACGTGGCCCCCGAGGGCCATTATAACGTTATAGTTTTTATAACACTCTAGATTTAGGGGTGACGTTTAAGAGAACAAAGAAAAAAAATTAAAATAAATTTTTGCTTGTGTAGTAGCGGGACTTTGTTTTTGTTTTGCGCGCACGCTATTGATCAATTGATAACAACTCGCTGATAGCTGTTCACTGTACCACGGTTAGTCGACGACGTTTTTTCTCTGTAGTTGGTGCAGTTCAGAGGGTCTCCTTTGTTCTTTGATAGTTTGCTGGCATTGTTGCCACTGGTCTTTAAAACTTGATGCTGGCGGTAGAGAACTTTTGGAGAGTTCAAGGGATATTTGATTGGCAATGGCTGCGACAAACTTTAGCGATTGTAGTTTTTTGATGTCGAACTTCTTCACATAATTAGTTTGGCCTGGCAGTGAAGAGGATATCCTTCCTCATGCATATTTTGGCCTCTATAAAGTTCGGACATCTCAAATATCCGTTATCAGAGGTGTTTTCATACTTGCTCTGTCTATCGATCTGTCTGTTTTTACTTCTAAATCTGTTGACCTTTACGTCATGCCTAAAACATGGCAAGACTAACTATCACCAAAGATTAATTTCATATTTGCGTTAAAACCGCCATGCATAATTTGAACGTTATTTTTACAATGCCGTTTAAAATTGATAAGCCTCGACGAGGCTTCGTAAAAAAAAAATTGTGAGGTCATCTTTTGCGAGAAGAATAAGCGTATATAGACATGCCAGAAATTTAAGTTTATGCAGATGCTCACAAAGCGCTCGGGTACCTGCAGCCTGACGCAACTGTAGGCTGCAAAATCAGAGATAGTGCTCCGCTGTGTCATCGTCACTCATATACCAAGCGTCGTTACGTTCAGATTCAATTCAATTCAATTCAGATTCAATTCAATTTATTATTATAAAAACATTGTACAAATAAGAGCTAGTCTTTTATAGTACATAAAGTAGCGGATAGATTACAATATTAATTATTAATTAAACTAAATTTAATATAAGCATTAGTGAATAATTACTTAAAAATAAAAATATTGGAAAAGAAAGAGTTGTGGAGAGAAGGATAGTGAAAAGATTTAAAGAATAGTGCAGAAAATAGATAAAAGATAGAGGATTTCAAGAGAGTAGATACAGTTAGTCAAAAAATTATTCACACCCCCCATAAAGAATTACAAATTATTCAATATCTTTAAAAAAACAAATTCTATTTTTTCGAAAAAAATATATTTTTTTAGTAATTCGATAACAATTTTGATTTAAGTAAAAGTAATAAAGAAAAAATTATAATACTAAATATACAATATAAAATAAGAAAGACCTCCCTTTTTTACGCCAAAAAAATATTCACACCCCATACATTAAATTCTAATTTTCGGGTCGCCTGGTTATTATTTTTATTTTTAAAAGAGAGCGTGTAGTGATCAGTTTATTTTAAGCCGGTTTTAAGTCTAAAAGTATTAAAAATGGTCAAAGGAAAGGAAATTTGCCATGATATTCGGCAAAAGATTGTGAATTTTCATAAGAAGGGATTGGGATATAAAAAAATAAGCAAACATCTTCAAATTAATAAAAATACAATAGCATCTATTGTGAAGAAGTATAAAGAAACTGGAAAAATTAAAAATCTCGGTGGCAGGGGGCGTAAAAGAAAAACAACGACTAAAATTGATGAAGTTATTTTGAGAGAGGTCAAGAAAGATCGACGAATATCAGCAAACAAAATCGCAGTTGACATTGAAGATGGATTTAACGTTAAAGTTACAAGTCAAACCATTAGAAACCGCATAAATGCGGCAGGGTACAAAGGAAAAGTTGCAATTAGGAAGCCATTCATTTCCAAAAAGAATGAACAACGAAGACTTGAATGGGCTAAAGAAAAAGTGCTTTGGTCTCCTGAGGACTGGAAAAAAGTTATTTGGTCGGATGAAAGCAAAATTTCACTTTTTGGTTCTGACGGTATAACACGCGTTTGGAGGAAGCAAGGAGAGCGTTTTAAAAAAGAATGTTTACGACCCACTGTTAAACATGGTGGAGGTAAGAATCTTCTCCCATTTATTATGGTATCCATGATATTTTATTCGTACATTTTACTTAGGAAACCGAATGATTTGGGGTTGCATGTCTTGGGGCGGCTGTGGAAATCTAAATTTCATCGAAGGAATTATGAGAAAGAAAGATTATCTCCAGATTTTGCAAGACAATTTGCTTTCAAGCGCTGAATTGTTGGGAATTGATGACAACTTTGTATTCCAGCAAGACGGAGATCCAAAGCATACCGCCAAAATCGTTTCCAAATGGTTTTCCCACAACAATATTAATGTATTGGATTGGCCTCCTCAGTCACCAGACCTCAACCCGATTGAGCAGTTATGGGCTATTGTGAAAAAACGGGTTGCAAAGTCTAGGCCTTCAAACATCGCCAATTTAAAAACTGTGATTGAAAATGAATGGAAAAACATAGCGCCGGATATTACAAATAAGTTGGTTGAATCTATGCCGAAAAGGTGTCGTGCTGTAATACAGGCCAAAGGCGGGCATACTAAATATTAAATGTGCGGTGTGAATATTTTTTTGTCGTAAAAAAGTGAGGCCTTTCTTATTTTATATTGTATATTTAGTGTTATAATTTTTTCTTTATTACTTTTACTTAAATCAAAATTGTTATCGAATTACTAAACAAATATATTTTTTTCCAAAAAATTGAATTTGTTTTCTTAAAGATATTGAATAATTTGTAATTCTTTATGGGGGGTGTGAATAATTTTTTGACTAACTGTATGTGTTGCTTATTCAATGTCTACCAATACGGCACTTTTGAATTTAATAGCTTCAATTGTTTGCTTTGTTGTTGTCGTAAGTTTGTTCCAGAGCCTGGTGACATACACAAAGAAGAGACGCGACGAGTTCAAATAGTTGAAAGAGGGCGTTATGATATTAAATGTTCTGGAGGACTGAGCAAATTGAAGTTTATCAAAAAGATACTTGGGGGATCTGCTGTTTATGACCTTGTGCATAAACAAAAGACATCGAACTTTTTGGAACTGCTGAAACGAACAACCAAGAACCAGCTTGTGACAGTGTGAAATGTGTTCATACCGACGGAGACCATACACGTACCTAACCATATCATTGAACGCCACAAGCAACTTGTGCTGAGAAAGGGAGTCGAGCTTGCAGTAAACAACAGTGGCATAATCAATAATAGGCATAAATAACGTTTTTATTAACCTTAGTTTAGTGTCAACCGGAGTAAAACTAGAAGACAACCGAAGTTTACGTAGCCCAGCATAGATTCGTCCAATAACATAGTTTGTATGGTCAACGGCAGAGAGAGAACAATTTAATTTGAAGCCGAGATTTGTGACAGCATCCACAAATTTGAGTTGCTTATTGTTCAAGCTTACAGGCGGCAGCAGATCAGTATCGTAATGCTTCTTAGAAATAAGAATAAGCTGGGATTTGTTAGGATTCAGACTGAGACCATTGCATAGTGACCAGTTGTATACTGCTGACAGGTCTTCATTTATTCTGTCAAAAAGATCCTCAATGAGCCCAATCGGTCGTGACAAGTATATCTGAGCATCATCAGCGTAGATATGAGTGTTTACATTCTGGCATACTTTGGGTAGGTCATTAATATAAATACAGAAAAGTATTGGTCCTAATATTGATCCCTGCGGTACTCCTGCCATTAAGATTTTAAACTCTGATTTTTTTCCATCAATAACAACCCTTTGAAAGCGATTTTTTAAATAGTTACTTATCAGGCCCACCGATCTTGCACTAAAGCCAAAATATAGCCTGAGCTTGTGACATAGTACTTTGTGATCCACGCTGTCAAAGGCCTTGGAAAAATCTAGCAAGCAAAGCACCGTTATTTCGCCTGCATCATATTTGACTCTTATATCGTCTAGGATTTTAATCATAGCTGTCGAACAGCTATGATATTCTCGAAAACCAGACTGTACAGGGGATAGCAAACAGTGTTGGTTTAGGTAGCTTGACATTTGGCGAGCGAGAATTTTCTCTAAGACCTTTGACAAACAAGGCAAAATACTTATTGGGCGAAAGTCAGAAGCTACAGATGGCTGAGGTTTTTTCGGAACCGGAATAACCTTAGCCAACTTCCAACTATCAGGGAAGGTAGAGCACGTAATGCAAAAATTGATTATGTGTGTAAGAGAGATTATGATATGCGGTAATATCATCTTCACAAAACAAATGGGTACACCATCCTCACCTATAGCATTGGACTTAAGAGAACGAATGGTATTTACTACATCAATTTCTGAGACGACTTCAAAGTCAAATTCAGAGCTAAAAAACAGTTGGCTATCTGGAGTAAAGCACGGACTATTCGGAGAACTTGAAAGAAACGCCTCGTTAAGGTCGTTTGCATTCGGAACATTATCGACAACAGCCTTTTTTCCTACACCAATGGATCGTAGATTGCTCCATAGCTTCTTAGAGGTTTGGTCGGTGCTTAGTTTCGATAGAAAATATCTTTTTTTCGCTCTTCGGGTCACAAAAGTGGAGTGGTTGCGAGCACGACGAAAAAACTCCCAATTAAGACTTGAGGGCCTAAGCTTCCATCTAGCGTACAACTTGTTACGAACTTTCATGGCATTGTGCACCTCAGTTGTGAACCACGGGCACTTTGTATTTTTAATCGCAACTGTTTTTAGAGGAACGTGCCTGTTAAAAAGGTCCACGAGCAGGGTTTGCAAATGGTCTATTTTTTCATTGACATTCGAGTCGTAATAGCAATCATTCCAAGGGAGAAGACTTGCATTTAGTTGTAACATAGTGTTGTCGATAGAGGAAAAGTCTCTAAATTGAAAAGATGATGGATTAAGGGAACGAGAGAAGTCAACATTGTACGTACAATATATTAAATCATGATCAGAATAGCTGATCAGCTAGAGATAGCTGATCCTGGAGTAGTAAGTTTGACCGATCTGAAACCATGATAACGTCGAGTAGACTAGGAGGAACCCCTGGAGCGAATCGGGTAGCATGGGAGTTAACAATAGTGAGCCCGGTTGAAGCTGCAAAGTCTAAGAGTCGACGTGCTCTGCTATCGTTTTTAAGAAGGTCGGCGTTGAGATCGCCACAGATAATAATATCGTCATATAGAGCAGTGAACTCACTGATTGCCGAAAACAGTGGCTCTGGAGAGTGACATTGGTTTGGATTGTACGCAACACCAATCAGGCATTTTGAGTTGCAGTCACTAACTTCAAGTAGGAGATATTCAACAACGCTACCATCAGAATTCCTTAGTATGTTGCACTTAAGTGAGGAGCTGCAGTACACCGCAACTCCTCCACCCGTAGTGTCGGTCACCCTATCATTTCGAATGAGTTTATAACCCGGAATGTCATATAAATCGGACAATTTATCTTTATCGTTTGGATCTGGACTCAGCCAAGTCTCAGTAACACAAATAATATCAACCCCTGAGCCATTAAAAATATATCTCAAGTAATCTAATTTAGATAGGCTTAAACTTCGAGCGTTCAGATAGCATATTTTAATACCCTGAGATGCAGAAGATAAAATGTTGATCACTGATCGCACTGCAACTCCAGTAATATCACCAGATGAGTTTAAACATTTTGTAACCATCACCATGACATTAAATAAACAAACAATGGAAGCATAGTATAATTAAATAAAAAGCAAATCATAACATAAAGAGTAGCAACAACTACAAATACATGAGAAAAGGAAGGATGAAAAGTGAAAAATGTTAAGTAAGGAGTGAAAAAAGAAGAGGAAAAGTAGAAAGTAGAAATAAAGTAGAAAATAGTAGAATATAGTTTGTTTACATGTTTAAATTGATTAAATAAATACATATCCATTCCAATATGAAATTATGCTCCAGACCAAAATATTGTTCATCAAAACGACGGCTAAAGTTGAGGCATAAAAACAGGTTAAGTTCTTAAGAGAGTTTTGTCGTGGAAAGAATTTTTGTCTCAGTGTCATCTCTACTCTTCTTCACGTAGACCAAACCATTGCGCGTTCTTGCAGAGAACAGTAAGCCTTCTCTGCGCAACTGAAGCGCATGTCTTAATAAAGAGCTGTTTTCTTGCGTTAAGCTCTCGTTGATACGTCGGGAAGTATCCGTTTGGTATGGAAAAATTATGGAGTCATGCCAGCTGCAGCTATATTCAAATGAAACCTTACCCAAGGGCGCAGGCAGTCCTAATGCATTTTTGAATGCTGGAAAACTCCTCTGAGTTTAGCTTAGCAAGTTCGTTGGCGATCTCATGTTCCGCAATTAGTGAGTTAAATCTTCTTGCATAATTGAACTAGTTAGAAGTGGTGATTGAGTGAGTTAGCAGACTCTCAAGATCTGTATCTGAAGTCTAAAGGTAGGTCTGAAGCTCTGGGTAAACCTGAAGTCTTCTTATCCGATTTTTTTTACCGTTCAGTCCCAGGCTTTAGTGACGTGCCCTTCTGCTCAACTTTCTATAACTTCGGCTTTCTCATCCCAAGTGCCCCTAATTTTTTTTCAACTGTTCTGGGTCAAGTAATAAGGGAGTCCCAATCTCTTCCTGGCTATCTAAGGGGTTTCTTAATGAATTGTTTATTGCAAAATGGAGGTTACTTGAAATTGAAAAAAATAAGGTAGATTAGATTTTTGTTCTCGAACTATTGCTTTATAATGATTCACAAGATGATTAAATCTATATTGCTGCCCGTTTTAGTTTCGATTTCCGAGGCCGTGCACATTCATCATGTGCTTGAATGCAGTGTGGTCGCATCTTCCGTTTGCGCTAAAATCTCTCACCAGATGTCCAGTCGTCGTTTTCATCCTCAGTCAAGGGTTCGGTTTATGTTTAACACTATAATGGTAATTTTTCTTTCTTTACGCTAGAAGCACGCTGACAATATTTGGTTGCTGCAAAGTTTGCAGTGACTTGTCAGAGCATTGTAAAACAGCGTTCCTGGTTGACGTACTCACTAGCGTCTTAAAGTCCTTAGAAGTCAATCTTGTACCCTCTGAACTTTTTCTTAATTTGTAGGAATCTAGCGTTTTAGGGCCAGTGGTTATTCTTACGTTCCAGAATTCGATCGTTGTTCGTTAAAGTTACCCAACAATAATCGACAAATTCAATTTCAGATTAGTTTTTTTTTTCTTTTATACGGTGTGATTTGCTAGGCCGCAGCCAGCCGAGACTTTTGGTTCTGTGGCTCAGCAAGCTTCCCATACATTCCCTACAGTTTGCAATATTGGAAGATGCAAGACGTCGTTACGTTTAGACGTTGAGTAGAGTTTACTAGCAGGGTTGCAAAACGTTCTCGTCATTTAATGATCCAACACCTTTCGAAAGACGCTATTCTTACAAATACTAATATACTAATACTTGTCATTTCATCATTATAGTAGGAGGGTAGACTTTTATAATTGTTAGAAAGAAAAATGGTTGAAGAATGACTTGCACCTTAAGCGTATTGACAGTCCACGCAATAGGGTGTTTTTTTTTTGTTTGGAAAGCTTGCCTTAAAAAGATCTTCTTTGTACAATACAGCTTGGTTATCCAATAACCGAAACGATATTCGAATTTCGTGGCCTGGTGACTAATTGGGTAATTCGTAATAAAATAGTTCATCGGATTAAAAGCCATTAACTTAGGAAGGATTGAACATTTTATTTGTTTTCTGCAGCCAATGAAATTCGTAAATAATATTTATGCACTAACCATTCGTTGTTTAAAGCAAATACTTAAACTTTAAATCTCGATTTGAACAAGCGTTTACTACATATGTACTACAATGGTATAGGCTTACAATGTGACTGTGATTGGTACATGGTAGTAGTAAACCTTGTTTGACCATATTTGTATTCCATTTTCTAGAGCCACCAGTACAGCCACAGAATCAAGTCGATGCTATAATGCAGGATTTCGCTTGCAATGGATACAGTTGTGATGAAATAAAGCACCAAAACCGAAACAACCAAGAACTGTCAGATTACTCTGATGCAAGTGTCCGAGGAAATTTGTGGAAGATGCTGCCACCACCACATACAGCTGAATACAGTAAGAAACCAACAGCAAAGAGATACAATAATGGCATCAAGAGTGAAAAATACGTAAGTACATAATCAGTTTTCACATATCACATTATTCCAATTCTAATTGAACGCAACCTTACAGTCTCCAGTAAAACATTGCGTTTTCTGTGAAAACAACAATGAACCGGATGCCGTCGTCAAGAGTCATGCGGTACGCGATTCACTCGGCAGAGTTTTATGTCCAAAATTACGAACATACATATGCCCTATTTGTAAGGCCTCGGGTGATATGGCACACACCGTAAAGTATTGCCCACAGAAGCCCATCATTACAATGGAAGATGCTAAAAAAGGGGAATCCTACCGCTTAGCTAAAAGTGCATTATTCAAACAAAAGATGAAGATATAAGTGAACAAATCTAATACAGACAGCGCTAGAAGCGCATTCGTATAAGTAGTATCTTTCTAGATGAAATACGCTCAAAGAAAGTGTATTTCACGCACAAGTGAATTTCAGTTAATACAATAATTATTTGTTTTGTTTCGTTTTATTTTGTTATCTTCGAAAACATTTCGATTCAACGTTTCGATTGTGTAGAACACATCGTTTCGTGCTCAAAGTAATTTTGTTAATTTTTCTTTTTTATTTTCTTAAATTACCGTCTTTCGTTGAATTTTTATTATCATTATCATTATTATTTCTTTTCTTCTTCTTTTTCATATTATATCGACGTTTCTATGACTAAAGAGATTTACAATTTTTAAATGTTAAACATGCAATAATATATAAAATGAGGTTTTTAAGCATAAAATATAAATTTTTAACGATAATGACGAATTTAAATAAAAGAATTTTTATATTCGATGTAAGTGATGAACTACATTTGTATGTAGATCTTTCGTGTTAAGCAAAAAGTATCGAGTTTGGAGATTTCCTTTGGGGAATTCTTAACAAATGTATATATATTTTTTATTTTTATACTATGAAAACTTTAAAAGATTTACCATATATTAACGAATAACTTTTAACATTTAAATCTGAATAGCATATTATATGAATATATCAGCAGATAAAAAGAAATTTATATATTGAAGAAAATAAAGGATATATTTCATCTATATATACAAGTAACAAAATGTGTAGCTGCACAAAGTAGCAAACCGTTGTCTTTCATTACATACTTACTTAAGGTGGCGCTAAATTCCGTCCGTTGACCTGGGATTCAAACAACAAGCGCCCTGAAGTTCTCTTCCACTTGCGTGCGCTACCTGAGTCGCGGTCCTCCTCTACTGCGCTTTCCTTCATGGGCCCAATCGGAGGCTTCGGACCGGAACATTGGGTCCATCCGGCCTACATGACCCAAGCACCTCAGTCGTTGGTTCTTCACTCTTTTGGCTAAGTCGACGTCTCTGTGTAGCCTGTATACATAGTTTGTCATTGTACTTCCCACTCTACTCACCTATCTATGCAGACAAGACCGAAGAATTTTCCTCTCAAGGCAGCCAAGAACACCCTGATCCATCTGCTCCATAGAAAAGGATTGGGATTATTAAGGGTCACTTTTGTTGTTCGAGGGTTTTGTTAGTCAATTGACTTAGCCCAAAGAAATAGCGATTGGCAAGATTCGTCTGATCTCATTCCTGGATTAGCATCTCTAAATTTCCTCGACCATGCGGTTCTCATGCTCCTTTTTATCATGAGTAGCCGGTTTGTCTCCTAGCAGTATGTGCTTGCCGGCACTCGTCATCAAACCAGGAGTTTCGTTGTGCTGGCCGAGTGAAACCCAGCAAATCAAAACTTTTTGACAATGTTGCCACTGGTCTTCAATATTTGATGCTGGCGGCATAGGACTTCTTAAAAGACTAAGGGAGACTCGATCGGAAAAGGATTGGGTGATCTCTTACGACTGTAGCCGCCCAACCTCAAACATTCTTACAGTATTAACCTGTCTGCGATGTTTGAACTTGGCTACAACAAGGAAATTGTCCAAGTCGATGTTGGCCCCTCGGAGCGTTCGGACATCCATAATACTGACGGATTGACTTGCGTCGATCGCAATGTGGTCAATCTGGCTGACGGTTGAATGAGCAGGAGACATTCAAGTCCCTTTATGAATATCGAGATGCGGGAACCGCGTGCTAGCTACGACAATGTTTCGCCCCGCGGCAAAGTCCCATTTTCTAGCTTTGCATTAAAGTCTCCGAGGACAATTTTAATTTCATAGCTAGGGCTATGCTCTTAAGTCTTGTCCAAGAATTAGTAGAACTCTTTGGTGTCGTTATCGTTCTCCTCTGAGGGGCGTGCGCGCATATAAAGCGAATGTTGGAAAATTTAGCCTTAATACGGATTGGTACGGGTCGTTCGTTAACAGGACGGAAACTCAAGACTTCTTGCCTAAGTCTGCCCCGACGTTGCACTATTTCTATTGCTTGCCGCCTACTTATGGATTGATTGGTACCTGTTCTTATTCCCAATACAATGCTTTACTGGTTGCGCTGTTTCCACTGTACTCAGCCCACTCTTTAAAGGCTTGCCTTTTGTTCTTTACCGGCGTTTTCGGCTCATGCTCCAAAGGAGCAGGAGAAACTAAGCAGAGTTTTTTCATTACCTTAGCATTTTCCTTCGAAGTTGTTCCACAAACCTTGCCTGCTAAATTCTTATTTTTGGTTTATGTCATTTCGCAGTCATTCTCGCAAATTTAGCGCCAAAATCTGACCTTTGTCCTTGGTTAAGTTGTGTTACCATTTTTTTACTAATGCCGGTTTTCTCTGGTTTTTTTTACGAACAATTTTGTCAGCAAAAATTAGTGCTGACTTGCTACTGGTTCGTCTTTTACTCGCCGTTTCACGTTGTTCCAGCAATGATGGTAATCTGAATAGCATATTTGGCACACGAGTAGTTAAACCTTGTGATATGCTCAACCTTGGTTCCGAAACCGTTTTTTCAATTTCATGCTTTGTATACGTCCTAGTAGTTCGATTGTCTGACTTGTGTAACATGAAAAACATTTCCTCCCTTGATAATTCATTTAAAAGCTCATTAAAATCGGGTCAAAATATTTTTTTGTGTGTGCTTGTTTGGGGTGCCAGGCGCTAACAATATTCCAATGTTCAATTATCATATCATTCATTTTAGTTAGAGTTAGAAACAAAGTTAGGAAAACGGTTGCAAGGAGCAGTGATCTCTCCCCTTATGTGGCTTCTTGTTGTACAAGTTTCAAACAGAAGGGTGTTAAGGCAATAGTCTTCGCCGACGACGCAGTCATTCTGGTGGGAGGAAAATATCTTCTAACGATCAGCGAACTAATGGAGTCGGCTTTGAACGCACCCGAAAAATGGAAAACACAAAACAGTTTAGGGATAAATCCATCAAAAACTGAACAACCATAAGAGAAAGAAAGCTCTTAAAGTAATCACTTTTCTGCGTACGTTCACGTCTGTAAGTACAGACCAGCTGTTTTGGCACTTAGTGAAACACAGGTATATCCCCGCCCACACCTCTCAGATCATTCTGATCTGAAGCTACCTGGCTACGAACTAGTGCCATTATTCTTCTCTCACTGCGGTCTCGCCATTTATGTGCGTAGTGATGTAGCTTACTAAACTCCACCACAATGTGATCCATGTTCTAATCCGGAATTCAACTTCATGTGGTTAAAATTCCATCTCCGTAAGCAAATTATCCACTACTGCTTTATTTATAGAAGCCCCAAACTGGACAGCAATTCAACTTTTAACGAGTTTGATGCGCTGTCTGACTCCATTCAAAGAATTGTATCCCTGTATCCTCATACTGAAATCGTTATTACGGGCGATTTCAATATACACAATTCTGGGTGGCTTCGACATTCTGGACAGACAACACCCGAAGGACGGTGTGTTGAGATCTTCGCTGCGGAAAACAACCTAACGCAGCTTGTAAATGAGCCCACGCGAATTCCAGACGTCGATAGTCATACCGCCAACACCCTGGACTTGTTTTTAACTTCTCACCCTGATAAGTACACCATTAATGTGCTCTCCCCTCTAGGCTCGTCGGACCATTGTGTCATATCAGCTAATTTCTCGTACACCGACCACACAGTTAGAGAAAAAATTCCTAAAAGAACCGTATGGCAATACGAGAAAGCCAACTGGAGCGGTCTTAACAGCTTCTTTAGGAATTTTAACTGTACGTTATGCTTCCTCGATAACGACGTGGATGCCGCTGCTGATATGATACAGATACCATTCTCTTTGGAATGAGATCCTTTATTCCTCATCGGATGAAGAGTATCAAACCAAAAGAAAAGGCATGGTACCACTCGAGCTGTAAAGAGGCCGTCAGGGTTAGAGAAATGTTTTTTCAGTCCTACAAGACCAACCCGACAGAGGAAAATCGAAAAAAGTTCAAACGAGCCAGAAATGGCTGCAACGCCTTTCTTAAGCGTGTGAAATTCCTATACGACCAAAAACTGAGGCAAAAAATACTGCAATGTCCCAAAGGCAGTACAAATTTTTGGTCGTTCGTCAAAAGCATTAGAAATTCCGCCTCATCCTCCATCCCAACGCTCATTTACATGACATTCCAGCTGTCAGCTCTTTGGACAAGGCCAATCTGCTTGCTGCACACTTTGCGGCCAGCTCAACATTCCCAGATTGTGCTTTGTCCCCGCCTGCACTTGAGTGCGTCGAATCTTCAATGGGACGAATCTACTTTCGCACTCGTGTAGTAGCAAGAGTACTTAAAGATCTCAACATACATAAATCAGCTGGTTCAGATGGTATATCTCCCCTTCTTCTGAGGAGGTGTTCTTCCTCTTTGGCAAAACCACTGCGTAAGCTTTTTCAGCAATCTTACTCTTTAGGACTCTTTCCGATCAGATGGAAAACAGAATTTGTCCAACCCGCCCCTAAAAAAGGCGAATCTACTTCCCTCTCCTCCTACAGACCCATTGCACTTACGTCCCTTCTTTCCAAGGTCAGTGAAACGCTGATAAATCGTCAGCTCATGAAATATCTCGAAACACGGAAGCTTCTTAATGACCGGCAGTATGGTTTCCGTAGCAACAGGTCCACTGGTGATTTGGTGGCATGTCTCACCGAAAAGTGGAACCAAAGCGTACATCAATCTGACGAAAGCAAGATAGTTGCACTTGATATTTCTAAGGCATTTGACAGAGTTTAGCATCAAGCTCTTTTGTCGAAAATGCGTGCATTTGGGATCGACGACTCTCTTCTTCAATGGATTAGAAATTACCTTTCGGAACGTTCAATTCAAGTTGTCTTGAATGGTTTCAAGTCTGATATTCACAAAATAAATGCTGGTGTGCCCCGGGGCTCTGTTCTGTCTCCGACACTCTTTTTAATTTTCATTAATGATCTCTTGTCTGCTACTTCCAATCCAATATATTCCTTTGCTGATGCTAAGCTCATTAAATTCCGATATCAACAGCATAACCAATTGGGGAACTATCAACAGAGTGGAATTTAATGCTTCCAAAGCACAATGCTATCTGCTGTCTTTAAATCGAAATTTAAACACTCAGCCATTATCTATGAATGGCACTTGCATCGTCGAAACCGATGCATACCGATCTCGGTATGTGTGTCAATGACAACTTACGTTGGAATGACCACATATTTGATATCGCCAAAAATGCTGCGAAATGTCTAGGTTTCCTCAAGCGATGTAAGATATATTTTACCCCCTCTGATCTGGCCTCAATATATAAGGCATTCATCCGCCCAAAATTGGAGTACAATGCGCACATCTGGTCAGGTGCTCCTAAAACATCTCCGCACCTGCTAGCTAGGATATAAAACCGTGCGATAAAACTTATTGATGATACTAATACCAGTCAATCAATTGACACGCTCGAACACCGACGTAATGTCACCTGTCTCACTTTGTTTTATCTCTATTTCCACCACCAGTGCTCCACTGAAATCGCCAGTAGCATTCCGCCCATTCAAACTTTCAACCGTAACACCCGTCTCGCTATGAATGCTCATCAGTATACCCTCAAGCCCATTTTCGGACGTACTCTAAAATATCGTGATTCGTTCCTAAGCCGTAAAACTCGCTTATGGAATGCCCTGCCCATCTCTGTATTTCCTGGTCGTTATAACTTGCAAACATTTAAAAGCAATGTACATCGGTACCTCTGTTTTCTTCCTCCCTAAATTTCCTTTGCCCGCGCTGTGAACAATCACATTAAGGGTACACAAACCCCTTGAGCGCGCGCACATTATAAAACAAAAAAAAAAAAAGTTTAATCTTCCCAGAATCAACGGTGTTAGGATACAATTTTCAACCGAAGCTAAATATCTAGTAATCATCCTAGACAGAAGCTCAGTTGGAAGTGTAACATCGAAGAAAGAACAAAAAAAAAGTATTGGGAACATTCTGCACATGCCAAAGAATCTTTGGTAAACGTTGGGGACAAGACGGCCTATGGACGCACCGCAATTTGGGACACGCGTCTATAATACAGGAGTACGAAACATCACAACTGACTAAGTGTAGGGACTACATCATATCAAGCGTGGACTTTGATAGGAGTTTCTCCACATAATTTCCTAGCAGACATTACTTTTTAACTATTACTGTTACCAATGGAAATCTCTACTTCTACACGGACGGCTCTAAAATAGAGAAAGGTACCTACTGTAGCTGTTAAGATGATGACAATTCCGTTCATATTTTGTTCCGTTTTCGTACATTTTTGTAAGCATTAGTAGCGCGCCATATATCCGAAATTTAGCTTTCTCGATTCCTGAACGCATAATATATCGTTGCCGGAAAGTGTTCATATTCGAATATTTCTATTCGCCTCGGGATCACTCCTTCGCTATCCATAAGAAATGCTAATCAAATAAAGGTACATCCCTCGAAACACAATTAAAAAAGCAATAACTCATAAATGTGTAATATTAACAAATATTTCATTATCACTCGATAAGAATCCCCGAATCCGTATCAAAAACTACTACCCTGGGGTGATTTACATTTCTTTATTTGTTCCCAGAATAAAAAAAACTGAACAAAGCTCTTATCACAAAGCGCTAGGCAGTGCTTTACATATTGATGTACTTTAGGTATAAAACGGAGGCATACTTCCTGAGTTTCACCATAACACTGTGACTGTCTTCGAATACTGATTAGCAGATTATAGTACTTGTATCTCCTGAAAAATGAACGTAAAAGTGTTTCTCTTCTTCATCATCGGCTTGATTGCCATCTCAACGAATGTTGTTGAAGCATTTCGTGATACTGGACGCCATTGGGGAGGAAATCGCGGCAACCAGAGGCAACTAAATATTCCAACAACACCACCATTCGTTCCTAAACGTACCCATATTCAGTACTAACTTCAAAAATGTTTATTTTATAAAATTATTTGTTTGTTATTGTAAATAAATTTATTTCTCTGTGAACTTGAAAAACTACCATATTTGTTCTTCTTTATCAGCCATCGTAAAATAAATTAGGGTCCTGAGAAGTATTCCTTGTCTAGGAAGTCATTCTCGGGATCAAATAAAAACTTGGGACCTACTTAGATGAGGCTCAGTGAATTTAGCAGAACGACGTTGTTTAAAAAAAGCGTGCAACGGAGAAAAAGTTTTAAAGTGAATGGTTAAGTAAGGTTCTAAGCGTACAAAGCTCGGTACACCGCCCTTTAACTTTTTGTTTTTTAATACGAATAGTACATGACCATAATTATAACTTAGAAAACGGACACGTGGAAATGCAACCAGCAACTGTAACCAGAATTCTACTCATTATCTTTATCTTACAAATCAAAATCTTAGAATTTGGTAACCGTAATGCCTCTTGGAGAGAGGATACTTTCTCAGAGCAGCTTCTCACATATGAAGCTCAATTATTCGTGATTAGACACGAGTACGACTTCAGACTGATGGATTTGTGACTTTTGACCAAATCTACAGATTTTCTTCTTCATTTAGCGAATGAAATATTAAGCGCATACATGTTGTGCTATCTGTATATGTATGTATGTATTACTCCAATTGATTATGTCCTGCTTGTAAAGCTGGCAGAATTAGCGAAACTTTGTACCATTTTACAGACCGAACTATTTTAGACCATGTCATCAGTGAGGTGGAGAGTTTGTTGAATTTTTTGGCATTTACGGATATGTAAGTCATCAAATTAATTGTTTTTCGACCTGTCACCAACACAAAAGTAAAACGATGTCGAATCTAAAAACTTCTAACTGTTTATTGACAGCCATATGTAACATGGAAGTCCTAAGAAAATTGCAGTTTCTGTAAGTTTGTATTCGAGTAATGTAAACAATGTAAGCAATGTAAATTGTATTCGGGCTGTAAACAGAAATAAATTAAAAATGTAATAAATTAAATTACAACAAAAATAAAAAAATTATTAAAAAATAAATAAAATATAAAAAATTCAGTTGTGCAAGAAAACAAAAAAAAAACCGAGTGCAGTGGGAACAACATCCATAGTGCACGGGCATCCTACATCACCTGTCCATGGTCATACTGTTGCTTGCATTCAGTCACTGCCCGCGGTGTTATAGTGTAATACAGCAATGTTGTAACAATCAATAGATAGCGGATTGAGGGTAGAATGTTTTTGGTGCTTTCCTATTTTTTGTTTTTGTTTTATAATGGCTGGGGAATTCTGAGTGCACATAACAAATATTCGCGGGCTAAAAAGTAATGACTTTTCTGCGTAAAGACCACCTGTTTTGGCACTTACTGAAACACAGGTAGATCCCCGCCCACACTGAAGCTACTCGGCTACGAACTAGTGCCATTATTCTTTTTTCACCGCGGTCTCGATATTTACGTGCGTGATGTAGTGATGTAGCTTACCAAACTCCACCACAATGTAGTCCCTGTTTCAATCCGGAATTCAATTTCTTTTGGTTAAAATACCATCTCCGTAAGCAAATTATACACTACTGCTTTATTTGCAGAAGCCTCAAACTGGACAGCAATTCGACCTTTAACGAGTTTGATGCGCTGCCTGACTCCAGGAAAAGAATTGTATCCCTATATCCTCCTTCTCACCCTGATAAATACAAGGTCGATGTGCTATGTACCCCTTCTAGCCTTGTCGGATTACTGTGTCATATCAGCTAATTTCTCGTACACCGACCAGAAAAAAAATTTCTAAAAGAACCGTATGGCAATACGAGAAAGCTAATGGAGCGGGCTTAACAGCTTCTTTAGGAACTCTAACTGGTCGACATTTTCCTCGATGACGATGTGGATACCGTTACTGATATGATCACAGACACTATTTCCTTTGGAATGAGATCCTTTATCGGATAAGGAGTATCAAGGGCATGATACGACTCGAGTTGCTGTTAGGTCCTTCAAAACCAACCCGACAGAGGAAAACCGAAAAAAAGTTCAAACGAGCCAGGAATGACTGCAATGCGTTTCTTAAGTGTGTGCAACAGAGAGTTGCAAAGGATACTTTGTATTTGTGTATACCCGATCAATGACTCAGATTTTGTTTGAAGCAATCACTTTCGTTGAGCAGCAAGGAATAATAGTTTGCTCATGAACTTAAAAAATACGAGTTGGTTGAAACATTCGAGTCATGTACACGCATTTGAGTGTTTGAGTATTTTGTGCAGTATTATTGTTCGGGTGGTTGAACACACTCGACACAATCGAGATACTGCAGATACTCGAGTATACCTTTACCCATGTCCATACACAAAACAATATCAGATTTCATATGTTGTGTTTTTTGTTTGTGTTGTAATTATGAATTTTGTTCCTTATCAGTAAAGAATGAAAGTTAACGCATTTACGTTTGTTCCGGTGGTTGAACACACTCGAGACAATAGATATACTCGAAACACTCGAATATACCATACACTCACGATGAATTCATGCATATCGAGACATCCATCCGTTCGGTAACATTCATTCGTGTCGAGACATACACGAGATTAAAAATCCGTAATAGTACACTACTGCACAAACTCGAAAAAATAATGTTGTGTCTCATACATGTTTGCCCAAGAATTTTTGTTTCGAGTGCGCAGCTTGAACAACCATACATCTACCATGTGTTCGAATGACTTGTATCGAATTTTTAGCGACGATGATCGAAACGACACGATCATACCTACTCAATGCAGCTTCTGGTGTGCAATTTTAATACGACCAAAAACTGAGTTGGTCGTTCGTCAAAAATATTAGAAATTCTGCCTCAACCCCCAATCCAAATGCTCATTTATAATGACATTCCACCTGTCAGCTCTTTGGACGAGGCTAATCTGCTTGCTGCACACTTTTCGGCCAGATCAACACTTCCAGATTGTGCTTTGTCTCCGCCTACACTTGAGTGCGTCGAATTTTCAGTGGACTCGCCACTTTCGGACTCGTATAGTAGCAAGAGTTCTTAAAGATCTTAACACTCACAAATCCGCTGGTTCAGATGGTATATCTACACTTCTTCTAAAGGGGTGTTCTCCCACGCTCGCAAAACCACTGCGTAAGCTTTTCCATCAATCCCACTCTTCATGACTCTTTCTGAGCAAATGAAAACCAGCATTTGACCAGCCCGCCGCTAAAAAACCGAATCTTTTGATGGCATGTCTTACCGAAAAGTGGAACCAAAGTCTACACCAATCTGGCGAAATCAAGATAGTTGCACTGGATATTTCTAAGGCATTTGACAGAGTTTGGCATCAGGCTCTTTTGACGAAAATGTGTGCATTTGGGATTGACGACTCTCTTCTTCAATGGATTAGAAACTACTTTTCGGAACGTTCAATTCAAGTTGTCTTGGATGGTTTCAAGTCTGATACTCACAAAATAAATGCTGGTGTTCCCCAGGGTTCCGTTCTGTCTCCGTTACTTTTTTCAATGATCTCTTGCCTGCTACTTCTAATCCAATATATTTTTTTGTTGCTGACAGTACTCTCTCTCTGTTTTTTATATTCGTTCCCGGACTCATGTCCCTGCCCTTCGGTGGTAGAACGGGAACATCAGCTTATGTTAAGCTCATTAAATTCCGATGTTAACAACATAACTATGTAATTGGGGAACTATCAACAGAATGGAATTGAAAGCTTCCAAAGCACAATGCCATCTGCTATCGTTAGAGCGAAATTTGAACACCCAACCATTTCCATGAATGGCACTTGCATCGTTGAAACCGAAAAACTTTTCATTCTCGGTATGTATGTCAATGACAACATGTATGTATGTATGTTGGAATGACCACATATTCGATGTCGAAAAAATTGCTGCGAAATGTCTAGGTTTCCTCAAGCGATGTAAGAAATGCTTCACCCCATCTGGATCAATATATAAGGCATTTATCCGACCAAAATTGGAGTACAATGCCCACATCTGGTCAGGTGTGCTTAAAACACCTCTGCACTTGCTATATAGGATTCAAAATCGTACGATAAAATTCATAGGTGATGCTAACTTCACTCAGACAAGGGACACCCTCGAACACCGACGTAATGTCTCGTGTCTCACTTTATTTTATCCCTATTTGCAGCACCAGTGCTCCATAGAAATCGCCAGTAGCATTCCACCTCTTCAAATTTTAACCGTAACACACTCCTCGCTATGAATGCTCTCTGTACATCCTCAAGCCCACTTTCAAACGTACTCTAAAATATCGTGATTCGTTCTTAAGATGTATAACTCGCTTATGGAATGCCCTTTCGAGCTCTCTATTTCCTAGTTGTTATAACTTGCAAACATTTAAGACCAATGTACATCGATACCTCTCTTCTCTTCCTCCCTAAGTTTCCTTCGCCTGTGCTGTGTGCAAACATTTTAAGCGCACTCAAATCCCGTGCGCGTGCGCTAGTTATAAAAAAATCATTTTTTGTGTCTATAGATCACCCGAATGATGGCATCTCAATGAAATGATAATAACTTTTTCCTGACTGAATACCCGCAGAAGAAGGTAGATGTTATAAGAGAGACTGTGCGGACAGTTTATAAAGCAAACGATGTCATTGTCCCGAACGACAACCTGAGGAACCGAGTCTTGCACAATTTTTACCTTCGAATTTAAGTATCCAACTGGCGATCCAGACTTCACTGAGTTCCAAGGCGGAAATATAAAAAATATTGTCACCACCAATGAAAAGGAGCTACCACCACTCATTTCGAAGAAACAGCTCCATGCTCAAGTGGTAGTGTATTGACTTCCAAATTGGATGGTTCGGGGTTCAAAACTTGGCCGCGCCCGAAAGACATTCTTTTTTTCAGGCAACCTAGAATACAATAACAAGTCCAATTGTACTAATAATTTAGTTTCGCCATTAAATGTTGAATGATACCCATGGAGCGAAATAACCACTGAGTCCAAAAACCTTTATTTCTCTCTCTGTCTTATTTTCCTAAAAACTTAACACGTGCTAAGCCATTTTAAGTGTAGTAATACCCACTTGAGTGTAAAACAAAAAGATTTAGACAAGGCGCTGCGCTGTCATGCGATTTGTTTAACATCGTTCTTGAAAGAATAGTGCAAAACTAAGGCGCCAACATAATAGGCACTAGGCCATCCAATTACTCGCATACGCTTTCGCGAGTATTGAGACGGAAGATACGAAGATGGATTTAAAGGTCAATGAGGGCAAGACGAAGTATATGTTCTCAACTAGAAATGATACCCAACACAGACGTCTCAGATAGAATGTCACCCTCGACAGATATAACTTTGTAGTAGGTAAGGACTTTGTCTATCTAGGCTACGCTATCAATTCAGGCAACGACACCAGCGCTGAGATCAAACGAAGAATCATTGCCAATCGCTGCTTCTTTGGGCTAAGAAATCAATTGACTATCAAAGCTCTCTTTCGAACAAGTGACCATAATTAAGACATTAATAATCCCAGTCCTGCTCTACGGCGTAGAGGCATGGACTTTATTAAAAATGGATGAGGGTGCTTTTGGCTGCTTTGATAGAAAATTTTTCGGAACTGTACGGGCTGTACAGCGATATTTGCTTAGCCAGAAGAGTGAAGGTCCATCGACAGAGGTGCCTGGGTAATACAGAAAGGATGGACACCAACGCTCCGGTACGAAAAGTCTTCGAAGTCGCACACGAAGACGACCTCAACCATCTTATCGTGCGAAGCTAGAGGCAGCTAGCTAAAGATCGAGCTGGATGGAAACGCTTGTTGGTTGAGGCCCAGGTCCGCCCCGGACAGTAGCTCACGTCATCTTAAATAAGTAAGAATTGTTAGAGATACGGGTATATTTATTTTTAATATGTATGGCTGGTCTCAAATATTAAAAGGTACGAATATTTTATTTATGACAACGATACTAAATACTAATATAATAATACAAAGTTTTATTCGAACTACGCTTCCATTTAATTAATTACACGACTAATCGCTTTCGCTGCCAAACTAGAACCACCTTTCTTTTTTTCTCCATCGTCGTTTTCTTATCCTTTATCCAGGACAAATAAGCGGAAGCGCTAATCTTCCGGGCCGCTCGAACAGCTTCGGACAGACGACCCAACTACGACAGAGACGTCGGGCACGGCAGCACTAATGATTTTGTTGGTTCGCTGAAGCAGAAGAAATTCCTTTTCTGTTTTTTCCTAATTCGGGTTAGCGACACATTTTGAAAAGCAATTGTGTAAGGGGCAGTTCAAAATGAGACAAAACATGCGGGAGATATATGACGGAAAAAAACTGAAGGTGCAGCCGAACACGCAAGCGCGGAAACAGTACTCCCCTAAGAGCGACGCTAAAGAAGTAAGTAAAACTTTCAAGATAACCTCATTCGAACCCATCACTGAGCCTCTATCAGCTACAGGCTGTCATCAGTTTTGCTGACGGATGAAACCATTAATCGATTGATGGTTTTAAGTCGCCTAGCACCGATAGCATATACCGATTTATGCTACAAAAAGGTACACACTTACTGCTAACAATTCTTATAAGAATCTTTACTCCTAGACTAGTACTGGTAAATATATGGAAACCCTTGCGAAGAGCAAGAGTAGCTTTTATACCGGAAATCGGAAAAGATGATATGCTAGCAAAGAGCTTTGGACCAATCATCCTGACTTCTCTCATGTTGGAGAGCATGCAGAAAATACGATAGTTGAGCTTCATATGCGAAAACTGTTTCGAAAATGCATCCTTTGTCAAAAACGCAATATGCCGTAAGTAAAAGGACTAGTTTTGTGGAATAAGTACTGCTAATGAACCGAACCCAAATTGTGGATGCGGACTTCGGGCAATAGATATATGTATAATGGCGGTAATAGACTGGGGTTACCCGCAGGTCCACGTCTTATCTCAGTTGCTATGTTTGTCCATCCGCTGCTATATGTCCTTAACACCTCTAACGTCCACTTTTCGGCAAATACATATGTAGTTTTACTTCATATCGGGCCACAATTTGCAACTGTTTCCTTCAAAGAGCTGACAGTTCCAGACGTTCAATCAATCCTCCCAAAACTAAGATTGTTCTCTTCACGAGAAGGGAGCTGACTATTCTGACTCGTGCTTAAAGGCTTCACCATCCACTTTTCCAAGGAAGTTGATAATTTGGGTGTCATTCTGGATTACAATTTTCTTTGTAATAAACATTTCGCGTTGAATAGCTTCAAGGCGCTGCACAGTGGACCGTTTCATACATGCTAGACGTAAAAAATTCTTAAGTTTGAGTGAACGCTTTTATTTTCGATTATTTTACATACAATTCATATAAAACAAAATTTTTTGCTGAAAACATTAAATTTTGCTATCCGAAGTTAAAATAAAAATGCAAAACACTTTTGCTTATGACAGAATTACCAAAAAGTAAAACAAGCGATTTTTCCTTTTATTTTTAATTTTTTTTTTTTGATAGTACAGTTTACAGATTTAATCTGATGAATCCAAATCGGTACTGAATGCATCTGAAGTTATGGTATCTGAGTCCTCATCTTCTTGATTTGTTTGTTGTCTTGTGTTTCCAACCAGTTTAGGTTCAGCTAAAAATTGTGTGATGTCTGATGGTATTGAACTTACATTTTTGAAAGGTTTTTCTCGAAAAGAATCATCGGATCAGAGGTTATCAAAAGCATATTTAAAAGATCTCGGTTAGTATTTAGTCCTGAAGTTTTTTTGGTATGACACATTCGAAAACGTCTGCAGTCTTTGTTTCGAGCCTCTTGGCTTTCTTCGGATAATTGTCCTATCGGAAATATGCATTGTTTAATTACTTCGACAGAATGACAAAGCAATTTATGTATGCTGATGGGTATTGAATACCAGTTGTACATTCCTAAATATGCAGTTTTGTTTCCTCCAAATATTTTTCAAAAAGGCCAATGTTAATTTCGTGGCCCGATGATATACAATTTAAAATGATATAAAACCGTTTTAATATATTCGCATTAATTCCTGTTATTTCAGAGCTTTTTACATGATTTTTGAAATACCTCCTGGCAGTATTGCCATCATTTGTGTTTCTGAAACCCGGTTTCGGTTTGTCTACAATAAGACCCATTTCAGTTTTGAAACGAAATTGAATATTTTTTTTCGCGTCTCTTGTCTTTTTCATTTCTTATAGCCCATTTTTTTACGTCAAGTCTATATGCTATATGTAAAAAACACTCAAGTGCTTTAGTCCAAGCATGCAAACTTGACAAACCATATTCATAAAATTCTGTTTTTGGAACTCTATTAATCATTACTTGATTCATCTCACTTGGTTTGGCTCCACAAATATAACACGATTGAGTTGACCGGTTGGATGTAAGGAAGTTAGCAACTTTACCGTCTATCATCGTAAAAACAAATTTAAAAATAATTTGGACATTTTTACCGCCAACCGAGAATTCGAGCTCATCGATATTTGCAATCTGATTCTGAACTGCGTTAAATTCTCTAAGCGCCATATTTTCTGTTTCTTTAGCAAACATAAATTTAATTGGACGGCATAAACGTGTGGATGAAGGATGGGGATTTTACCATATAATCATTGTCGGATCCGAAACCAATCTAAGCTGAATAGGAACAAATGAAATAAGGAAAAAACATTCGTTTGAATTCGCTTTGTTTTCAAAAGCTTGCTTGTAGTTACTATGAACTGAGCTATCATCACCTCCCCATTTACAAATAAAAAGAATTGACGATCCGTCTGCTATGTTTTGGGATACAACTCTCTATTGCATTAATAACAAACGCTTAGCTGTGTGATAAACTATGTCTTTTAAATTTATGTAGGCACTCGATTCATCGACACATATTGCATTTTCGAAAGGAAAACAATCCTTTTTAGCTTTGGCTAAACTGTAAACTGATGGATAAAATGCATGACCTCTTTCGATCAATTGTTTTCTTAAAATTTTGTATGTATGACGCGTAAGTTTTGTGTCTATATACAAAGCAAGGGCCTCGTCATTACTGTAGGATCGTACTTATCTAACTTCCTTTGACTAGTTTTAAAATCTTTTGCAGCTTGTGGATGCTCTGTTACTTCTTTTATAACATCCGCAACTATACGCTTTCCACTAGCACGTGAAGCCATTTGAGCAACATATAATATTTCTGAAGGAGATCTTGATTCGAGGAGATCGCGAACGTTGACGCATTTAGAGTAATTAACATAATCCTCAAAACTTTTTCTTGGCCTTCCACGCTTAGAAGTATGCGCAGATTCTTCATTTTCACTTTCAAAACTATTTGCTTTACGTGCTAGAATAAAATCATTGCCATTCAACCAATCTTCATATTTCAAAAGAAACCTTTCTTTTCTCAAGCCGGCAGCTTTCCATTTCTTATCGAAATTTGCTGACAACAGTCGAATTTTATTTTTTATTTGCTTGGAAAGCTCGCAATTTTCTTCAGAAATATTTATTTTGTTTGATACATATTCAAAACTTTTATTAATACTGTTTTGTTTTTCATTGGAACACCAAATTTCAAAATACTCCATTCGCGGAATCCCATACTCTATCAATTAAAATCAAGAAAATTAAATTCGTGCGGAGCAAAAATGACACATATTCTTTAACTAGAAACGATACACTTTACAAAAATATATAACTCATCTGGACACATTGACATACTCATATTTAGATTATTTAAAAAAAAAACCAAAATCTTTCAATTTTACACCACAATATACGACTTGCTTTTGAGGCTTATTAACAAGACAATTAAACGAGGCACAAAAAATCAAGAATTTGGATTACAGTTATATGATCAGTGGGGAATTGTTTTTGTTTGGAGCTACATCAAAAACAATGAGTCGCAGTTGACTTTTTTACGTCTAGCATGTATGAAACGGTCCACTGTGCGCTGTCGGCTTTCTGCCAAAGTAAAGGAGGAGTGAGGGAGGACAACAACATTAGTCTGTCTCCAAGCGGAGATATATGCAAATTCTAATGCCAATAAACTATATTGTGAATAATCGGTGGATTTGCATCTGTAACGACAGTCAAGCTGTGCTTTAAAACTCGCTGACCACTCTCTTCTGCACGCTTCGCTGAATGCAGTTGTAAGGCTGAATTTACTGGGCCTTCCTTGGGTCCGAGGTCACAATGGGTTAACAGAAAATAAAACCGTCAATGAACTAGCTAGGCAAGGCTGAAAGGAGAGTTTTTCCGGACGTGAACCTGCGAAATGACTAAATGCGTCCTCGGTTAGAACTTCCATTGGCAATTGGGTTCCATATGAGCATAACTGAATGCATGACTCTTCAGATTGCCGGCAAACCAATCGAATGCTCCCTAACACATCTTTTAAATGCCAGCTACCAGACGCTGAAATAACGAGGCAATTTGGTGGATGATGGTTTGTAAGCTTCACGAGAGATGTATATAGTTTTGTGAAACCATAAACGTATAAGAGCGCTATTCAGATTCAGAATGCTTCATTTGCCTTTCGTCTGGCTCTTAGTTTTTCGCGGATTTCCTTACAAACAAATTTATACCCCTCCTTGAAGAGTTCGGTAACTATTGCGATCCCACCCAAAATTGTTGTAGGCACATCTGAGACAGGCGAGTAAGTACTCCAGAACCAGGTATATACTAACTTCTGTAAATAAGCAAGAAAAAGAATGTTAGAATTCATTTCTAAAATACTCAGCATATATTTTGTTGTTATTCTCTAAGATACAGTTCTATATGTACACAAGAGGGAGCTGAAACAGAGTGGCGAATTGTTAGTTTACCGACCTACAAAAGACCGGTTCGAATGAACCCAATTTTTTGTTGAGCTGGATTCGGATATATTACTGCATTTTTGGGATAATTGTTTGCAATTGAATTGTTGTTTTTTCTAATTAACTAAAAAAACAAAATAAAAAAAATAGAAACTAAACGAATTGCTCTTGACTATTGGCCGAGAGTTCTAGCAGCCGCCAAGCTGCCTTTGGGTTCAGTTCATTGGGATCTCGACACAACACCCAAACATAGTTTACGCGCATTACTTTCTCTGGATCGCCTTCGACGACCTTTTTATGCAGTCGATCCCGAACGCACATAATTTGTTGTGACTGGAAGGTAACAATAAGTACAGGTCCCTGCTCCATGACTTTGCCCATGACCAAGTCAATGTTTTCGATGTCAAGAATCTTCGAATCTAGATAAAGACCAGCTTTCATGGCTTGATTAATGGGCGTCGCAATTATGTTGAAAGTACTCTCGAAGCACCAGTCCTTTAGAATCTCCAAATTACCGTGCACCATTGCCTCCAGAATGTTGGGAATGATGTCCGTTTCACAGTCGCGCAGAAATTGCTTCTGATCAAAGTTAGGGTCGATTTTACACAATTCAGTGAGTGTTTCAGAGAGCTCTGTTTTGGAGAAGAGATTGCCCATGACGTCGGAGACCTTGTCAGTTAAAAGGCGGGAAGCACGAATCACAGGATTTTCAGATTCTTCATATTTCATCTTCCAGTCGAGAACTTTGTTCACATATGTGTTGTTATTCTTGAAATTCTCCCACGATTGATAGAATTTCGAGTCTTTGTGCAATTCAACGCCGGTAGCATCCTCATTCGCTTCGAAAACTCGATCGTCCTCCCCTGCAATGACTTCTTTTCGTTTCCGTAATTTTTCCGGACTCCGATACACACGACCTTGTATACTTTGAGTTTCTATTTCTTTCTTGATCAACTTCGTTGTATCAGATATCGTTTGGAATGCTCCGGATTTGCCTAGTTGCTCGCTTTTCTCTGATATCGTATCTGTGACTCCTTTGGCCGATTTGGACAGTTCCTCTCCCAATTGGCTGGCTTTCTTCGCGATATCTGTTTTACCCGCTTCTTCAATGACATCGCTGACTTTTTCTTTGATGCTGCCAAGGTGCTCTTTAAGTTTGCTGGAACCTTTCTGTGCTTCTGCCTCGACGGTGTTGAATTTTTGTCGCGCTGATTGCAGTGCATCGGATTGTTCAAGTTTTTGTGCTTCTTCTCGGAACTTTTTGATATTCTCTTTCATTTCTTTGTTTTTCTCCATTTCGTTTTTGATGTTATCAATGAATTGTGAAAAGAATCCTGGCCTCCGGGAGGAGTACCAGTTCTGAAAAAGGAACCCATGTACAAAGGTGAAGGAGAGTGATAATCGAATTCCCAATACAGACCTGATGTTGGAGTCCTTGGAGGTAACATCGAGTAGATAGACGACATAGTGTCCCTCTGGAAAGCGCAAATACTTTGTACTACAGGAATGAGAGAAGAAAAATTAAATTGTTTAAATGTGACCCTGAATAACCTAGAAATTTTGCACAACAACGGTGAATTATTTATGAAAACTGCACAGATACACTTGTTTACATGTATAAAATGTTACCATTTCTTGTGGATTCGTTTTGCAATAGCGTGACAAGGAAATTAGCCGCAGATATTCTTGAGTAAATCCTGCAGAATTTATGTAATTTTATTGGGAGAGGAAAGAACTATCGAACTATTATCATGCTGTCGAAATGTCAAATATATGTTGTCAGATGTTGTCAAATGGGCTGTAGGTACGGTTTTTGAAAATGTGAGCTTTGACAGATGTTATAACAGTAGAGGAGACAAAACACATCCGAATTTTTGAGGTTTATGAAATCATGAGCTGTTTTCTTCGATGGCCCATATACAATGACAACAAAATGAGCCGGTCATGCTCATGGAACTTTGAAGATTGAAAAAATGAGTTTTACAACCAGCAACCACCCTGCAACAGTTACTAGGACATTGCTTATTTTTCGGTTGTTGTAAAAGGTGAATAAATGGGAGCATGTACATATTTAGGCAATTTAATACTAAAGATAAGCATGAGGAGCAATAACACTCATGAAAACTATTCGAAGTTTATAAAGGGTCCGCCATCTAACGTTTTCTTTTTTCAACTAGTGCTTATTTCGTGAATGGTAACACTTAGCTCATGTCTGATTTGACAGATAATTAGTTTTATCCTTCCGGTTAATAATGGAAAATAACTTCATTCAAATGGCTGCCTCGGCTGGCCATGCAGTAGCCTACACGATCGGTCCAATTTTTAAGCACATTATCGATTGTGTGCAGCTGTATTTCACCAATGACTTCACGAATATTGTCCTTTAAAGCGTCAATTGTCTCTGGCTTGTCGGCGTAACACTTATCTTTTACGGTCCAACGGTGTCAAATCGCAGCTCCGAGGTGGCCAAACGACATCAGCTCTGCGGCTGATAATGCGATCTTCAAAAACAGGGCGCAAAACATCGAGTGTAGCTTCGGGGGTGTGGCACCAAATGTTGTGTTGAAACCAAATGTTGCCAATATCCTCCTTTTCAATTTTTGTGAACAAAAATTCGTTCAACATGGCCCGATAACGATCGCCATTGACTGTAACGGCCACTCCTTGCTCATTTGATGAAAAGATGATTTTTTTGGCAAAATCGGCATCTTCTCTAAGTCGATCGCAGGCCCACTTAGCGTAGCGAAAACGCATTGGATGGTCAGTTGGCTTCAACTCTTGAATTAATTGGACTTTGTATGGCGTCATACCAAGGTCTTTATGCAAAATTCGTCTCAATGATGTCTCCGAAATGTTCAATTGCTGAGAACGACGGTGAATTGATGTTGATGGCGCTTCACACACACTTTCTGCCACAGCAGCAATATTCTCGGGTGTACGCACTGTTTTTGGCTTTTCACGCTTTGGTTTATCGATAAGGATGCCAGTTTCTTTCACTTTGTTCACAAGATAACGAACATACGGAGCTGACAGTGCTTCTCTTCTTCCAAAATCCGTACACAATTTTCGCACACATTCTGCAACATTACCATGATTTTCAAAGTAATGTCGCAATATTTCCCAGCGTTGTTCAAGCGTATACACAACCATATTCGTTCAGCGGAAGGATAAAAGTAATTATCTGTCAAATCAAACATGAGCTAAGTGTTACCATTCACGAAATAAGCAATAGTTGAAAAAAAAACGTTAGATGGCGGACCCTTTACATATACGAGGGCTGTATGATAAGTACCCGTGTTTACCAACTGATGGCACCACTGATGCAAAATGTGTATGCCATCATAGTACCTGTTTACATTGGCGACGGGATGAAAGTCCTCACCATGAACGCCTTGTTCACATTTTCATGGTGTTTAAAAACTTTTTGACAAGTGGAACACTTGAATTTTTATTCTTAAAATTTGAGCAGTTTGCCTGAAATTTAGTGAATACTGGGTAATATAGTGTCTTTTTGTTAAATATATAGTTAAACAAATCAATAAATTTAATGAAATGCGGCTGAAAATTCGCATAGTTGGAATATTAAACATGTGTATGTATATGCATATACTCCTAGCAGAATGTTTTAAAAGGACTATTTCGCTTGGTCTAAGTAAAAGAATACTGAAAGCTGGTTGCAATTACACTCTTGCACATGATCCTGCTTCAATTGCAACTTAAAAACCAAGCCAATTTCCACCAACTTTTCACTTTCGCCAACTGAAATATTCCTCTTGAAATAATAAATATTGCTGTAATATTAAATTTTAAGTTGCATTTCACTGTCTTTATTGACTTGTTTAACAATATTTTGAATGAGCACTTTATATTATTCACTATGGATTTAATATTGAATAAAGAAATAACATGAAAAGCAATTTCTTCGCGTTTCACAAGTGCTTTGTTTACATGTTTTAAAGCACGATTGTATTTAAACTAAGCCATCGATACACTTCACAAGCATCTATTTCAAATCTTGCGTATCTTTTCTCAACATTTTAATCCAACACGTATTTGAAAACAAAAATTTCTTTAACAAATTTATTAATCTTATTCCTTACCGAGTTTTAGATTCCCATACGAATTTGTTCCAGCCAACGAATTGTCAAAAATTGACATAGGGATTTAAATTCAAAAAATATCCGCCAGAATTTTCGTAAAGTGCTTTCAGCACCCCTTGGTGCCATTTTTTTTACCGAAAAAATAAGTGCTTGTGAAGTGTTTAGATGAGTTAATTTAAATAGAATCGTGCTTTAAAAAATGTGAACAAAGCACTTGTGAAACACGAAGAAATTGTTGCGTTGTTACTTTTCCATTAAATATTTAGTGAATACTGTGTAATATAGTGTCTTTTTGTTGAATATATGGTTAAACAAATCAATAAAGATAGGCGACGGGATGAAAGTCCTCACCATGAACGCCGTGTTCACATTTTCATGGTGTTTAAAAACTTTTTGACAAGTGGAACACTTGAATTTTTATTTTTAAAATTTGAGCAGTTGTCCTGAAATTTAGTGAATACTGGGTAATATAGTGTCTTTTTGTTAAATATATAGTTAAACAAATCAATAAAGATAATGAAATGCGGCTGAAAATTCGTATAGTTGGAATACTACACATGTGTATGTATATGCATATACTCCTAGCAGAATATTTTAAAAGGACTATTTCGCTTGATGGAAGTGAAAGAATACTGAAAGATGGTTGCAATCACTCTTTTGCACTTCATCCTGCTTCAATTATAATTTAAGAACCAATCCAATTTGCACCAACTTTTCAGTTTCACCAACTGAAATGTTCCCCTTGAAATAATATTGCTGTAACATTAATAGGATTCCATCTATTAAAATTTTAAGTTGCATTTCACTGTCTTTATTGACTTATCTAGCAATATATTAAATAAACACTTCATATTATTCACTACGAACTTAATATTGAATTAAGAAATAACAAGAAAAACCATTTATTCGCGTTTAACAGGTGCTTTGTTTACATTTTTTAAAGCACGATTCTATTTAAACTATCCCATCCAAATACTTCATCAGCACTTATTTCGAAACTCGCGTACCTTTCCTCGACATTTTAACCCAACACGTATTTGAAAACAAAAATTTCTATAACAAATTTATTAATCTTGTTTCTTACCGAATTTTAGCTTTCCATACGAATTTGTTCCAGCCAACGAATTGTTAAGAGCCGAACAGAATGTGTATCTGTAGCTGTATCTGTATCTGTGTCGCAAGCTGTCAAGACATTAAATGTATGGAAAGCCGTAAGCCGCAACACAATTTGTGTCTGCGTCTGTGTCGTGTATCGTGAAGTTGGATTTTGTTCAACTACAACCTACGCTACAAGATTAACGTTTAGGAATTTGTACACAAAAGCTCTTCTTTGTTGTGAAAATGGAAGTCGAGAAATTCATTGAAGCGATACGAATAAACGAAATTCTTTGGAATTTATCGAATCGTGCTCTTAGAGGTGTTTGAAATTTGTCTCAAAAACTTCTCTTTCTTTTCTTTCCTTATAAAGAGGACGAACCCTTCATCTGCGTTTCCCCTTTTTCATTAATTTTGTTGCTAAATAGCACATGTGCAGAACACACATAATAAAATCAATTTCTTCTTGTTCGTCCATATCCATTATCGACAAATAATAACAAATTTTTTTAAGCACTAATAAAGGGTCCGCCATCTAACGTTTTTTTTTTTTTTCAACTAGTGCTTATTTCGTGAATGGTAACACTTAGCTCATGTCTGATTTGACAGATAATTAGTTTTATCCTTCCGCTGAACGAATATGGTTGTGTATATGCTTGAACAACGCTGGGAAATATTGCCTGCGATCGACTTAGAGAAGATGCCGATTTTGCCAAAAAAATCATCTTTTCAGATGAAGCTCATTTTGATCTTGGCGGGTATGTAAACAAGCAAAATTGTCGCATTTGGGGCAGAGAAAACCCGCACGCATACATTGAAAAGCCGATACAACCAAAACGAGTCGTTATCGGGCCATGTTGAACGAATCTTTGTTCACAAAAATTTAAGAGGAGGATATTGGCAACATTTGGTTTCAACAGGACGGCGCTACGTGCCACACAGCCGAAGCTACATTCGATGTTTTGCGCCCTGTTTTTTAAGATCGCAGTATCAGCCGCAGATCTGATGTCGTTTGGCCACCTCGGAGCTGCGATTTGACACCGTTGGACTATTATTTGTGGGGTGCCGTAAAAGATAAGTGTTACGCCGACAAGCCAGAGACAATTGACGCTTTAAAGGACAATATTCGTGAAGCCATTGGTGAAATACAGCTGCACACAATCGATAATATCATATTCGAGCTCCTGATTGTCTACCATTTAATCATGGAAAAGTATATGCTTCAAAAACGTTTGCAAATCATCGAAATTTTTTTTTATCAAAATTCGAGGTCAGTTACGACTAAGTAACGCATGTTAACTCGAATTATCGTTCTCGATAAACGAACAATTAAGTAAAAAACATTGCGGCTGTATGCGAGCCGGTAAGCTAAGACCGCAACCAATCATATGTGGCGTATTTTGCGAAAAGGCTTTGCATACCATACGTCCATATAAGATCGTGTTGACCTAAGTCCAAATAATCCTCGAGTTTTCGCTCATTGGCTTCTGCTGAGGATGGAAGAAGATCCCGATTTTCAGCAAAAAATCATCTACAGTGACAAGGGACCACCTGGGTTGATGGGCAAAAATGGGTAAACATGCAGAGGCGTTCAAACAGCAGTCATTGTATAAGAAAAAATTTACTGCTTGCTCTTGTTTTCATGCTGCAGGTGTCATTGGGCTGTACTTCTTCCAAGAGTATGCCGGCGAGTAGGTTATAGTGAATATAGACCGCTACCACTTCTTGTTAACGAATTTCTATTTTCTTTTTAATAAATTGAAACAGGAAGTCTTGAAGTCTTTGGTTTCAACAGGACGGTGCGAGATGCAACACAGCAAGTGCCACAGTCGATTTGTTGAAGACCAAGTTCGGTGATGTAATCGCCAGAAATGGCCGTCAATTGGCTTCGTTCCATTTAACAACTTTGGAATCTTTTCTTTGCGAAACTTTATACGACTTTGAGGCGAACGTTCGACATGAAATTGCTGGAATGTCAGCCCAATTATTCGAAAACGTTATGGGAAATTGGGTCCGTATCCACTATGTAAGCGGTCCCGTTGAAGACACTTGAATGATGTCATATAACTAATGGTTTCAAATATATTCAACTATATTAATAATGAAAAAGCCTGTAATTTGGTAGAGCTACTTGATTCTACATAGTATTACAGAGCAGATATCCGAGCTCACTGTTCTAAGCATTTTGAATGAGAGAAAATCAAAGTCTAAAACAGCAGAATTTACTCACAAAATATTGTTTTAAAGCCGAAATAGGATGCAATATATGTATTCGGTGTCAATAGATTCCTCCGTTCTCTCTTAAGGGAATTCGCTTTTGTTTGGAATAGGTCTTGGTTTGTCTTTACTGAAAAGGTTGTAAATAAGGTTCATTAAAGTGTCGATGAACTCTATTTCTTCACTTTTGTTCCTTATGTTTGCATGCGGTTCTCTTCATTTTTGAATTCTATACCTTCATCTGTTTGCTACCGTTTGGTAACAATATATTCATACATCAAGTGCTCTGGCTAACCAAACCAATGTTAGAACTTTTGCGAATTAGAAACTAGATACCTGCCAACGGTCGATGAACATTCACGCATACGCATAGCTTTCGTTCAGGCCAGACGGTTCTAGTGTCAAATCAAAGTTTCTAATTTTATGACACAATATCTTTAATTTTTAAGGTCCTTGAAAGCTATCTAGATATCTAGATCCAATGCGAGTAGTCATATAGTCAACGGTGAGGTGCAACTGAGTTACTGCCCGGTATGAGTTCAGCAGAGGTTATCATCGAGAAGCTTATAAAATGCTTGAACTTCGGTATAAAATAAACTTTTTGATATAAAATAAATATTTTTAGAAATAGGTTTTAACGTATTTTATTCATCCATTAAAAGCGAATTAATTTCAATTATGAAATATTTCTTAATAAATTTTTAACAAAAATCGTGGTTAACCCGCAATTTAAATTTCCATTAAATTCGACACAGGTTCATGCGTTGTGGCTGTAGGACGCCCCGCGAAGTTCCTACTCTTCGACCCGACGATGATCCTTAGCATATTCATGGATCATGTGTTAATGGACTAGCTTCCAAATCGGAAGGTTCGGTATTCGAATCCCAACCTCGACCATAAGACATTAATTTTTTCAGTTAACGAAAATCAAGTAAAATGTGTAGTTAACTAGAAACCAACAAAAAGCCAATTTCCAATGGATGCCACCAATGGAGCGAAATAACCACTGACCCCAAACATCTTTCTTTCTCTCACTATCCTATTTCAAGCGGGTAGCTTGTGGTGAAAAGTTCCAATGAGGTATTCAATAGTTTTGTAGGTCAACTTCCCCCTGCCTTTGCCTTCAAAGCTTTTTTTTTCTTAACATCGCGCAGTCGAGCGTTCATCCGCTTTTGGACATGACAATTCCATCTTCTGTACAGTGAGGTCAGTCAGGATCACAATTCACAATCATATGTAACATATTTTACGCCGATCAACTCTTCGGAGCAAAAAAACATTTCAATCCAGCCATCAACTTCAATCAACCAATCATCATGGTGAACCGCCATTCGTTGAATGATTTCGAATATGCTCTTCACTGCTTTTTGTGGATAGCCGATAAATGTGTTATACATGTTATGTCCAAAGCCGGTAGACAATTCCATCAATGAATAGAAAATGTTTATCGAACGTTACGCAAGTCCCAAAATACCAATCACAAACTTGAATCAACGATTTATTTCATAGGAATAACGTTATTATGGCCAATGTCAACTTTAACTTTACTATAATTTGCGTCCTTCACTTTCGCGCCGGAACTGCTAGCAAAAGCATTCTTGTTTTCTATTTTCTCTGCATTGTATCTAAATTTCTTCGATTTGGTAGAACATCACCCTTTATTTATGACGGTATAACAGGTAGGAAAAAAAGATCTGCCCACCTGTTTTCCAGCCGGCGGACAGTTCCGGTCAACAGACTGTGAATTATATAACACTTTAGATATAAAAACGTTCTTTCGCCAACGTATTCTAAACACTAAAGATGTAGATTAGTTATAAAAATAAACAGAAAAAAAAAATTTCATTGTCATGAACGGTAACCTCGCCTTGAAACAAATGATCAAATTCCAAACGGAAAATATTCAAAATGATCGTTAACCATAGAAAACAGCTGCTCATAATTCCTAACAATATACCTACTACACCAACAAGAAAACCCACATAAAGAAGAACAAGTTTTTATTTACCTTCACTCTGAAGAAGAGTGCATTTTTCGTCGCGAAATTTTAGCAAAAGTTCCATCAGTAAAACGAACATTTAAAATGTCCAGTGTGTGAAATTGTAAACTGTTTATTGGGGTGAAAATTTTAGGCTATTTTTCAAAATGAGTGATTCTGACGAAGGTGCGTTAAAAACCAATTCTAAATTGCTCACCAGAATTAAAACCATTTGTCAAAATTGATTGCAATTAGTTGATTGTTTTGGCTAATATGATGCTGGGTGCATGCGTATATGTTCATCCTGCTCTAAGGGATTTTTGTGATTTCTTGACAGTTGACCTCAATGTTGTGTTGCGAATTCGATTCTTTGTTTATTTACTTTGTCTAACAATTAGTTGGGTTTCACATTGAATTGATTTTAGATTCAAATTAGAATATAAGAATAAGTTTATCAGAGGAGAAATTTAATTTATTCAAACTTGCTTTGCTTGCGAAACATTTGTTAAGATTGAAAGAAGGGGACTTGTGATTCTTCATGTCTACTTAACTGTCGGTATCAATCTGTTTTATGTCTATTTTTGTAAATCATATTAGGTCCGTTCACGTGCTTTTTGCACTAAATATGTAAAAACTGTCAAATCCGGAGGAGTGAGAATTCTCTGTCAGAGAAAAAAATTTGTTAAAAAGTAAGCGAACGGGTTTAAGACAAATTTCAACTGTCAACTATTTAGTTTTTTTTGTTTTGTTTAAAAAACAAGTGTTAACGAATTTAGCATTTTTTTATTCAAAATCGGGAACTTTGGGAAGAAGATTATTTGAGCCTAAACACGTCTGAAAGAGTTCTTTCGATAATTTCCATATGTATTACCCATTTATATGCCATTTGTAGATGCCGGGATGTGTATGGGGAGCATTTTCATTTCATTTGCCGGCTTTTCAATATATTTTGTCTGTAAACACTTTCCAAAAATAATTTTCCATTTGAAACTTTAACTATTAATTAATATTCTATTCAAATCTCACTTATTTTTGGCAAAACAAAGTAAAAAAAGTTTTCCATTTCAAAATAAAAACGAACCTAACGACAGTTTCAAATAAAAAAAAACAGTTTGACAGTTAAACTCTCATTTCATTCTCTTCTGCGAAAAACTACGAAAAATATGAGTACGCGAACGGATCTTGGACTGTTTTTCGTTGATTTTCGTAATTTGGAGCAGTACGCGAACAGACCTAATATGAGTACGCGAACGGAATTTAGACTGTTTTTCGTTGTTTTGGACAGTACGCGAACAGACCTACTCTTTAAACAAATAATAAATGGAAACTGTCCAAGGCAATGGATGAATGATCAAAACTACGCGTGGAATCCCAGCAATTGTTTTCTTATCTCGTTATGGGCTAAGTGCTTGGTTTGAACGCACTTGACCACTATTGTTTATATGCAATTGCAAACACATGAGGAGTTGGTCCGCCAGTTAACTCGGTTTGTGTACTGAAAACGCACTTTAAACATTGAGAAGCACTTCAAATGTTTCACCAACAAAATCTCACCTTCTGCCTATTTCTTTCCGTCGCGGAATGCTGCTCACATGTACTATATGCCACTCTGAGATTCGCTCTCTACCGTCTTTTTATAATGAGGGTCGTTTGATTATGCTGGTTAAGACGATCCCAATGTATCTGATACTTCGCTCCTGACTTCATTTAGCAAATAAAAAAATATCAAAATATTTTTTGCACTAAACGCAACATATTTCCACCAAAGGGTCGGGCAGTTCAAATTCGAATTTTTAATCTGTTAACTTATATGACAGCTTAAAGCGCATTGACTCAGATTCTTCGGCCGGAGTGTTGATGTACTCGGTACATTCGATCTTTATTTCCAAGCCATCTTTTTTTTAAATTAGCTCGCGCTTAAAAAGTTTGAACATAGCGCCAGCGAAGGAAAATTAGGGAGGAAAGAAAGACATTTGTTTGAATGTTATAATAACTAGGAAATAGTGAGCTCGGCATGGCATTCCATAAGCGAGTTTTACGGTTTGGGAAGGTATAACGATATTTTAGAGTAAGACCGAAAATGGGTTTGAGTGTATACTGATCAGCATTCATAGCGAGACGGGTGTTAAGGTCCCTTCACAGCTCATGAAAGTTACAATTTTACTATTCCAAAAAGACAGAGGTTAATTTACCTGTGGATTAATAAAAAAAAAACTCAAATTCAATTAGTTTTTGCGAAGACATCAACGATTCGCATATTTCTCTGCAAATAATGGGAATGAAATGTAATAATTTGTGTTGGTATTCGCAGTTCTCTGAGCTGTGAATGCACCTTTACGGTTAAATATTTGAAAGGGCGGAATGTTACAGAGGTTAATTTACATGTGGATTAATAAAAAAAAACTCAAATTCAATTAGTTTTTGCGAAGACATCAACGATTCGCATATTTCTCTGCAAATAATGGGAATGAAATGTCATAATTTGCGTTGGTATTCGCAGTTCTCTGAGCTGTGAATGCACCTTTACGGTTAAATATTTGAACGGGCGGAATGCTACAGAGGTTAATTTACCTGTGGATTAATAAAAAAACAACTCAAATTCAATTAGTTTTTGCGAAGACATCAACGATTCGCTTATTTCTCTGCAAATAATAGGAATGAAATGTCATAATTTGCGTTGGTATTCGCATTTCTCTGAGTTGTGAATGGGCCTTTACGGTTAAATATTTTAACGGGCGGAATGCTACTGGAAATTTCAGTGGAGCACTGGTGGCGAAAATAGCCATACAACAAGGTGTGGCAATAGACGTTATTTCGGTGTTCAAGCGTGTCAATTGATTTTGCAATATTAGTGTCACCTATGATTTTTATCACACGGTTTTCTGGCCCGATGTGGGCATTGCACTCCAATTGTGGGAGGATAAATGCTTTACATATATATTGAGAGGGGGAAAGTATTTCTTGAGGAAACCTAGACATTTCGCAGCATTTTTAGCGACATCGGATATGTGGTCATTTCAACGCAAGCTGTCATTGACACGCTTATGCGGATGGAGAGTTTTTCGGTTTTGACGATGCAAGTGCCATTCATGGCTAATGGGTGGTTATTTAAATTTCGCTTCAACGACAATAGACAATAGACAGCAGAGAGCATTGTGTTTTGGAAGCATTAAGTTTCACTCTGTTGATAGTTCCCCATTTGGTTATGCTGTTAATATCAGAATTCCTGTTCCCGTTCCACAGCCGAAGAGCAGGGACGTGATTCCGGGAACGAATATGAAAAGCAGAGATATCTCAGTACTAATGATGAAATTTAAAAAGAGTGTCGGAGACAGAACGGAGCGCTGGGGAACATCAGCATTAATTTTGTGAATATCAGACTTGAAACCATCTAAGAAAACTTGAATTGAGCGTTCCGAAAAGTAATTTCTAATCCATTGATAAAGAGAATCGTCGATCGACATTTTCCACAAAAGAGCCTGATGCCAACTTTTCTGTCAAATCCAATTCCCAAATTGATGTACGCTTTGGTTCCACTTTTCGGTGAGACATGCCGTCAAATCACCAGTGGACCTGCTTTACGGAGCAGCACGGGTTCTAAACCGTTGTTCTTTTCAATGCAATTCAAATGATTTATTTATAAGTAGAACTCTGCTATTTAAATTCAGTTTTTTTTTGTTGAGGTGTTGAGGAGAATCCGAATGAGTCGATTCGCCATCGTGCATAGCAGTGCAATTGGAGCTATGTCCATCCTCTTTGTGGAAGATTTTACGGAAAGGAATTGGCTTAAAAGCTTATAAGATCCAGCTTGTCCAAGAGTTGAAACTCTGTGACCATTATACACGTCGTAGTTTCGGTGAATGGCCGACAACATGATTCATCTTGATCCTCATTTTCAACGCAAAATGTTCTCCGATGAGGCCCATTTTTGATTAAATGAATATGTAAACAAGCAAAATTGAAGAACTTGGAGTGGAGAAAACCCAGAGACGCCCTTACAGCCATTAAAACTCACTGTTTGGTGTGCTTTACGGGCTGGTCGAATCATCGGCCCATATTTCTTTAAGGATGATGCCGGCGAGAATGTTACCGTCAATGGAGAGCGCTATAGAAACATGATTTCTGACTTCTTCGTTCTTGAATGGCGTTGACGCGGCAGAGCTTTGGTTTCAACAAGATGGCGCAACATGCCACAGGGCTCGCGACACCATCAATTTATTGCGGGAAACATTGAAACATTTGCTGAGCGCATAATTTCGCGTAATGGTCCTGTGAGCTGGCCTCCAGGATTCTGTGATCTCACACCTTTGGATTACTTTTTTTGGGGATATGCGAAGTCACTAGTCTATGCCGATAAACCAAAGCGTTAGACGATTTGGAAGTCAGCATTCGCCGTGTTATTGCTGATATACGGCCCCAGTTGCTCGATGAAGTTGTCGAAAAATGAACTTCAAGATTGCGCTTCAATCGAGCTAGCCGTGGCGCGCATATGCCCGATATCATATTTAAACACTAATGGCATAAAATTATCTATTAAATATAACTAATATCATAGACATTAACATTAGTTTCAAGTGTTTTATTTCATATTTATTTCTAAAAAAACACCCTTTACAATATTTTAATTTCAATTATGTGGGTATGATTGAGATATAATACAATTATGATTGAGATTTCAAATAGGGAAGAGCTCGAAGACAGAATAAATACAGTGGCAGAGGAGCTAAGAGGCATTTTACCAAACATTAATTTGCAGTCTGAAATCATCGAACGCGCTAGAACGTGCATCCAAAGGCACGGCAACATTTCGAAAATTTACTATAAAAGCGTTTTGAAATCTTAAAGCGTAACGGTCCTTTTTAGTACCACAAAAACTATTTAAAGGGATATTCAATTTATTTTCTGACCCATTTGCCTGAATAAAATAGTGGTTTGCAATAACTTCCGTTGTTCGTAGGTGGAAATGTCATACATAAAAATCGTAGATAATGAAGAGAAAACAAAAGGTTTGATAAAAAAGTTAATCGAAAAGTTGAAAATTTCGAGATAAACGCATTTTTCTGATGAAATTGATCCAACGATTTTTCAAAATGTTAGCTTTAAAATGCCATAATTTTGGCTGGCGTTCATCGAACTCGACGAAATTTTAGTATTTTATGCACACTGAAATTATCTTTCAAAATTGTGCACAACGGTTTCTTAAGCTGAATCCGTTAGAAAACTACGGCCTTTTAAGAAATTTTACCTCGAAATCAGAGGTTCGTCACTTTAATGGCCTATAACTTGGAGGGGGGGTGAAAATAGAAATTTTTGTTTGCCATAACTTCAGGAATCTTCAGCTATCAGGACGAAAACCTAAACTGGGACACTTTGTATATACATAGATATGTAGGTGTTAGGTTGCTATCCTGCGGAATAGCATGCCAAGACAGTAGGCACCAAGATTACGCTTTCTTTGGGACATCTTTGCTATTTTCCTACAGAAATTTGTGACTGTTTTGAGTTCTAAAAGTCCAACTTCTTCACGGCTATTGCAGAAATAGCTACAGTTTCATCAAACAAAAGGTTTTGTCACCTTTGGTAGACTTATCTTTCTAGAGGGGGTCTTAGAACCTGTCCTCAATATTTCTCAAGATCTAAGCTAAGATTCTATTCTTCGGGCATGCTTTCCTCTGACCATATCTTACAGATGAGCTTGTGCCTAGTATTATGCGAGGAGGTTATACTATTTTTTTTATCTGATCTAGCCCAACTTATGTTGTTTTGCATGATACAGTGATGTCTACTACGCCAGAGGTCTCGGTTCAATTCTTAGGCAATACACCAAACAACGTAAAATAAAAATAATAATTCTTGACGTTGCCTCCTTCTCAGCAATGGGAAAACATTTGTAAGGAAAAACTTTTGCATTTGAAAGAAAATTCAATTTTTTCTTCGTTAAGAGTCGGTATGTCCCTCTTTGAAAGTGAACAACCCAGTAGATGGTAGTATTAAGTTTTAGTTCACACCGCACTGCCGTGCCATTAATTTACTTAAAAAGTGCATGTGCTTCAAATTCATACGAGATTGTGCATAGAACTATTGTATCTTTCACCACAAAAATGACGTCTGAAGCGCTCTTTACCATCAATTGTTTAGCAATGTGACTTGTGCAATTTCAGGTTAAGCAAAATTTAATTTACATACTCTACCTGCTTAAAAACAATTAACACACACAAATTACTCTTCGTTGGCCGTACGAATGCCAATTTTATTTGACCCCAAGAACTAGGAGGGTCAACAACTTCAGAGGCACCCCACGAGCCATTTTAACACTCTATGCTCCATTTGAGGTTGAAACCAATTCAAACTCATGACCTCAGTGGTAAACATCATTTTGCTGCTCTTAAGAAAAATGTTTCTTCAAATTGATGGAAAACCACCTGTTGCTTCGTGAGCCAAAGCTACCGTGTAACACGACCTACCACAACCCAGATTATCATAATCGTCCATGTATTCACTATTCATACTAAGTAACTTCTAATCAATCCTCTCTCATATGAGATATACTTAATCGTATCAATTTACGCCCTTCTAACTGTACTACTGTTCATATCATAATGATAACCACAACCAAACTGAATTAATACTGTTAGCTGCTTAAGAATGCATCAAACCCATGATACGAGTATCGTAGAAATCCCTTCAACTGTACACACACTTTAGTTAATTTGTAGTTGATGGATACTTAACTTATATTGGCGCCAACCGCACGTAAATTTAACTCCTACTTCGTCGTGATATTGTTTCCAGCTTCCTTAGTGAGACGAAAACCTCCTGTCATTGCCACCGCTACCACCACCATCACTCCAAGTGGGATTCTCATTTACGAATACCACGTGCGTGTTGGTTGCTTTTTGTTTTCCTAGTCTCTTCTCTTCCAACCCTTGCGTTTCTCTTGCACTGCCACTGCGCACTAGATACCAGCACATTTGCGTCTACGAATCCAATCAAATCCAATCCGATGAATGAATCGCTACGCGTCCTGTATGCGGCGTACCAAGAGCCAGACTATCGATTTTTACCACATCATCGATGACAGTGGCAGCAGTCTGAAATTGCCAGCGAGCTCGAAAAGACCGATAAAATTGTTTAAAACGCATCCGCGATTGATAAATGATAAAGAAAGGCTTCTGTGTGCTTTTTAGTGTTGTGATAACTTTTGGACTTCCTCCAAATTGAAATGAAGGGTTTCTCTAATATCGTATCACTCCCAATGCATTTACCCATCACCAGATAGAAGTTCTAGTTCCATCTATCCACCGAAAAACCACCATTTGTGTTGTTGTTGCACTCATAAAACTTTAGACTGAGCGACTTCAAAAACTCCAATCATGGATTGGAATTTTGGAGACCGACCAAAAGCAGGCACTGAGACCGCATTGGACGCATGTGATTACTTTGTGGATGAGGTCATTGAAATTACAAGTTGCCTGGGTATTTACTACACTAAGAAATTCTCAATGTTTTATGTTTTTTTTAATTTTCAAAATTATTGTGACTAATACTCGGTAACATTTTGTTTCGTTTTTTTTTCTTCTGTTTTCTGTGTTTTTTTTTGTTTTGTTGCATGACCAGATGCCAGGGAACAAGTGCGCTTAATTAAGCATACGGAATTGCGACAGGCAGTCATTGCTGGAGACGAAAGGACTGTGCGGGTACTGCTCGAAGCCCTAGGAAATGAGCGTGAGATAATTGTGAACATGGCCCCGACTGGAGCGAACACATTGCTATTTCTGTAAGTATTATGATATTATTATGCAGGATGGAGGATTGAAATTATTAGTGTAAAATAAGTTGTTACATATGGGGGACTTAAGTCTTGTAACATCATGTAGGAGTGTGTGGGCTGTAGATTGAGTCGGTGGTTGAACTTTCGCAATGTACAATAGTTTTGAAGAAGATTTACATGCAATGTTCTTTAAGTTTCATGTATAAGGTTTGTATTGCATTAAGTTGATACGAGGGCGGGTCAATAAGTCCGTGACTTTTGGAATAAAACACAGATTTTTTGATAAAAAAATAATTTTATTTTTCAACGTAGTCTCCCTTAAGCTCTATACACTTTGTCCAACGCTTCTCCAATTTTTTTATCCCTTCCAAAAAAAATGATTTGTCAAGGTCCTCAAAATAGGCCTTTGTTTGCGAGATGACTTCATCATTGGAGTCAAATCTTTTTCCACCAAGCCATTTCTTCAGGTTTGGGAACAAGAAGTAGTCGCTCGGAGCCAAATCTGGAGAATAGGATGGATGAGGGAGCAATTCATAGCCCAATTCATGGATTTTTGCCATGGCAACTGCACATGTGTGCACCCTTGCATTGTCTTGGTTGAAAAGAACTTTTTTCTTGGCCAAATGAGGTCGGTTTTTTTTTTCAAATCGTCATTGAATCGGTCCAATAAGTTGGCATAATATTCCCCATTGATTGTTCTTCCCTTTTGAAGGTAGTCAATGTGGATTATTCCGCGTGCATCCCAAAAAACAGTCGCCATAGCTTTATTGGCTGACAAACCCACCTTGGCCTTCTTTGGCGCCGATTCACCCTTAGAAACCCACTGTTTTGACTGTTGTTTGTTCTCTGGTGTATTGTGATGGATCCATGTTTCGTCCACGGTTACAAAACGGCGCAAAAACTCCTCCATATTGCGATTAAACAACGCCAAACCTTCCTGTGAAGTGAAGCACACGAAATTCACTTTTTTCCAACTGACGCAGAAAGTTTAAATTTTGACAGGAGTCAACTGACAGATGCCTGTTGACAGGAGCAGTGTTGCTGTTTCAGTAAAGAGGTCAGAAATTCAAAAAGTCACGGACTTATTGACCCGCCCTCGTACATAAGGGGATTGTGGAAGGAGCAAGTGGAAAATTTAAATAATTTAAGTGAATTTAACTTCGTATGTCTTTAGGGGTTTTGCCTTAGCAAAGATCTTCTTTTATTACTTCGAATGTCCGGTCGCCTTAAGCGAAACTTTTCGCAAAATATATTCCTATTATTTAAGGGCTTTTATTGATTTGTGAAGTCAAACATGCTTACAGTTGCCAGGCCAAGCTTAATTAGTTCTCGGCTCAATTGTCCTTTAAATCGGAGGTTTGGTCTTGGTCTTTGTCGTAGATTTTGTACTTATATCTTCTCCACCATTCACCCTTTCGATGTGAACCTCCAAATCAACGTATAGGTTTTGCTTATTGGCCTTGTATCTCAAGCTTTCCACTTTAAGTTAAGTAAGAATTCGTTGATGAAAAGCCTCGTTTAGAACCAGCAGCAGCAAATGGAACTAAATATAATAATGATCTACAAATCTTTCTGGCGAATTTCCCCCTAATTTGGGCTGTTATAAATGCAGCACTAAATTTACCACGAACATACGGTCGGGTTATCTTATGGATTTCACAATTGAAAGTCTTTCTTGGAGTGCTTATATCTTTAATTGTTTTAGCTGATTCTAGTCATAAAATAGGAAAAAATCGTTCATACTACAATCGAAGAGAGTATCCTACGTTACACCACGTCTAGAAACGGACCTAGGCAAGCAATATTCAGTACGAGTCATTACCATAACTTGATCATGAAACAATCACTCAATTTGATCACATTGTTATATTGCGAGCGGTCAAAACAGATTCGGAACATAACCTAGTTATAGAAAAGGTAATCCCACTCGTATATGGAGATATACTGTTATTGTATTTAGCGTTGAACTTTTGCAATCGTAAGAAACCGCCATGACTCTTTCCGATCGCGTATCAGTTTCAGTTTTTTTTTTCAGTTTTAAAAATTACTTAACAACCTTAAACTAACTTACTGGCCCCACACAGGCACTCTAAGCTAATCTAAATTCTTATATATATGTCTTTCGACTTTATTAACATTTTATTTATAAATATTTATTTTGTACACTTAAGGCTAAGAAAAAAAATTTACTAAAAACTTAGCATATGGACATAATTTTTTATTTCTTATAAAAACTTACTATCTAACTTAAAATCAACCTTAATCTACCTAACCTACATACACAGTACACACATGCACACACATATACATTATACACTATAATATACATATATTAGTATATACCTTGTATACATCAATATATGCATATATTCCTTAAATGCTAACCTAAACCTATGTAAGCTGGCCATCGCTATTTACAGAGCAAATAGTTGGGTCAGCTTTGCCTCATTAGTGAGGCTGGTCCGTAATTGACGGAAACGACGACGAAACATCTTCTCCATCATTCAACCACCAGAAATGCTGGTGCTGCCGAACGACATCCCTCTTATCGCGATTCCTCACCGCCCTACTGAACCTGAGACGATCCACACTGCCGTGTGCGAAGTCTCTGTTGTAGTTGAGTCGCCTGTCCCCAGCTGTCCGAGCGACATGGTAGATTAACGGGACCGCTGATCTATCCTGGATCAACCCTGTCTGATCAAGGTAGAGGAATGCTTCCGGTGGAACGAAGCCGTCAGAGCGCAAGTTCTCGTGGTAAAGGTAATTGGGGTAGTAAGCCCCAGATATCAGGTTATTCGTCGAGGTCATTGCTCTTGCAATGTGGCTTCGATTCAGCTTAATTACGAAGTTGTACACTCGTATTAGGTTCGCCCTGTTGTAAAGGACCTCATTAGAATAAAATTTTTTGCACTCCGACTCTAGTGTTCTGTACAACCGAAGGCAAGCCCTATCAAACACCCGAATCTTTTCCATTAAGCTTGCTCGTACATTGAACCACATACCAGCATGGGTTGGGTTGAGTTGGCTGCTATAAAACAGTCTCTTTGTAAGGGCAAAAGCGCCTTTAGCTCTGGCCAGAGCAGCATCTACATTTTTGCCAAAATACAGAAACTGATCTAGCCAGATTCCAAGGTATCTGAATACATTTCGACAGGCAAGAGGCTGCCCGTGTTGTCCAATGTTCGATAACTTACGCCATTTTTTTCTGGTATCCCTAGAGGCTCCAGACAACGGCGTCCTAAACAGAATGGTTTCCGACTTCTGAAAGTTGATTTTCAACTTCCAGTTATCGCAAAATCGTCTTATCTTATCGAAGTCACTCTGCAAGAGAGTATTACTAACCTCGATTTTTGGGCCTGATCTGTACGCTACCAAATCGTCTGCGTACGCAATAGTATGGGGAAGTGAACCTATCAAGTCGCTTGTATAAATGTTGAATAGGATCGGCGAATTGACCGCGCCTTGCTGAAGACCATTTTTAATTTGAAATATTCCAACAGAAGTCACATCACCATTTTCACGATGAACTGTCTGCTGGTTAGCATATTATAAAGAATGTACAAGAGTGGTTTACTGATCCCCAAGCCTAGTCAGCTTATAGAAAAGACCCCCTAACCATACGGTGTCGAAGTCCTTCTCCAAGTCAACAAAGCAGGCACCAGTACATTGTTTTTTGCCTTTAATCCATTGGGTATTGGACACCAGTTTAGACGCGGCATGTGAGATATATCCCGCCTTAAAACCGAATTGATTATCCGGAACTGTATGTTTGTCCTCAACCCACCTAGACAGATCTCTATTGATTACTTTTTCAAAAACCTTACTGATATTCGGAAAGAGACTTATCGACCGGAGATTCGCCGGATTCCCCTTCCGATCGCGTATCTCCTCACTTCTCGTTAACGTCTTAGTAGCTACATAGTAGAATTAGAAGTGATATTAATGCTTCATAAATGTTCCAAAAGATACGTTTCACTATAACCACGACCCCAAAATCCATGGTTTGATAATGTGGGTAGGCAACAACGTGATCCTTTAACTGAAATTTCTCAGTATTTCGAAGAAAGATGGGTAAGCGCTTCAGTGATAAAGTACTGCGGCCTGATGGAACCGTAAGCCGGAATCTAACAGAGGAAGTGTTTCATGGTGTCGTCATCACTTTCACAGCAAGTGTTGCAGCCTGTTATGCCACTTATGCCCAGCTAACTTAAGAGTTTAACAAAACTGTTGTGCAACGATGCTATGCAGTCATATGAAACCCAACTGCCAATGAAAGCCCTAATCGAGGATGCAGCCAGTCCTAACCCAGTTTCGGGTCCAGAAAAACAGTTCTTTCGCGATTTCATTTCCGTGGTGCCATTGCCACTACTACCACCAAACAAGGCTCAGTAAATACAGTCTTCCGATTGCGTTCAGACAAGTATTGCATTTCAGAACTTTCTTGAAAGTCGAGAAAGGGTTTAGAAAGGCTTTGAGTTCATCCTGGCTGCCGCTACAGATGCGAATATTACATCCCCTCCATCAATTCCTTACAATACAGTTCATTGTAACAGAAAGGAAAGATGGCCTTGAGAGTGCAGACCATGATGTAAATATCAAGGAGTGGGAGATTTATCAGTGCATCTAGAGCAGAACCAGGCATGCTACTGAAAGCTCCCATGCAGCTGAACAGACCGTGCTTTGAAGTCTGGCCTTGGAGAATTACGAAGTAACATGCTTAGTTCAAAGAATTTTGTTATCCAGGATGACACCTAAATACTTGGTACCGTTCGAGAAACGGATGCTGATGCACTTCAGCACTAGATGGGTCAGGCCAGCCAGTTTCCTCCTTCTCGTAAAGAGAACAACCTTTGTTTTGAGAGGATTCACTGAAATCCCATTTTTAAGGCTTTAGAGCATACATAGAGTCACTGCCTTCTGAGTGATGCCGGTCCGGCTGATTTCCCCTTATTGAGGACTTTGACTAGCCTACTGGTTTCATAGACTGTTTCGATCTTTTGGAAAAAGTCTTTATAAGAGGCACCCTTCGAATCCGAATTAGCTTATAGTATTGTTTTTACTTCGATCTGTAATGATTTCAGTCTTCCTCCAAAGGGGTATTAAGTGACTTGCTAAGAAGTTTTCTAATTTCTGCACAATTGCTACCTAGCTGGCACCATTCAGATTCTGAACGGAAGGTCGAAATCTCACATCCGATTCTGAACTCGATATACTATGATTTGACGTGGAGACTTCAAATAGTTCTTTCCAGCTAGTAGTCCCCTTACTGCACCTGTCTTGTTGGATAGCGTTTAGTCGATCTGGAGACATGTATGCTTGACGAATACAACCTCAGCATCATTTCCCCATTACACAAGGAAAGAGATCCTCCTTACTGCTCCAACTAGCCTAAGTTTCACTAACATTGTATACAAAATCTTATCTGGTGTAACATGTGAACGCCTTATATAGTGACTATATAGTGTGCAATTGACCAAATATTTGGACAACATTAGATTTAATAGAAAATCACTTTCTTACCTACCAACCATACCGGCATATTTATTTGCTTAGATGGCGCAAAATTTTGGGGTGGAATTGCGTCTCAAACAATAAACTTCTAATTTAAGCTCGGTATTTGACCGAGTGCCTCCAGCTTCGCACTCCAAGATCGTTAAGGTGTCCTTACAACTATGCATTCTACTTGTCTTAACACGTTCACTGCCATGTGACCCGCCGGCAGGCACATCTTTTACTCCCTGAGAAGCCATGTGCACCGCCGGCGGTCACAAGCTATACCTTTTTGTATGAATGTTTCCTGCGTGGCCTGTTACAAAAACACCAATTTTTCTTCCTCGGCATCTAGATAAAAGTATTATAATCATCAAGAAAAATAAACCACACATTTTTGCCCAATTTTGTCCAAACTATTTGGGGTTGATTTTATTGGGAAAAAAATGCAAAGAAAATATGATAATGAAAATTTTTTATATATAGTATAGCACCCTGCACACCGTTTTCTTATTTTTCTGTTCCGAGAATCTCTGGTCTCGGTTTCCTTCAAAACGTGATTTGTTTTGGATGCTGATGCTTGTGCTTCCAAGACAGGGTTACACAAAGCCTCGCATATCGCCTTTCGGAACTCTAAAATTGAGCAGTTTTGTATTTCTTTATTATAAATGACCAACGCAACCTGTTAGCACTTCCTCCAAAACATGTTTTGTGCTAAGCATTAGAACATCGCGCTTGTCTTTCCATTTAGCAACGACAATTCCTGAATTTTCAAGTCCCGTTTATCTCATTTCTCCTGAGAGATGTGACGACTGATCTCTTGGATTTCCTTCACATCCTACCGCGTAGAGTTCCCATAATGTGCGTTTTACGAGCAAGGAGCTTTTTGGCTAAGGAAATAGAGGTACGAGTATAAAAATTATCGGTTGCAATGGTTTTATCCCTGTCTAAATATTGTTCGGCCAAGTCCAAGAAAATTTGAGTTGAATGTGAAGTAGTTTGGGTAGGTTTTCCTCTTTGATTATTTGAATCATTTTTTCCTGCATAAACGGCAGGTGTAAGTGTATCCGGCTGGATCACAAAGTTTATTGACTTCTATACCATACTTATGTAATTTACCTGGGTTGTACTGTCTAAATTGCAAGCTACCACGCCAAGGGATCATTGATTCATCAACTGTCAATATTTCTTTTGGGCTTCTAGACTTGACGAAGTTTTGTTCAAGTAGGTCCAAAAGTTCACTTACTTTTCCCAAACGGTTACCACATATAGTTGAGTTGTCAGCAAAGTGAATGAATTTCAGTATCAACTGGAATCTATTCCGCGACATCAGCAGGGGCACGAATGAATATTTGAAGAACTTGTCAGTACTCCAGTAGTGAGCAATATATGGTTATTTCACAATGCCCATATACGAGTACATCACTACTCCAAGAAATTGTTTTATCTCCTGCACGTTGGTGTCTACCCATTCCCTTGCGCGAGAAGTACGCGTTATAGTGGTGCTCCGTAAAAATTAGTTGGCATTGGAATTTGTTTCGGTAACAATAAGCTGACAAATAAGGTCAAATAGCCAAACGCCTATTGATAGCGTTGATGATGTTTGTGGTTGAATGTTTATAACATCATTCTGTTCGAAAGTGAACATTTTTAGGGATTGCCCACTAACTGTTGACCACTCGGTTGGAGGTCCATCAGAAACACTTGGCAGCACGACTTGCTCTTTATCTTCTTCAAATGATGATTCTAAGTCTTCCAGGGATTCAGAATCGATTGAATTTCCTTCAGATGGAACGTACTCATCTGAATCGGAAGCCACAAAATCCAACTCATCATTATCGGAATCCTCGTCTCGGTTGCGATTTCCATAAAACATGCTGGGATTCGTTGCTAAATCGTTGTCTGCCAAATGATTATTTTACTTCAATCAATATCTGCGAATGATGAAAAGTCACTTGTTGACAAAAAGCCTCTCAGGAAATAAAATATACACGGAAATATATGTGACCGCCGGCGGTTCACGTGACTCCTCGCGCATTTCAGTTTCATTAGGTGCCGTATGACCCGCTGGCGGTCACACTCATAAAACACACAAAAATGGACAAAACACAAAAACACAGAACTATTTATAAACACTAAACATAAACTTTTATGCAAAAAAACACTATTGGCACCCGGGGAAAAAACCAAAGTTATATGGGCGGCAGCGAACGTGTTAAGCATCTCAGCCTCTATTTTCGTAAAGATTTTTGTTGTACATATTTCAAAGAAAAAGCACCACGAGTATAACATCACGCTGAGCATTACCGAGTAGTTGTATAGACTTTTCAATTATTATGCCTATGATATTGTCCTTTTCAGCACGATTCTTTTAATTGCAAGTATGATGGTAAAGATATTACATGACAATGCGTTACCTTGTCGAGCGAGCGCTCCTCATTGTTTTTTGTTTTTATATATTTTATAATTGGCGCGCGCACAAGGGATTTTTTGTACCCTTACGACGTTTGCACATAGCACTGGCGAGGGGAAGTTAGGGAGGAAAAAAGAGAGATACCGATGCAAGTTGGTTTTAAATGGTTTGCAAGTAATAGTGACTATTCCATAAGCGAGTTGTGCGGCTTAGGAACGAATCACGATATTTCAGAGTACGCCCGAACCGGAAGTGGGCTTAAGGGTATACTGATGAGCATTCATAGCGAGACGGGTGTTATGCTACTGGCGATTTCAATGGAGCACTGGTGGTGGAAATAAAGATAAAACAGAGTAAGCCAGGAGACATTACGTCGGTGTTCGAGGGTGTCAATTGACTGATTTAGTATCACCTACGAGATTTATCGCACGATTTTGAATCCTATCTAGCAGGTTCAGAGATGTTTTATGAGCACCTGACCAGATGTGCGCATTGGACTCCAATTTTGGGCGGATGGATGCTTCATATATTGAGGCCAGATCAGACGGGGTGAAATATTTCTTACAGGAAACATGTCTACGTAGCATTTTCGATGACATCGAATATGTGGTCCTTCCAACGTAAGTTGTCATTGACACTCATACAGAGAATGGAAAGCTTTTCGGTTTCGACGATGCAAGTGGAATTCATCATTAAATTCCACTCTGTTGATAGTTCCCCAATTGGTTAATGGAATGGAATTTAATGAGCTGAACATATGCCGCCGTTCTCGTTCTACAGTCTAAGAGCAGAGACGTGAGTCCGGGAACAAATATGAGAAGCAGAGAGTACTGTCAGCAGCAAAGAAATATATGGGATTAGAAGTAGCAGACAAGATATCATTAATGAAAATTGAAAAGGGCATTGGAGACAGAACAGAGCCCTGGAGCACAGCAGCATTTATTTTGTGAATATCAGACTGGAGACCATCCAAGACAACTTGAATTGAACGTTCCAATAGGTAATTTTGAATCCATTGAAGAAGAGAGCCGTCGATCCCAAAAGCACGCATTTTCGACAAAAGAGTTAAGTTGTGCGAGTGCGAAACTTCATTCGCCCCACTGAAGATTCGACGCCCTCAAGTGTAGGCAGAGACAAAGCACAATCTGGAAGAATTGAGCTGGCCGCAAAGTGTGCAGCACGCAGATTGGTCTTGTCCAAAGAGCTAACAGCTAGAATATCATTATAAATGAGCATTGGGATAGAGGATGAGGCAGAATTTCTAATATTTGCTGACGAGCGACCAAAATTTTTTACTACATTTAGGACATTGTATTATTTTTTGCCTCAGTTAGGTGTTGCAGTCATTCCTGGCTCGTTTGAACTTTATTCGGTTTTCCTCTGTCGGGTTGGTTTTTGAGGACCGAAAAAACATTTCTCTAGCCCTGACCGCCTTTTTACAACTCGTATCGTACCACGTAGAAGTAGAGTACAAAAATTGGTCGAATTTCGCTTAGAGTGACTACTGCCGATCTACTGCTTCAAAGCCATTGTCATCAAAAGAGTGTGGCCTTCAGTGCACTGAATGGTCTCTTGGGCTGTGTCTAGATTTTGTCTTATTTTTAGTTCACATTTTGCAAATAGCCCGTCAGAGCGTGCGTTTTATTGAATTCTTTTCATTTGTAGAGGTTACGTATTAGCAGGGTAATATTATGCAATCCGTGATTTAGCGAAAAAAAGTGGCTCCACCGGGATTTAGGATTTATATTGACGTTTGCTGTCAAAAAGATAATCTGAGCTGGTAATGTGTTTACAAATTGCAAGAAATGGGTGCAAACGATGTAAAACTACTATTGGTATATAATATGAAGATACAAAATCAAGTAAAAGTGATAACACATGCATTGGGCAGGAGGATCATCTACCACAGGGGGAAAAATGGCATTATTAAACTGCTGCAGTGGAGAAGAAAAATACTTTCAATAATCAAGGCAATGTTTAAGCAAAATAAATCAGCAAGTGTCTGGAGAGTCTGTGTGTTGAGTTCTCTCACTCACTCACTCTCACGAAAATTACGTTTTCTGGCGTAAAAAAGGATTGTTTGATTTGTGTCGCATGAGAATATAAGTAGGACTTATTATAAATCTCGGATTTACGTGGGATTTATAGAAGTCAAATTATGTGGTGGATTTAGCTAAATCCTTTCTAAGCCTCGGATTTAGTTGCAAAATAAGTTTTAACATCAAAAATTTTCCCATTATTGAATTATTCCCGAAATTTATTTACCTGAATGTACAGCAATACATATTGTAGTAAAACAAGTTCGTAACTTGTTGCAATAGCAGCATGCAAAAATTATTATTCCTTTTTTTTCCTACGGTAAGTAGAGTAAAAGCAAAATTCAGTGGTGCAAAGTACGAGTTAATTCCCATTATCTTTAATAACCACACAACGACTGGGTATTAATTCTCTTAGGTTTTGAGTTGCATGCTCGGTAACGCGTAGTTTGAGGGGGAGAGTACGATAACTTTGGCGCCAAGAATTGATAACGGTATTTTGTAGATGGGTTAAAAACTAGCATTTTTTACTATGGGAGGGGGGTCTATCTCGCCCCGTTTAGGAGTTAGGGGCAATTTTAGAAAAAAAATGACTTAAAATGGGAAATAAATTATTAAAACACAACGGCAACACTTACAATAAAGTACTATACAGGATTTGAAAGCCTACAATTTGCTCTTTAATATAAAATTTACATCAAATTATTCGTGTGAATAGTTTTTGAATAATTCCCATTCAAACTTAAATTTTTGGTAATTACATTGACATCTTCCGTTCTCCCATAACGTGTGTTGGGACCAATTAGAAGACATTCAAAAAATTCCTTAAGTATCTCGGGTACTTTCACGTCATTCTCTATCACACATTTTATAGTCAAAATATCTGGAAGAGTTGAGCTTTCAAGTTTAACAACCTTAGTTTGTAAGTAATATTCCTATTTGAAACATTAAAAACAAAAAATCTTATTTATACTTAGTATAATATGTATAATACTATCTGTAATTAATAAGTCGCACCTTATCGCAGATCTTAAATTTAAAGTGGTAAGGGTATCGTTAAGCAAACTCTCGTTGTATTCGTAGGTAGCTGCATTTAAGATTACCAAATTTTTTTGAACTTTTTTCATAATAATTTTGCCTTTGAATAGCGCCAGTGATTTTTTTTTTAGACATGATTTGGAATAAACCATTGACTGCTCTATTTTTTTTTAGTTTCGGTTCATATACATCAGCAATATCATTAAATAGATGAATTTCTTTTAAATTCAAAATGTGGTCTTCCACAAAGACACACACTGTTGAAAAGGCGCATTTATGTGCATGTTTATACCCTGCCTTACTTTTAGCTAATTTTTTTTCTAGATTATTGGCGTTTTGAAGAAATTTAGCAAGACATGACTTATGATATCTAAGTTTATCGTCTTTGGAACTATTAATTAATTTTTGGTATACCACATCATTCCCAAGAAGTATTGATTTACACAAAACATCGTCTAAAGTGGATCATCGGCCACATATAAGCATTTGCTTACAACCCCTTATTTTTTTAGTAACAAAATTACAAAAAAAAACATTTTTACGTCGATACTTCGGCGGCTGCATCGAATGTAGTTGGAATACTTTCAAATGCAACATTTGAAGTGGTTCTTTCTGGCGCTATGTACACGTAAATACAAGTTTATGTTATAATAATATTTATAAACCCAATTGGGTTAATAATTATAACTTACATCGATTTTTTTGGTTTTAGATGTTATCAATTTTGTGGATATAGCGGTAAATAGCCGATAACACGAGCTATGATAACCACGATACCTGTTGGAAGGTTTATATCTGAGTACTTAAATTTTCGATTTTGTCTGCATTTTAAAATTTCGGCACATTTTTTCAATGATTTTACAGCAAACAATATAATTTTTCCACAATGGTTTGGACTATCACTTGAATGAACTTGTTTTTTATCACACATTTTCACTTGTTGATTAACACAACAATGACTGAAGCTGTTGTCTAATCAATCGGCTTGTTTTTGTCACCATGCACCAATGCAAATTTAGCTATTTTTCGGTGTAAATAGCATATGGTTTTACGTATTTACCATTTGTTAAGAACGAAATATTTCTTGGCATAAGTACATTACTATGTATGTATGTACCTATTGCTTTTGGTATACTATTAGTACGTCTGGCAGAGGTTTTGCCCCATATAAATCGTCTGGGACCCATATTTTCGGAATCAGGACACTTTCACCGTTATGTGTAAGTATAAAATATGTGGTTATACCTTTTATTTAAAAAAAAACTGATTTTTTGCATACTATTAGTACGTCTGGCAGGAGTTTTGCCCCATATAAATCGTCTGGGACCCATATTTTTATACTCAGAGCACCCAGTTCTATAGTGTGTTGATACTTTAAAGTGGTTATACTTATGATACAATATTAGAAAAAAACCGAATTTTTGGCATACTATTACTAACCAGCAACGAGATGCTGCCAGACTACGGGATTTGACTTCATTTTTTTACGGATTTTATAATAACATAAATCATTTTCGGTTATACCTTCAGTCCCAAAAATTGCTGGGGGCTCTTGGTCTAATTTTGGTGACTAAAGGAATAGAAAAAGATAACTATGTCTTTAATTAATTGATTAAAGCTAAGAAATAAAATAAATTGCTTACCTGTCTTATATCTTAAAGAAAATTATTTAAAGAATTTGTATTCCTTTTAAACTTTCGGATAATACTCAAAATGAAAAAAATCCGATCACTTGGAATGGAAACTTATGTATGCAACGACCAAACCAAAACCAGAACTACCTCCACTTAATACAATATCTGTCACAAATGGTGAAACGCAGTGACATGTATTGCTTCTGAACTGAATCGTAGATAACGGATACAAAACAAAAGCGCAGTTACACGTCTCATGGGGAAATTAGCATGAGTTTCCCAAATATGTACGAGTATATTAAGTGGAAGCTTATTTTTGCTATATACTGTATGTTCTTGTACGTTTGGGTGGAGAGCCTAGACAAGTAAGGAGTTTGGAAGTAAATGTAAAAGATTGGAACCTCTAAAGTTTTTGTCCCTACTGCAGTCACGGAGAAAAGTCATTCTTTGTTAGCTTGGTTGACTCCTTTAATGGCAAGCCAAAATGTTTTTGCAAGGTAATCTTATACGATGGTGGATCAGCAATTCTCTGACTTTGAATTTCCTGCAAAGCAACAGTGTTCTGTCACCTGGGTCGTTTGGTTTGTGTGTTTGAGAGCCATTTAATCACAGACAACTGCTTGAGTTTTAGTGAAAAAAAAAAATTTCGAAGGAGTGTTTTGCGTTTTTCAATCGCAATCCCGACGAATTTTTGAACCGTTTCATAACCATGGGCGAAACATTAATACACCAAAGTACACCGGAGACCAAACAGCTGCCAAAACAGTAAGTTTCTCTTTCAAAATGAAACAATAATTAACGGTGAATTTTATGCCCACTTATTGGATCGGTTCAATGACGATTTGACGAGACGATGGAAGCATTTTTGCAAAAACAACGCACGGATGCACACTGGGCTATGAAGTGCCCCTTCATCCGCCATATTCTCCGGTCTAAGTCCCAATGACTATTTCCTGTTTCCAAACCTGAAGAAATCGCTCGAAAAGAAACTCAAAAGGGATAGAGAAAAAATTGGAGAAACGTTGCACGAAATGTATTGGTGGCGAAGTTTAAAAGGAGACTATGTTGAGGAGTAGACGTTTTGTTTTTCTATATTTTATTCAAAAAATGACTTATTGATTTACCCTCGTATCTCACAGGGAAACTTATCGGAGTCAAAGTGAGAAGAAATAAAATATTTGAAATAAGGGCAAGAAGACCAGAACTCTGCGGTTTTTATTTTCTACTAGACTTTTAATAAATGATATGCCTATTGGTGTATGTAAAAGGCATTTAAATGGTTTTTATGGCTATGTATCTTTTACAATAACACGATTTTAAATTGTTTGTGGTTTCTGTAACATACGAGTATGTTAACTATAAGATGTCAATTTTACTGTAGGTGGAACAGTGGGTAAAGGAGCAAATCAAATCGTGTTTAACCATAGTGTAAGTTTATTGAAGGCCACATGATATATTGTATCGTAGTTGGAACACGTGTTAAATTTCAGTCCCATTTGTCTCATTTTTATATCTATATTTCAATATAATGTTTGGACTATTCTATTTTGGATGAAATACAGTATCACTCTTCTGGATTTTGAGCAGCACTTGATTCTTTTCATGTAATTTTTCAATGGCTTTCTCCCACATTTCTGATTGTATCTCGTTATACGAGTAACTCGATGAATATTGGCTTTCAAGTCCTTCAACGTCTTATCATTATCGGCATAGGCACGGCTCTTCACGTAGGTCCACAGAATTGTTAAGGTTTTAAGGTTTGGTTAGGTAAGGTTAAGCGGCAGCCCACATATTCAACGGCCTCACTTTGAGGTGAAGACCAGAAGGTTAAGAGGTTAAAAGGTTGTTTAGAGTTTAAACCATTTGGTACCGATGAGTCTGCTGTCGTCTTTGATGTTATTCGAGACTATCTCGAATATCTAAAACAAATCACCCATCTGAGTTTTCTTTTCGGAGAGAGTGGCGCCGTCCACATCAAGTGGAGGGTGTGGTCCTTTTCCTCTTCGTCCGTAAAGTTTCTGCGAAATTGTTGAAAGACTGGCCAAGTCTATTAGTGTACCTATTAATTAAGTAATGGCCTGTGAGAATACCCACTAGATTGCTGAGATGTGACCGTTTCCCAAATAGTCTCTTTGTACATCTCTGATTCAGGTTAGACCAAATATACATGGGTCAGACGGCAGATTGTGCCTTTCTTACCGCATCCAGTTTGAGGATGAGTTGTAATGTAATGCCACTGGAACATTTTCACCCAAGTTCAAAGTTATCCGCATTGTCAAGTACTTGCTCATGTGGTCAATTACAATGGAAAATCAAACTTAGTTCTTCTTCAATCCTCTGCAAACCATGAAACTCACTTGTTAAAGACGAGCTCAATCTCGTCCTTTATGACCAATTATGACGATCTCTCGCGCTCTGTGTCCTATTCCTAGTACCTTTCAGATGTAAGCACAGACATTGCTCGCTTTGGTTTGCTGCTACATTTGTTCAATAGAGCCAGAGAAGAGGTACTCCCCACCCATGATGGATTGGATTAGAATCTCAGTCATTCTCATTACCTTTACGATAGAGCTGTGGTCGATTCTTCAAGTGCAACTTGATTCCTCCGTTGATGGAATTCATCAGACACAACTATGATTGCGTTTGATGTCAAGACCTTCCCTTAAGCAGCTTCGAAGGATATATGAGCAAATCAAAGTTCGGATCTTATCGTTGTGTACTCTTCTACAATAAATGAGTTTTTTTTACGGCAATTTCGACATTTTTTATAACACGAACGTACAGCTGTTAAAATGCAATTGGAACAGAAACTATGTAGACACTTCCTGCTGGTCATTGTTTCCTTTAACAAATCCACATAAATGAGAGACATAAGTTCGCTGTGAAGACTGCGGGGTGAGACTAGAATCTCAGTGTAGTCTGTAATGATTTCATATTGATATTGACGGACTTACTCAGTTTCTTCGTAAAATAGGCTAAATTCCCATCGAGTTTGTGGTACCGTTCTGATAGAAGTCAAATATGATTGCTTAACATGTGTATACATATACGAGTATGTTAACCTATTTTCTGACTTAAATATTGTAATAATCTACCTACATCGCATTATTTGCATCTATTTCTTCACTTAATTATTTCTATTTACTTTTCAGAGCTGCTCAGTCGGGATATGAAAACATAACAAAATTGCTGCTAGATGCCGGCTCTGATGGTCGTTCGCAAGCGGTTACCAAGTATTCACCTCTCTATGCAGCCGTTCATCAAGGTCATTACAATATCTCGAAATTAATGCTGGAAAAGTTCCCGGACTTAATTCAGGTGTGTATTTAACTTAACCACATTTTGTTCATAATATACGTTTAAAACTCTTATACTCGTAGCAACCAACAGTAGAAAAATGGTTACCACTACATGCTGCCTGCATCAATGGCCACATAAACCTCGTCGAACTTCTTATAAACTATCAGTATCCAGAGTACTTATACAGTACGTACAGAGATGAAGACGGTATTTGGGAATGGCGTTTGCCCTTCGATCCAAATCAACAGGATGTCACTGGACAGACAAGTCTTTACATTGCCAGTATCTTAGGAAATAAGACCCTCGTCAATATGTTGCTGAATTGGAAGGTGAACTGTCGGAAAACTTTAAATGACAGTCCACAGAGTACACCCATAACGCCGACACGTAAACGAATTTCTTTTGGTATTCAAGCAATCATGTCTAAGTTGAATATTTCCGCGGAGGGTGATAATCTGGTAAAGGTGTGTGAGAAAAATAAGTAAGCCCTTTCGAAATTTAGGTTATTTTTTTTATCATTTTTCTTAGGAGGATACCGAATGTGAAAAGTGCCCGGTAAATTTGAATCTTCTCTGTGGTGCTACTCGAGAAACTGCCCTTTTGGCAGCTGTTCGTGGTGGTTTTCTAGACGTAGTCACAGCTCTTTTACAGCATAAGGCTAATCCGAATATAGTAGCAAAGCCAGTGGAGGATCAAAACGATCCTAAGTATGTAAAAAAACCGATTTTTTTAGATTTTATCTTACAAATGTTTATTTGAAGGTGTAGTGAAGAGATCTATGGCCTTAGCAATGTGCCAATCGCAGAAGCATGTAAACAAAGATCGCTGCCCATGGTTGAACTGTTACTTAAGTAATTATTCAAAAGTTCTCACATCCTACTGGTCTAAAAAAACCGTGTCTGTTTAATTATAGATATGGTGCTCGTGATGAATTTGGTTCAGCTCTTAATGTAGCCGTAAGCAGTGGCGACGAAGCTATTTTAAATCGTCTCTTGGCCAAACGTGTACATCCAGATTCGGATTATAAAATCAACAAGAAAGGTCTTCCTACACCGGTGGAAGTTAGTGTATTTATACCATCAGCGACGAATATGACCTACAGCACTATGTTTCCAAATGTGCCAACTATCATTGATTGGCATAATAATAACAACGTGCAGTTGCCTATAATAAGGTTGGAAGTTATTTTGCTTTACATATTTATTTAACAAGTAAACAATCTTGTTTGATATTTCCTTTTTATATAGAATCAGTTGGATGGTAAACGGGGTGCTGCAACTTAATCCAAAGTTACAAGGGCATCCAAAAATTAACGATGTTGCTTTGACGGCTATTACGAGGATAGATTTCTCTCATAATAATCTCACAAGCTTGCCATTAGAGATATTTTCGTTGGTCAGTTTGAAGTAAGTATGTCATTTGTTTATATGAATATTTCCCAATTTTATCATGGAACTCACGTTTTCAAATAAAACAACAGATTTGAATATGAGAAGGTCAATAGTGTGTTAAGGCCAATGAAGGCTTCTATACCGCCAAGTAGCGCGGTGATAGAAATACTTGAATTAACACTTAAATACCAATTGTCGTTGAATAGGTGAGATATTCTCAATATTGTTAAGGCTAGGGTTTTATTTTAGTATATCGTAAATCGAATTATTTTTAAATATAGTGCTTATAATTGGTTTTGTTAGAGAGCAGTTTTCTAAGATGTGTGTTAAGTCTAATGTAGTGTGACAGGAAGGGCAGAGTGGAGGACTGTTTTTCACAATAAGATGCTGATGGGTTGCTGAAGTGTGCCCAAGTCTTAAGCGCACAAAATTTGAGATTTTGTGTTTAGAGCTGTTAGTGGGGTATACAAGGCTGTGTTTTAAAGGGTTAACTTTCTTATAGTGGTGGTGGTACATGCTCCATTCATTTTCAGTTTTGATCCTTGTCGCTGATAAAATGAGTTTAGTCAGATCTTGGTTAGTGAAGTCAGATCTTGCTGGGGCTCTTTTGCCCGAATCATCTGCGGAGTCTGCGTTTTCGTTTCCCCTGATACCAACGTGCCCAGGAGTCCACATCAATTTTAATTTACTTGGAGATTTTATGAGTTGGTACCTGATTTCTGATATGAGTTCGGTGTCATTGTTGGGGTTTTTGATGGCGTTAAGGACAGATATACTATCGGAGCATATGGTGTGTTTCCCAATACGGTTTGTAACTAACTTTATAGCCTGAAGAATATCAAAAGCTTCTGCCGTGAAAATTGATACAAAAATTTGGAAGGTTCCAATGCAGATAATGGAACCATCTTCGAGAGTTACTGCAAACGATGAGTTATCCGTAGTCTTATATCCATCTGTGAATATGAAATTCCATCCCTCCGATTTCATATTGTGGTGGGAGGCTGTTAATTGCTTCTTGTTTTTCGGAGCATTTGTGAAAGAGTTGTTATCTGAATTCTTTGACCAAATCTGAGCAAAGTAATTGGATATCTCAGTTGGATCAACAATGCTGCCAGAATGAGACCTAATGCTATTTATAGCAAGGCTCTTTGAGTCTCCAGTAAGTCGGCGGATGTTTTGCCATATCTTGGCGGGAGGGGAGTTTGGACCTATTATCAGGGTAAATTCTGCGAAACTTCTAGCTTTGCTATCTTTAAGAGTTCTTCTGAATTTCGCGTTTGCTTTCTGGTAGATAATTAAATTTTGAATGGTAGGATTTTTCTGGAATTCTTTTAAGGCAATCATTTTTTTCTTTCCTTTGGGAGGATAGTTTGGAGTTCCACCAGGGAACTAATTGTTTGCATTTAATTGGTACAGTTTGGGGGATAGAAAAATTAGCGGCGGTTGTGATAGCTTTTTGCAATGTGGTAGTTTCCTTGTTAACGTTTAGAGAGGTGGTTTTATAAGAAAGGATCTCAATGGTTTTTTCCCAACAAAGTCCAATTGGCAACATCAGTTTTAAATTTTAGATTGGGTGTTTTTATTTTTGAGCTACGTCCTGTACTTCATGTTATACTTATGGGGAAATGGTCGCTGTTATGTAAGTTATCTAAGGTCTTCCAAGTTGTCTTTGGGAAAAGTTCAGCTGAACAGACAATTAGGCCAAGATGAGTAGGGGATCCATCATTCAATATATCTGACTATATAGTATTTGAAAAAAAAAAATGTTCCATCAAGTTACCTCTGGTATTTGTAGTAGCGGAGCCCCAAAGAATATTCCATGCATTAACATCACCTCCAAAAATAATGGGGATGTTAACTTGGGTTGTAATACTGTCCAAATCGATCTTATTTATTTTTTGGGCTGGAGGAAGATAAATGCCGATATAGGTAAATTTTGTTTCAAGTTCTATCTCAACAGCTAGAGCTTGTAGGTTAGTAGTCAGGGGTAGAGGTGTATGAGGGATGTTCTTGTTTATTAAGAGTCCTATACCTTGCTTGCACGTTGTATTGATTGGCAAATTATTAAAATAGCCAGTATAAGCTCTTGGATATTGTTGCGTGTGATTGAATAGGCAGTGCGTTTCTTGAAGAGATACAATAGAGAGATTATGACTTTTTATTAAAATGTTTAGTTCCACAACTTTGTTTTACAAGAGGCAAGAGAAGAGTGGATTGTGGTGCAATTGTTTTGTGTGTGGAAATGAGATGTTTTGGGTTTTGGCTCTGCAACTCTTGAGTCGCAGAGTCATTTTTTTGATTAAGATTTTTTTTATTGCATATCGATTTCATGCTCTTCTGCATCTTCTTTTACGTAGTAGTCCTTGTTTACCAAAAGCGATTGGGTAATAGCTGATATAGGTGATTGAGTTACTGTATAGAGGGGTTTAGCTTGCTTGAGAGAAGATTGTGTGGTTTAGTTTGTTAGGGTATATGATAGGGGTTCGTTTGCGGTTGAATAAGCAGGTTGATTGGGTGATGCATGTGATTTTGGCGAGGTGTTAGCATTAGGTCTTTGATTGTTTGTGTTTATGTCTAGACATGAATGTGGTACGGTAGTCCGAGGAGAAAATATGTATGTGTATGGTTTGGAGTTTGATGGAGTGAAGGCAACTGTGTTGGTGTCAACAGTGATATGCTTTGAGTTGGTGTATGATGGTATGGGTTCGGGAATTTTTTGGTTAATTTTTTTTCTACTCTGTCAGTATTTTTTTTTTGGTATTGTGTGTAGTGCTCTTTGGATTAGGGTCTAGAAGGGAATGTGGTGAGCTAGCTTGATAGGTGTGAACATCATAGGGTTGAATGTGTGAGTTTGTAGTTACCTTTGTCTTTTCAGCAAAGGTTTCCGTTAGAGGCGGAATGTGTGCTGAGTTCTGTTAATTATAAATTCGCTTGGCTTCGGACATTGTGCATTTTTTTGCTTGTTTGTAGGCCGGGCATGTTTTGGAAGAGGACGGGTGGGTGAGGGAACAGCTGGCACATATTGCGCGTGTGCATGGTTCCGGCGTATGGGGTGGAAGGCTACATGATTCGCATATCGTGCTGCTGTTGCAGCGTTTGCTTGTATGGCCGAAAAGTTGGCAATTGCGGCAGCGCATAGGGTTAGGTATGTATTCAGTTATTTTAGCAGTGTAAAAGCTGATATCTACCGATTTGGGGATTTGATAGAGGTCAAATGTGAAAAGCATAAGGCCTGTTGGCTTTTGCTTTCCATCATCTCCTTTCCTTGTAAACTTGTAAATGTCCGTGACCCCTTGGGATTTCATTTCACATATTATTTCTGTCTCAGGCACGTTGATAAGGCATGGAGCATAAGCTAATCCTTTTGATTCCTTGAGGCGATCGTGCAGTTTTACTGTAACCGTACAAACACCAGCAAGATCTTTAGCTTTGAGAAAGAGATCAGCCGTTTTTTATGACTTCACAAAGATCAACAGATTTCCGTCCCGCAGTTGGGTGATGTTTTCATAATGTTTACTTATTATATCAATAGCTTTTTTTTTAGAAGTAATGGGCTAAGGGAAGTAATGGGTTTTTCACTATGTTTTTAAGACATTAATACAAATCGCGGATTTTTTGCTCTGGAAATTGAATGGAGGTCTGGAAACATACTAAAAGGCAATGTATTGCGAGAAAACCAACTCTCGTGCTCTTGATGCAAAAAAAAAAAAAAAATAGAGAGAGGAAATCCTTTTATTAGTCAAACATCAACCGTCATTCCTTAAATTACCTACTTCCAAGTAACGGTAGGAAGGATAAGTGCTGTACAACAAGTGAATGTTGCTTCTCAGGCCAAAAACTATCTTGCATTTTATGCAGGAGCAGGTTACTTAGATATAAGAGTAGGCTCTCCAGTCGTAATGGGCTAGATCATGGCGGGGCCAACTCTGAGGTCCTTGCTTTGAACATAAATTCAAATAAAAATAAATTCATAAAAGAGTCGAACAAATAGCTACACTATTCAAGTCGCTTAAACACATAGCCCTGATATGCCTTTGGTAAGCGAAACTTAGCTAACCCAGAAATACAAAATGGGGCACAGAAGATACAAAATAGTAAGAAGAAAATGACCTAACTCCATACAAGGAGGTGGTGTTACCGTGAAGTGCGTATGAAGTGCGTATGAAGTGCTTTCCGTAGTGAAGATCGGTTGTACATGGTTCCAGTCTATGCAGCTGAAGCTTCCTAGCTTCACCGAGTTCAATCACAATACTCGTAATATGGCAAATAATGCCATCGCCGACGCACCCATTCATTAACTGATAAGTAAAAAATCGGTGAGAAGAGATGACATACCGTACATTTGACATTTTTTATTAAAAACGATGTATGCATAAACCACCTCGTTTAATACGATTATCCAGTGCATTGGATTATAGGTGCAACCTATTCCCAAAAGGGATAAAAAAGTGTCCAATCCGTAACGACCGGATAGAGTAATCAATAGCGCCCTGATTAAATGGATCGAGTACAAACATGTATTGTGGTTCCAGATAGCCTATTCGGTTAAAAGATGGGCGCTAGTCAATGGAACAAAAGTTATAAACAATAGACGGGTACCTGCTTAATTGATTTGGAGAACATTGACACCATATGTTTAGATGTCTTCTACAAGTTGAACAGGCTGGGTATAAGTACACCACTGCTGTACATTTTGGCAGCGTGACTTTTTTCAGAACATTTCATAAAAGAAAGAGACTGCGACAACGTGTCTAATTTAATTGCTACACAAGTGATCTTTTGAATTAATTTTACAATGCCATATTATACGTAGACGTACAGATCAGGCCCAAAAATTAGGTGCAGTAAAAATTTTATTGTTGTTCTTGACAGAAATTTGCCGTTTTAAGAGAAAAAAGAATCATGAGATATAGACGGCAGCAAAGGGTCTGTATTGTCATTCCCTGCAGCATATCAGATTTATTATTCAATTCCTTGAAACTTATCTTGTAAGTAAATACGTTTTAGACTCGCGAACCTACTTCTAGGATGGATTCCCACAAATTCATCTTGTTTTATTCTTCTAACTTATTATATTGTTTTATTGTTTACTTTTTTTTACAGGTACCTAAATGTAGCTCAAAATAAGCTGACATCGCTTCCGGTGCCTTCTGAAGGGAAAACTACATACACTTGCCCGGTGCTGGATGAAATATTTTTACAGGACAATCGTCTTGTTACAATCCCAGCAGAGATCTTTCATTTACCCTCATTGACAATTTTGGATATCTCGAACAATAAACTGCAGGAACTACCTTTTGATATGTGGAAAGCGCCCAAACTTCGTGAGCTTAACATTGCATTTAATCTTCTTAAGGACCTTCCCATTCCCCCAATGCAGGTAGACAACAAATTTTTTCTATAGTGAGTGTATGAGGTAATGCGTTGTCTGTTTATTTAACAGCCATCAATATCGCAAATAAGTCTTGACAAAATTGACAGCGAACCATTCTCGCATTTGGAAACAACAGAATCGCATAAAAACACTCCCCGAACACTGAGTTTTCACCAGGTGATACATCGCAATGTGTGGTCTGCTTCTTTAGAAATAACCGACAATGATCTCAAATGGAATGAAGCAAAGAAAGAGGAAGGAGTTTCTCAGCTTAACAGCCTTAACATTGCCAATAATCTCTTTACCAGTATACCAGCAGCATTACCATGTCTAGCAGTTAATTTGACACGTTTAAATATGTCTTACAATAATTTAAGGTAAGGGGTGTGCAATATTTTCCATGACGGGTTGAAAATATATTTTTTGTTGGGTTCCCCTTTTTTTCAGATCAATGGGACATGTGACTAGTTACCCGTCAACGTTAAAGCAACTGGATTTGAGTCACAATGAAATATCTTGCTGGCCAAGTCTTCCACGGATAACGGATAGTGATCCACATTTACTATGCTATAGTTATTTAGAGAAATCACAAAGTGAAAGTGGTTCAATAGATATGGAACAGGGTCCATTTATCAAACCAGGTGCTAGTACTAAACCTTCGTCATTTCGAAGTGCAGTGCTTAAGAGTGTGTGCCGTCATCGAAGGCACTTAAGGTGGGCTTGATGTTCTATTCGATTTTGTTTTAATAACAATCTTTTCGTATTTTTATTTCTAAGACTGGAATCACTGCGAACGCTTATCCTTGCTGATAACCTTTTGACGCGAATTCAACTGTCTACTGACGATGTGACAACTTTATTTAATGAATCTGATGACTCCGATTGGAGTGTAGTGGGAGTAACGAAATCAAAGCTGATATTTCCGAATCTTTCTATGCTTGATATTAGCAATAACTGTTTGAAGGTAATTTTATAATTTTTAGTTTATTTAAAATAAAGCTTAAGGAAGGTATAAATTAGTTAATTTGAACAATTGCAGTAGGAATATTCAACACCTTGTTTCATTGTTTATTTACTTGGAGCTGCTGCATGAAGTTGCTATTTTAGTCGATGAATGTTGACTTCTCTGACAAGGTCAATATCGCTGTATAGCTCATACAGTGTTGTTTATGCAGACGTTTTTGTATTTTTATTTGCGTGCTCGACGGCTGTGAGCACCCTTAATATGCTTACACATAACGCGACCGACGGAAAATTAGAAAGCAAGGAAAGAGAGATACCAATGAATATTGGTTTTAAATGTTTGAAAGCTACAACGATTAGGAAATAAAGAGCTCGGCAGTGCATCCCATAAGCGAGTAGAATCCGACCGAACATTCGGCTTCTGCTTCGGCTTCGGCCACATTCGGCAAAACATTCGGCTTCGGCAAGTAAAGGCCGAAGATTTTGCCGAAGCCGAACCAGTTTTCCGCAAAAATTAAACTATCATACGCACAGTGGTTTGGAGGAGATTTCGAGCAATTCATTTCATGTTTGTTTCGTTTCTGTAGCAGGTAGCTACAAGAAATGCTGATATTTTTAATTATTGGGCCTCAAGTACTTATACCTACTTGAAAGAAGTAGCTAGCAAATATTTATCAGCTCCTCCTACTAGTGTAGCGAGTGAGCAATTATTCAGTGCTGCTATACAAATTTATCCTGATCGGGGCTAATATGCAGGGAGAAAATGTACAAAAACTTTTGTTTCTTGCATATAATATTAAGTTATTTAATTTTGATTATTAATTCTACTTCATCGTTTGTCTTCTCATATTAACTTTGTTTGTTGTATTAACGTGTTATCGTACCTAGGGTTTTGGATTTTTTTTACAGGTTATTTTTTGTTTTTATTTCTTTGCTAAGCATTCATTTTGTTTGTTCCGTTTATGTGTTATTTAAAAGAGTCTGCTGCAATAATTTACTGGCTATTTTGCTGTTTGTGTCTTTGTAACATAAATTAATAAAAAAGAAAATATCTACCGATCAATTTTGAAATACAATTTTTTGAAATTTGAAATACAATACATTTTGAAATACAATCTCCATTAGATTCGGCTTCGGTCAAAAAATTTATCTTCGGTCGGACTCTATAAGCGAGTTGTGCGGTTTAGAAAAGAATCACGATATTTCAGAGTGGGTCCGAAAATGGGCTTAAGGGTAAACTTATGAGCATTCGTAGTGAGACGGGTGTTACGGTTGAAGGTTCGAAGGAACAGAATGCTACTGGTAATTTCAATAGAGCACGGGTGGTCAAAATAGCGATAGAATTGATTTGTTGTTGGTGGCAGAGATTTATTTTAATAGTTGCTTAACAAAGAAACAGCAATTGGCAAGAATTATTCTTTGCCGGATATTGACAATTGTGTTGTTGCTTAATATCACAGCAGGGCCCGGAAAAACAAATTTTTTTACCACCTCAAAACTAAATTCCTGTTATGGCGTACTATTCGAGCCGTTTGTGTTGGGAACCGTTTCTTGTCGACAGCCTATAGTTTGTTTTACACTCATTTACCATAGAAATAACTTATCTTCGCCACTTTTTCGTCAAGAGACGTAAACGCTCCAGTAACAGCTCGCTAATTTCTTTCCATAATATCAATATCGTAATCGTATGAAAGTAATTGTTAAAGCATTTTGAAATATTGTTTATATGATATACATTTAATGATGATGATGACAGCGCGTCACCTTGTCGAAATCCTTTTTTGACATCAAATGATTCGGTGGTGCTTTTACCGAATTCTATAGAGCAGGGAGAGTTCTCCATTGTCATCCTGCACTGACGGACGAGATTATCAGAGATGTCAAAACTTGATATGGCTTTATATATTTTACTATGTAAATACGGCTTTTATGTAAATCAATAAATATGTGATGGGTATCTATCTGAAGTTGCCAGTTATTCTCTAATATTTGCCGTAAGGGCAATATCTGGTTGATAGTGGGATTAGCAGGACTAATTCTGCTCTATATTTGGTGCAGTTTAGAGGGTCATACTTCTTGGGAATCGGGCGAATGATCCTGAGACTCCATACATCTGACCGTATTTTAAAAAATGAGTTTGTATATGATTCACACTAAATCAATCACATCCTTATAGCTCCTGTTGCAGTCTTATTGGCATTTAGCATAGTTATCGCTATGCAGACCTCTTCTTGCCGTGTGAAGAGAGTTGTTGTTGACCATTGTCTACGTTACATGGTTAATTCGCGCTAGCGGTTTACAACAGTTGAATGAAACCTAATACAACAGATGATGGCTTGCTGAAAATGTGGCCAGTGGCATTATGTGCTGGGCGATAAAAAGTTAGGGCTTTTCAAGGGTTTTTCTCTTTCGATTATAGCCGTTTGACGTCAAATTTCCTCGCAGTACTTTTTACGTTCGTGATATTCGCATTTGCATCTTGCTAGCCAAGATAATGATCCGAGTTTATGTTCGCATATTCAGAATACCAGAACTGTATCTTGCGTCGATCGCAATGTGATTAATCTGGTTGACGGTTGACTACTAGTTCGTTTGTGGATGTTAAGGTGTGCGAAACGTGTGCAAGCTATGATTACACATTTGACTGAATGTGTTCACTAAGGACAATCTGGTTATTGTGCTCAGGACATTACTCATACTGGTCGAGGATCTCGAGGACAGCGTAAATTACGAGGGTTAGTGTTGAAGGAAATAGAATTGTAAAGGGAAGCGCAGTCCACAGAACCGGAGAGTAGTCGATGAATGAAGAGAATATCAGCTATGTCTCTGCGTTTTTCTAGGGTAATCAGGTTAAGAAGTTTGAGCCGGTCGCGATAGGGAGGTAAGATAAATGGGTCATAGGGTAGTCCAGGAAGAGCAAACTGAAGAAAACGACGTTGAATGTTCTCGATTTGGGATACATGAATTCGCTGGAAGGGGGACCATACTTGGCTGTCATATTCAAGGAGGGGCCGGACAAGGGTAATGTAAAGTGACCTTGCCACATAAGGGTTGCAAAATTCTTTGGACCAACGTTGGATAAAACCGAGCGATGTGTTGGCTTTAAGGATTATCTCATCAATATGCGAACGGAAGTTTAACTCTCTATCGTATAAAATTCCAAGGTCGCGAAGGGATTGAACCTGGGGTACAGGTTGGTCATGCAGAAAATAAGGTCGAGAGGGGGATTGATTGGACTTACGAGACAAAGTCATAGATTGGCATTTGGAGACATTAAGCTCAAAGCAATTTTTTAGACACCAAGTAGAAAACCTATCGAGGTCTTCTTGAAGGAGAATAGATTCTTGGGGTGCAGAAATAGCACTGGTCATCGACCAACAACCCTCTCTAGCTAGCATAATCTCTTGCTAGCTGCCTGCAGTGAGGCACTCCAAGTTGGTTGAGGTGGTCTACATTCTATTGCATGCGAGTGCTACCTCTACTGCGGCCCGGCCATCACACACGTTGGTACCGTAGACGCCTGACTAGACCTATATCACTGTATATATTTTGTGGTTGAATCAAATTCCCATTCCCTATCAATACAAACGGCCAAGTGCTTCTTCATCAGCTTTTGACAAGGTCCATACCTCTGCGCAATAGAGCAGGGGTGGTATAATGAGGGTTTTCTTTGGTCTTACTTACTCAATCGCCTTCTAAAATTCCCGGGTTTTTACCAATATTTGATCGATAGTGGACTTATATTCCGTTTGTTGGGAGCGTGTAAATGTCCACACCAAATATAAAACGACTTTACTTTTTGTATTTTTTTAATTTAACAACGGAGCAATTTTGTTAACTTGATTATTTTACAGCTCTTTAGAAAAGATGAAGTTTCCGGCCTCACATTCCTTTTCCTTCTGTCGCTTTTTTTCTCTTTTCTTTGGTTTCTACCTACTCTTTTCGTTTTCATCCGTCTTTTAGCGGCATCTATGTCCAAATAGATTTGTATTTATAACTGAACCTATCGTCGTGGCATGTGAATTTTGATCGCTACAGACTTTCCCGAAGTAAAACCACACTAGTATGAACCAACCAAATTGTTCATAAGTGGTTTCAGATGCTCGCATAACACGGCAAAAACGATCTTTTAGGTGAAGTTTAGGAGACTTATTCCTTAACAGTAAAAGCAGCTGAAAGGCTCTCTTTTCTTGTGGAAAGAAAAAAATATGTTGAGATTTCATGGTTTGGGCATGCTTTCATCTCCAGGAGCTTTAAATAGATCAGTAGTCCGTCGTAGGATAGAGCTATCTTAACTTCGTCTAGGTCAGAGGGCCGGAACTATCTGTCGTCTTCGTTTGTTTTTTCATTATATGCTAACTACGATTCTATTACTAGATGTCCATGTTCATCTTTGCAGGCTTATATTCTGGCTATATAGTCATGGCATGTTCGTTTTATTTTTTGGTAAAACTACCGAATGTCATTCTTGCAGTATCGTTTCTCCATTTCTTTAATCGCACGATTCCCTTGCTCTTCCTTTTTCTTTCCAAGAAGCCTGTGCTTTTCTCTTCTGAGCTGGTAGAGCTCACGAGCAGCTCTCGCTTTTCCAGGCAGCGTAGCGTTATATGCTTGTTGCTTCGCTGTAAGTAGCTGTCTATATTTATTGTCAAACCAGAGGTTTATTTGTGGCGTAGGTTTGAAACCAATCACATCGTATGTTGGCTCGTAGGAAATTTCAGATATCCAGACTGTTCAATCTGGTTGTTCATGGGATATCCAAGTCTCTTTATGAATGCTGAAATTTGAGAACGGCGTGCTGGCATTGGATATACCGCATTACAAATTCTAAAAACCTAAATCCATTGTCGGACGTGGTTTTCTGCTTACCAGCTCAAAAGTCGCTTCCTTATCCAGTCTGCGCAATTTTGGTGTCATGGCTGAGGCATTAACCATATTTTCGGTCTAGGAGGTCATATAATTCGTTTTTGATGTTGTTATCTTCATCCTCTGTAGGGTCATGGACTTAAATCAGATATATATATATATCAGAATTTGGCCTTAATGCATATAATGTTATAAGGCATTTGCTTATATTCTAAAAGCCCTATAGGATTTCTTGGATTGCGGTAATATCAATCTAGGGCCTTCGCGAGTCGTTCTGTAGCACATGGTTGTCCGAGGCTGTAGATTGTCGTTGACCTGTTGTTTTTTTTTTTGCATAACCCCTAACCTGGAGAGCCAGGTCAATAATAAAAATGGACAAAGGGTCCTTATTTTGTGTTTTTTGGATAACTTTTGTGTAGGCTATATTATTGTGATAACCACTTAAACGTGAGCAGCGACATCTAGCAGAAAATGTCGAAACTCGAAGACCAGAAGATTTCGATACTGGAATAACAAAGTCTCGACTGGAGAGTGGAATCGAATTTTCTAGCAAATTGGAAATTGTATGGGACGCTGGATGGCGAGGATTGTTCTCGAAGTATGTCACTCGAGTATAAATACCAGCATCCCAAAGGTATGCAAATCAGTTCTAAAGTGTAATTTGAAGTGTTAATTAGGAGAAGTGATTAAGTGGTTTAAGTAAAAGATAAGAAAAGTATAAGTGGTTGAGAAATTGAATTGTACTGAGAGAAAGAATTAAATAGTGAATTGTAACTGTACTGAATAAAGGGATTTGTATTGAAAAGAATAAGTTCTATCATTTGTACCCACACAAACATTTTACATTGGTGTCAGAAGTGGGATAGGACTTATTGTGTGTAAAAAAAAAAAGTGTTTTCTGACTATTTGAAAAAGCTAGAATGGGTCGAAAACTATTACAGTTGACCCTCGTCCAACTCAAATCCGAGTTGAACAAGAGAAGCCTCAGCGCCAGTGGAGGAAAAAGTGACCTGGTGCTCCGACTTCAGGAGGCTTTGAACAACGAGGGACATGATCCTGATGCATATTCCTTTGATGTTGACGAAGATGAACAGACAAGTACCGGTAATGACATGGCTGCAATGATGCAACTCCTCTTATTAAAAATGAACGAACAAAACAAAAAAATAGACGAACAAAAGAAAAATCTGGAAGAACAAAAGAATAGCCTCGAACAAAAATTCGACGAACAAACCAACAACCTGCACGGTCTTCAACAGAAAATGGATGAACAAAAGAATAATCTGGAAGAACAAAAGAACATTCTCCAGCAAAAATTCGAAGAAATCGATGACAAATTTGAAAGAATAGAGAAGAACGTTGATGACAAATTTGATACAATAGAGAAGAATGTTGGCGAAAAATTCGAAGAAATGGACAGCAAAGTTCAGCAACTGGCAAAAGAGCTCGACACAGTTCGAAAACAGAAACTGCGAGAATGTTCTTTAAGCGGTTCAAGGAGAAAAGAGTTGAAGCCTCCCTCATTCGATGGCCAGACCTCATGGTCTACTTATAAGAAGCAGTTTGAAATGGCTGCCTGTGCAAACGACTGGGACAATGAGGAAAAGTGCTTTGCCCTAGCAATGGCCTTACGCGGTCCTGCGGCAGAATTGTTACAAACAATCGATATCGAAAAGAATAGAGACTATATGTCTTTAGTGCAGGCTATCGAGAAACGTTTTGGGGATAGCCACATGGGGGAAGTTTACAAGGTTCAATTGCAAGGCCGTATGCAGCAACGAGAAGAAACACTGCAACAGCTCCAAGCAGACGTGAGTAGACTGGCACATTTGTCATATCCCACCGCAGGCCAAGAAATAATCGACGAAATGGCAAAGGACGCATTCATCGGGGGAATTGCAGATTTGAAGCTACAATCAGTAGTAAGGATGGCCGGGAAAAGAACCCTTGCTGAAGCACTTGCTTTCGCTCTGGCGATGGAAGCGTCCAATCAGGCTTCCAAAGGAATGCATTTCGTAAGGGAAATAGTATCTGGTGAATGCTCCTGCTCAAGACCAACTACCATGCAACGAAATATCCCGCGGGAGAGACGAAGGATGCGCTGCTGGAACTGCGATAAAGTAGGACATTTGCAAGGGCATTGTAAAGAACCGGTAACCGAGAAGGCTGCCTGCACTGGGGTTACAGGCAAATAGAAAGAAAAACCGACAGAAACGGCTACCAAGAAACCGGTCAAATTTCCAGAAGCCATCAGTTAGGAAATGTTTATTTCGCGGGGCAGAAGTCTGTAGCAGGAGTCGACTCCAGGGTAATTATCCCAGTATCACAGGTAAACCAATGCAACGAAAGCCTCCCAGCAGAAGTAGTCAGTGGTAAAGAAGCGAAACAACAGGCAACTATCCAAACGATCAGGACTGAGCCAATAGAGGGTTGGAGTATAGACGAAATCCGTTCCTCCCAACAGGCAGACAATGACATTGAACCAATATTGGCCTGGAAAGAACACGAGGAAAGACCAAGCTGGCAGCAGATATCAGATCGGAGCCAAACTCCGAAGGCATACTGGGCACAGTGGGACTCGCTTTTTGTGCAAGATGGATTGCTGAAGAGAAAATGGGAAAGTGCAGATGGGACAACATCTCGTATGCAGCTAATTGTGCCACGGTCCAGAGTCAACCAAGTACTCTATGAAATACATGACGGAATTTCAGGAGGCCATTTGGGAATAAACAAGACGTTGGAAAAGGTAAGGGAACGTTTCTATTGGCTAAGCGCTAAACAAGATGTCGAGAATTGGTGCAAAAAATGCATAAGATGTGCAGCTACCTAGGGTCCAAAAGTAAAGCCACATGGACAAATGCAACAATACAATATCGGAGCACCTTTCGAACGAATAGCCATCGATATCGCTGGGCCGTTTCCCGAAACCTTTAATGGAAACCGATATACTCTCGTAGTCATTGATTACTTCAGTAAGTCGCCGGAAGTGTTTGCCATCCCAAATCAAGAGGCTAAGACCGTAGCCGAACAGATAGTCAACAACTGGGTGAGCAGATTTGGGGTCCCAATGGAGCTGCACTCTGATCAAGGGCGAAACTTTGAATCAAAAGTCTTCCAGGAAATATGCCAATATTTGGGAATAAGAAAGACAAGGACAACACCACTACACCCTCAATCTGATGGAATAGTCGAGCGATTCAATCGGACCTTGAATGAGCATCTATCTAAGGTTGTCGGCAACTGCCAGCGGGATTGGGATCGGCACATACCCCTCTTCTTAATGGCCTACCGAAACGCGGTCCATAGCTCAACAGGGCACACACCATCCGAGATCTTATTTGGTCAAACAATTCGGTTGCCAAGTGAAGCAAAATTCGGATCCCCACCGACGGAGCCCAAAGAGGTGAACGAGTACGTGAATGACTTACGCAGCAGGATTCGTAAATTGCATGAAGACACCAGAGAAAAGATGAAGCTAGCAAGCAGCCGCATGAAAACTAGGTACGATATCAAGGCGAAATCTTCCGGTTTCAACGAAGGAGATCTGGTTTGGCTGTATAATCCTCAGCGTAAGAAAGGCAAATCACCAAAATTGCAACAGGACTGGGAAGGTCCATACAAGGTGATAACCCGCATTAATGACGTTGTCTACCGGATCCAGCGTGGGGATCGAGGAAAATTGAAAGTGGTCCATTTGGATAGAATGTGTCATTTCAACGGGATGCTGAATGACGAAGTTGTTCGGGACGAACAACTGTAGGGAGGGAGCAATGTGATAACCACTTAAACGTGAGCAGCGACATCTAGCAGAAAATGTCGATACTCGAAGACCAGAAGATTTCGATACTGGAATAACAAAGTCTCGACTGGAGAGTGGAATAGAATTTTCTAGCAAATTGGAAATTGTATGGGACGCTGGATGGCGAGGATTGTTCTCGAAGTATGTCACTCGAGTATAAATACCAGCATCGCAAAGGTATGCAAATCAGTTCTAAAGTGTAATTTGAAGTGTTAATTAGGAGAAGTGATTAAGTGGTTTAAGTAAAAGATAAGAAAAGTATAAGTGGTTGAGAAATTGAATTGTACTGAGAGAAAGAATTAAATAGTGAATTGTAACTGTACTGAATAAAGGGATTTGTATTGAAAAGAATAAGTTCTATCATTTGTACCCACACAAGCATTTTACATTATAAACGATTATGTAAATTGTTTTCAGAGTTCGTCAGCTAATCATTTCTACCGTTCGACTTTTACAGGAAATTCCAACTTCTTTGCACGAGCTTAGCAGTTTAAGTGTGCTTAATATTAGTGGAAATGTCGATATAACCGACCTACCACCACACCTTGGACTTCTTTCAAGACTGTGGAACTTAAATACTCGTGGTTGCCTGCTACAAGATCCTTTAAAATCCATGATCGAAAGTAAAAAATACAAAACAATGGACATTATCGGTTACCTGAAATCAATTTACGAGGATGCACAGCCCTATGCACGAATGAAACTCATGGTTGTTGGAGTTCATGGTATTGGTAAAACAACTCTACTTGATCTTCTAAGGCAAGGTGGCTCTCAAAGAAGTCGTGGATCAGATAATCACTGGGCCAAGCGTATGGGTCACACTAAAAATCTCGCGAAGACTAATCGAGGAGTAAATATATCCACTGTGGGAGTTGATATTGGAACATGGATATGTGAAAAGCGAAAAAAGGGTCCTGGATCACACGGACCAGTTGTTTTTCGAACTTGGGATTTCGGCGGTCAAAAAGAGTTAGTGTTACAAATGTTAGCAATGTAAATATTTTGAGTAACTAGTTTTTTAATTCTAGGTACTATGCAACACATCAGTACTTTTTGTCGAAGAGGAGCTTATATTTGGTTTTGTGGAAGATAACTGATGGCCATAAGGGTCTTGCAGAAATCTTACAATGGCTAGGCAACATTCAAGTAAGATACTTTTGTAAATATTTTAAATGGATTCCCGTGAACCGAAATTTTTAGGCAAGAGCTCCAAACTCACCGGTAATAATTGTGGGCACTCATTTCGATGCAGTCGGAGAAAGCTTTTCAGCACAAAATGCCGAGGAATTGCAGCAAATCATTCGGGAGAAATTCATTGCTATACCAGATGCTGAGAAGATCGGTTTGCCTCGTGTTATTGACTCAATCGAAATCAGTTGTAGGACTCTTCACAACATTCGTTTGCTTTCGAATATTATCTATGACACAGCATTTATGTTACGTTCACCTGGTTCTAAGGAACCTCTTCTTTTGCAAAAGATTCCCGCTAGTTATATAGCTTTAGAGGATATAGTTAATCTTATATCGTGTAATCTTAAAGCAATCGGAATGGATCCGGTATTAGATGCAGAACGTTATAGGAAAATCGTTACAGAGGAGATGAGAATACACAATTATAAAAGTTTCAGGTAAAGATTGTGGTAGAAAAGTGATTTTTAATTTATTTCCTTTTGCAGGGATGTAGCGGAATTGAATCAAGCAACAATGTTCCTCCATGACAATGGAGTTGTCTTACATTACGACGATGCAACATTGCGAGATTTTTATTTTCTAGATCCACAATGGTTGTGCGATATGTTGGCGCATGTTGTAACAGTGCGTGAGATAAATCCATTTGCTAGAACTGGTGTGATGAAATTGGAAGATTTGCAGTTGTTGTTTAGGAATACAAATTCTGCTGCGAATAATAATAGGAGGTGAGTCTTTGTGTTAAGAACAATAGAAATACAAGTTCTTTGTTTTCTTTTTTACTTAATTGAGATAAAGAAAAATATTTCAGCTGCTTGTCTATTAACCTCTTTAGCCAGCATTCGATTCATGATTCTTATGTTTTATTTATCAGAAAATTCGAACTACACTAGGATAAGGCCATTCATTTTTTAATCGATTTTTACTTTATATACCTGTTGGAAATTTTGTATCCGGAAACTTTTACTACCTGTGATCAGGTACATATTTTCTCAACAGGGAGCCATAAAATTAAAGGGTAAATAAGAAACGACCTTTGGAATTTCTAACTTGAAAAGCGTATAAAAAGATGCGCCACTAGGATGCATCGACAACAAAGACCGTGGAAGACCAGAAAAAATATGCGATGAATTGCAAGTAAATTGTACAACTGTTTCCAAGCGTTTAAATTAAAACCCTTGGGACAGATCCAAAAAGAAGGAAATGGAAATTGAAAGAAACAGGCATCGGAAGACGAAAAACCAATTTAGAAATTTTGTTTAATTAGCACAAAAGAATAGGTTTTTTTTTGATCGAATTGTTACTGGCGATAAAAAGTGGATCTATTTCGACAATCCAAAGCGCCAAAATCATAGGTAGACCTAGGTCAACCATCAACCTCGCAACCAGTACGCAATATCCACGGAAAGGAAATGATGCTCGTCCGCATGTTGTAAATACGCATGTTGTTGATACAGTCAACAGAGCTATCAGCAAGTTGTTATCGATTGATCAATAGCGTGCGCGCGCAAAACAAAAAAAAAGGCCCGCTACTACGCAAGCAAAAACTTATTTTATTTTTTCTCTTTGTTCTCTTAAACGCCACCCCTAAATCTAGAGCGTTATAAAAACTATAAATTTCTAATGGCCCTCGGGGGACACGTGCCTCCGGTAAACCGATTCGGGAGCCTTCATATTGAGGTTCTATCCGAATCCACTCAAAAAAGAAAAAAGAAAAACGCGTATCTCAAATCTGACATATTTAACCTTCCAGTTTCCACTTCTAACCTTTCTGACCCCAAATTTATGATTATTGCCCCGAGTGATGAAACGAAACCCCTAACCTCATTCAGTGTCTTTCTCCTCATAAAAGCTACCGATGGCATAAGTACCGGTTATGAAACTATAACCTAACTCCGGGACGGAAACCTCCTAGTGCTGGACAAGTCTCCGAAAATTACGGATCTGTTTAAATCCAAAAAATCCCTCTCCAATATCTGCCCCATCAAAGTTTGCATTCACAATGCTCTAAACTTCTCCAAGGGTACTGTATACGCTCCTTGCCTCATACACGTGCCTGAAGAAGAAATCATAAGTGAAATGAGTTCACAGGGAGTCACCGAAGTATTAAAATTTAAAAAAAAAATCAAGAAGGCTCGCAACGTGCTACCCGTGTCGTCCTCCTTACTTTTGACCGCTTTCGTCCTCCACCATCAGTAAATATCGGCTGGTATAACGTGAAAGTTAGGGAATATTTCCCCAACCCTATGCGCTGTCGTAATTGCCAAATTCTAGGCCACACCAAGGCCACTTGCAGCCTCCTCAAGGCCATGCAAGGCATACATTAAGCAAAAAGAAATTTTGAAAATAACAGCAATCAATAAATGCATATTGAAGCAAACAAAATTTACAGATCCCAAAACCCTTCATCCATACTTTCCACTTCATACTCAGCGATAATCAAAAATTCTTCTCAATCACAATCCTTACAAGCAACATCTCTCGTGTCAAATTCCAATAACAACTCTTCCACCCTCCATTCCTTCCCAAATCTTACACCGTCTAAAAAACAAAGCAGTGCACCTACAACCAAGCCTTGTGAGAACACAAACGGCAAAAAGTCATTCACAATTACCCCTTCAACACAACCCATGCACACAAACACAAATAAACCTGATGTTCACATTCAATCTACATCTACAATCCAGCCAAATACTACAAACGTTCTCATAAACTTACACAACACAATATAAACACCACAATGTCACCAATTTCAAACCTAACCCAGCAACTTATCCGCGAAAATAAATATTATAACTTACCAAACCAACCGCAATCTACTTCCTGCTGCGAAACATATATCAAGAATCACAACACCAACGATAAAAAACCCTTCACTGAGCCCAAACAAACCAGTAACCATGAATCGACTTAACCGAAGAAACACGTCCATCCTGGGCCCATCATTGAGACCTCAACATTCCAATCTAGGACGGCGGGGTCGCACCAATACCAGCAACACAACAAGCACCGCAAATCATCTCCAAATCATCACACCTGCATTAAAAATAATTTAGTGGAACATCAAAGACTACGTGAACAACTATAACGAATTATTAATTCTTATAAAAAAAAAATTTCCCCCAAAATAATAGCTTTATAAGAAACTCATCTTACATCCACAAAAAATATTCCCATTCCAGTCAACTATCACTTTATCCCCCAAAACACATCCCTAAGCGCCTATGGTGGAATTGCTTTCCTAGTTCACACTTCAATACAATACCACAAGTTTAACCTTAACAATGATTTCGAAGCTCTTGGCATAACAATAATATCTAAGCTTAAATTCTTAATAATAAACGCCTACATTCACCCTGCCTAATCTTTTAAATTTGCCAATCTGAAAAACGTTCTTGAACAACAACATCGATCCACTCTGGTACTAGGCGACTTCAAAAGCTGGAATTCTAGCTGGGGTTCACCCAAAAACAACCATCGCGGCAACTCCATTTCCAAGTTTTTAACTAAATCCGACTATCAACTTCTCAATGATGGATCCCCCACTCACTTTAGCACCCACTCCACTTTCACCCACATCGACCTATCCTTTTGCTCACCAAGTCTGGCTGTTGACACTAAATGGAACGTCTTCAATGATCTGTGTGGAAGTGACTACTTCCCCATTATTATTTCCATGTTCCACAGGGCCCCCTCCCCACTAAAAATGAGACCGAAATTCAAAATCGACGAAGCTAACTGTGAGTTTTATCAAAAGCTTGTAGACAAATTTAGTACTGAACACCCCGTCAGTGATAATCTTAACAAAGAAGCAGCCAATATCTATAAAATTATCCTCCAAAGCGCCAATAAATCCATTCCACAAAACTCCATCTCTACAAAAAGACAAAAGGTCCCTTGGCGGAACAAGGAACTCGAACAATTGAAAGCAGAAAAAACCAGACTTTGGCAATTCTTAAAATGCAACATTTCCACTGATAAAATTATCGATTACAAAAAAGCCAACGCCCGACTCAAGAGGAAAATAAAAATTGCGAAAGCCGAGTCCATAAACAAACTTACTTCCGAAATCAATCCCAATACCCCCTGCTAAAATCTGGTTCACCATAAGAAGATTCTGCGGTATTAAAACCTTCCATTCCATGCACTCTATTACTCCTACAGATAATTCCAACGTCAACATCACGAACCCCTCCAGCCTAGTCAAATATTTCGCTGAATTTTGGTCCAAAGAATCACACGATTCTAACTTCCCGCACATCTTCTGTCAAAATAAACCAATAACTTCACTCGGCATCTCGTACTTGCCATCAAAAAATGCTAAAACCAGAGACAGCGATATCACTCCCTCGGAACTAGACTCAGCATTAAACAAATTAAAAGGCAAGACTCCAGCCAGCGATAGAATATCATACCCTATGATAAAAACCTCTCCTCTTCGTAAAAAATCGTCTTCTTCCCCAATTATACAAGAACAGTACGGTCATTACCATCCTTAAACCTAATTCTGACAAATCACTCCCGAAACCCTACAGAGCCATCTCTCTTAACCCCTGCTGCGCCAAGGTTCTCGACAAAATAATAGCCAATAGACTCTGGTGGTTTATGTCCTATGATAAACTTCTCAGCAGTCATCAAATGGAATTTAAAAAAAGCAAATCTGTAACTGATCCTCTACTTTACCTAGACCATTACATTACTGAAGCCCTTACAAAAAATAGCCACATTTCCCTTATTTCCCTTGAAAGCATTTGATAAAATTTGCACACATGCAATTATCGATCAACTTATTGCTTGGAAAGTACGACCCAATATCATCAGATATATATTTATATAATTTTATGACAAATAGAAAAATCTCGGTTCGTATTGGAAACGCCTTATCGTCTCCTCTACCTCTCTACAACGGTATTCCTCAAGGGTCCCCGTTATCTGTTCCCCTCTTCCTTATAGCCTACAACAAGCTCTTTCACGTCCTATCACTTCATAAAGAAATAAAGTTCTGTGCGTATGCTGACGATTTCACAATCATAAAAAAAAAAACAAAAAATTCCTCCCCCGACATTGATCTTAACTCCATCTTTCAAGACATTCTAACCTGGTGTGAATACTCTGGAGCCAAATTATCGTTAATAAAAAGCAAACACCTTCATATCTGTCGAAAACATAAATGCTCCTGCAATATTCTATCAGGGAATATAATTTTAGATAAACTTAAAATTCTAGGCATCGTTTTCCAAAAAAATTACAAATAGAACGCGCACACCGAGTATATCCGCCCTGCTTTAGAACAAAAGCTAAATATAATAAAATCCCTTTCCTACAAAAAATTTAATTGCAACCCATACACCCTAACTGCAATCGCCCAATCTATAATAATCTCTAAAATAGAATACGGTCTATTTCTTTACGGTTATTCCGCCAAATCTCACCTAAACAAAATCAAAACCATTAAAATTCCGCTCTAAGAAAAGCTCTCAACGCTTACCGAACAACTCCCATTAATCACCTCCTGTTCGAATCGAAAATGCAAGCGATTGAAACTTTACGCTACTAGTCCACGATAAAGCTATACAAACTCATTTTATTTTGACACCCCTTTATACAAAAATAAGAAAACCAAAAATAGCGAAAAAGACTCCATCTTGTATTGAACGCTCCGCAGCCCTCTGTGAAGAAATCAACATCCCTCACTAATCCATTCAACCCTGTCCATCCTTACCCCAACCCTGGCTCTTCCTACCTTCCTGCGTTATATCATCTTTAAGAACCCAAAAAAAAAAAAAATGTCTACGGACTTGAAGCACAGAGTCAGGAAAAAGATGTAAGGGCAATAAAACTGTTTAAGCTCCTTTTAAAAAGAATTAGGCAACATTAATTGAAGGAATGTGTAGAAAATTTGGCTGTAAGTTCTTGACAAACGTGTTAGGCTATAATTTGGAATGGAAGAAAGTGGACAATATACTTATCATTTTGGGCATTAAATAAATGATGAATCTATTCACCGTTCTTGTTGGTACTTTGGCAGAAAGAGGTCGTGTGATTCATCCAGCATACGGTTCCCATTTGACATTCGATATCCCATTTTTAAGATTTTGGTGTCTACAGTTTTTGATGTGTTTATCGCGCAGTCCAGACCTTCCAGCGTTATCATTTTCAGTAAGTATTATAGCGCTCTGGGTAATGTCGTGCATCCATTCTTAATTCTGAAGGAGTAGTTAAGTTCTAAGGTCTTGCAGTGGATACAATCCCGGGTAGCTTTCTACACAGTAGACAATCAGTTTCTCCCTGTTGGTGAATTTTTTATTCTCCCACTAATTTTTGGCAAGTTTTCTGCAGTTTCTCAACAAAAGAATAGGCAGGAATGGCCGTAAGTTACAGTGATCTTTTGTGTCCATCTTGCAACCAGAACTCAGATGCAGACTGTGCGTTAGATCTTGTTGAGGTTTGAAGCTAAATAGTACTTTACTAAGGTGTTCCATCAGAATAACAAGAATTGGATAAATCTTATAACCGCTATATAAAGTCAAAGTATTAAAGACTGTTTGAAGCAGCAGGTAATGCTGAACACCTTTTTGGACGGACAGAAAGCTGCACTTGGCTTTTTGACGCCTAAAAATCGTGTTGACCTGAATAGCTTAAGTTAAGTTCCCCCAATTTCTGGTGGCTTGAAAATGCGAGGTGATTTTTTATTAGAAAAGAAGTCAACCTTAGTTTTTGAAGGATTGACCCCTTAACTTCAGAAACTAACTCAAGTTCTCACTAACTACAAAGACTGGTGAAGCCTGTTGCTAAGCATTGGAAGAAATTTGACCGACATCGTCATCTTAAGCCGTGAAGTCAAAGCCATTGGAAGTTATGGTTTTAAAGCGTTAACTGGTCGCTTTAAATTAGATTTTATTATGTAAAAGTGGCCGTCGGCACCGATTAGACTCACTTGCGCCAGAAAATACCATCTGTAATACCGCAGGATCTTAATGTAATCAGAAACGTTGATGTACTCACAATCATCTGCATACAATTCTAGGTCATATGACTGCAGGCTCTGCGAAGCTCCCGAATAAAACTTGCGACTTCATTTTCAACACGGGTAGGGAATCCGTGGTATATTTTTCGGATGTTCAAAGAAAGAACCAAGGCAATTAAATTTGTTTTTCTATCAAGTTATAAGGACTCGAATTACTTTTGTTTTAAAATGTCGTGCCTATAGTAAACAGAAAATTGATAGAACTGAAGCTAAAATTTAATGCACATCTTGTAAAGTATACTTCCATCCAAAGTGCGTTAATATCCTACCTAGTGAAGTGTATATATGAAAATAATAAAGTCCTTTTTCATTGCACTATATGTGCGCAAAAAATAAGGAATTCTTTTAGGTCTCGGCTGGTGCTAAATCAAGTTAATCGAGATGAAACCTCTGCTAAAATAGTATGACTACGGAACCTTCGGCCGATAATGAGTATACGTCTCATAATATGCTGCTCATTCTAATAATAACCTGCCACTCAACAGGACAACAGTTCTCAATCAACGATTTATTCCGAAGTGATTTACCGTAAACTTGTTGCCTTAAAGGAATACACTCACAGTTCAGAGAGAACAAATGGAACAAACCATGGGCCCAGGTGGAAATTTTTTTTCGGGGCCCCTTTACCCAACTCAGAAGAGATTTGCCTATCAGGGCTAAGTGATAAGAAGTTAGAAAATGCTGTAAAGTGCTTCCCGCACTCATTTGTGTTGCTCACGTTTCAATTTTTACACTTCTGAGCGGGGCCTATTGCTTTTTGCCGAATCGGAACGGCTCTCCTGAGAAGCTCTCTCATAGTCAGAATTACTTTCAGGGGTTTGCCATTGCCCGCCGCAAGGGTGATAACGATTTTGAAATAAAAGCTGTTGCCACGGCCAGGAATTGAACCTAGGCAAAATACCATAATTAAACAAGCACGATACACATCAAAATGCCAAATTTACAAATCCCACCACACACTGCACATGAAATGAAATAATAGCCTAAGTTTCAAATATCAATTTCGAGCAAACTAAATAATTAGAGTCCTTGTACATCCGCTCCCAGGATCGCCTTCGCAAATCTATAAGTTTCCTAATTCCTATATATGTATGTATGTATATATGTATATGTATATTTTCTGAGAATAATTGAAGTTCACTTCGAGGTGATACACGTTGAAATGAGATTGTTTTTGTTAAATCAAACTTTCGTTTTTTTTTTTAAATAAGGTATAGTAACAGTAACTCGCGCATATCCCCAGCAAACAAACAATATCCAGGTTGGCACAAGACACACATCAGAGCAACCCTATGTCCTGTTGCAGGGAAAATATCCTTCGTAGCGTTTGAAACAAAGAAAAACCACCTCACACACCGCAAAGAAAGAATGCACAAAGAGAAGGAGCCGATATCATTCGATTATCCTTCCGTGGTCCATACTGCACATGGGTCTGTGATAATGGGTCATACAACCGAGATCCTTGAAACAAAGTGCCACATTGTTCGCAAACATGCTGTGACAAGAACCCACCCTTCACTTGAATTTTGAATTAATTTTAAAAGAGGATTGATTTATTGTCGATTGGGAATTAAACTACCCTCGAGTTTGGGGCCCCCTGTGCTTGTGGGCCTCGGTGATTGCCACCTGTAACACCCCCGATATCTACGCCACTGTAAATCACCTTCAATCTTTAGGGAATTCTCCTCAACAGAAATCACTTAACAACTAACATTTTAAGTGTTGATTGTTGGTATTTCGATTGTCATCAAACAAAATGCTTTACCTTATTATCGGAAGGTTTTCATGAAAGCTTTTCATCTGAAGACATCGACAGCTGGTACATAAAAACTATAAAAGGGACTACAACTTCAAATAACATTCAAAATAGTAAACAGACTTCGTTATGACTGGCGAGTACTGTGTGTCCGAAATTTAAATCAGCCCAACGCAAACTGGATGCACTAAAGAATAAAAGCAAGAAGCTACTGTCATTTAACTTAATTTGTGAAGAATTTGGAAATTGTCGTATCCATATCAACGAATCGCTTACGAGTACTATTCGATTATTATTCAAGAAAGCCAAGGAAGTGAAAATTGCTGAAAACAATTCAATTCTTTGGTGCTATCAGTATGGCATCAGATCTGGGAGATTTACGGAAGAAAGGGTTTTGAATTTTTGCAGCTTAGATCATAGATTCTAAAAAGTTGACTGGCTCACTGTTTATAGATATCACGAAGACGTTTGATACTGTTGATCATGATCTTCTTCTTTATAAGATGTCTATAAGAGGATTTAGAAGTTTCATGAGGTTTCATGGTGGAGCGGTTTGCTTCTAATCTCAAAGACAGGGTTAAAATAGGTTGTACATACAGTAATTGACGTGGTATCCATAATGGTGTGTCTCAGAGCTCAGTACTTGGTTCCACCTTATTTCTTATTTTTCTAAATTCCATCTTTTCTCAAAATTTAAGATGGACTCAAACCGGCTTTGCGGATGATATGTCCTTTACCTAATTACTGAGATCAATCATGATCTAGAAATTGTACGACATTGATTTGGAATACATTGGTGATTAGTAATAAAACTAAGATCATGTTTTTCAATTTACCCGCACTTGATTGTCGCTTTCCGAACGTAGCAGTCTTCACAGTAGAAACCGTAAAGTCTTCAATCTGAATACTGATATCTGGGTGAAATCTAAACGAACGGACACCTTCGATTGTAAACATGGATGTCCGCCTAATTGTTTTGTTCTTGAATCTTTGTGTCTTTAAATGCCTAGGTTTGCATATTGACAATAAAATGAATTGGAATTTGCATACTTCTTTATTAAAAAAATATCTTAGTACAACTGCATTCATCTTCTACCATCTAAGACAGGTTTGCTCTCATTATCTTTTAAAAAGAGTTTATTATGGATTAGCTCAATCTAAGTTAGAATATTATTTATCCTTATGTGGTGGAACTCATTGCAATAAAGTACAACCACTGATTACTATATGTACAAAAACACATATTGCGAATTATTTGGAAGAAAAACGATGTGAGCATAGCTTTCTCCTCTTAAACACCTTTACTTTTATAAAGTTTTAAGAATTTTCTTTCTGAGATGTGGTTATTTGTCGAATCACAATTCAATAGCTTATTCACTTCGCAGCAATGTCAGAAGTTTGGCTACCACCCCACCATCACAGTACTCACAAATTTCTAATGTTTTTCACTTTAGTATCACCAATACTGTACAATACGCTTCCTCTTTAAGAACTGGCCATTTTTTTCTAAATTTTTATGAAATAATTCACCTCTTAAGAATTGTTATCTCATTATTCATTTAACATTGTCTATCACAAACTGACTTTCTAAATATTCAATGTTTGTTAATTTTCTTAAAATCACCGCACAATTTTTTTTTATTCTTTTTTAAAAGTATAAAAGTATATCTTGATCTGTATATATTTATCATACCAACTTGGCTCGGTGCATTCGATACTGGTTTATCTAAATTAGAGAATGTATCTGTATATATGTATTTCTAATATAATATAAAAATGTAGAATTGTTTATACAATACAATATATTAAAATAAAAAATAAATAAATTTGTAAGCTATAAGGAAAAAAAATTTTGATTTTTATCAAGATCGAGAATTTTCAGTTAAATGTCTGAATAATGCTCCTTCAAAAACATAAGTGCCACCATGTCGTCTTATATTGATTGGTAGGCGGTTCCACAGCTAAAACGAAAAATTGGCGTTCAGTGTTGGCACAAGTCAACCTGGGCAATAGAACTACATATGATCGTGGTGAGATGGTAAATGTGACTTCGTGGTAAAGATATGTCGGCTCTTTTGTCATAAAAATTTTGTGAAAAGTTTTAAGCACCCAAAACCTAAAATAGGTGTATAAATGACACCCCAAGATATGTCTTTCGTATCCCGAAATATGACCAAAACGTGTAAGATTATACACGTAACGGATTTATTGTAAGGAACTATGGCTATCGAAAATTTCGCAACCATATGTTATATAATCGGGATTATAAAGGACTTAGCTAACCGCACCGGACCAAGCGAACTGCTAGGATAGTGATACATTACGTAGGCAACCATAGATTTTGTCAATTTTAAATTGGATGTGATAGTCCAAGCTTAGTGTCGAATCAAACCATATTCCTAAGTTTTTAACTTTGTCTATGTACTCAAGGACTGTGGTGCCTTTTTTTTACATAATTTGCACGCGCTCAAGGGATTTAAGTACCCTTAAAATGTTTGCACACAGCGCGGGCGAAGGAGGATGGTACCGATGAACGCTGGTTTTAAATGTTTGAGAGTTATAATGACTAGGGAATAAAGAACTAGGCAGGGCATTCCATAAGCGAGTTGTACGGCTTAGGAACGAATCACGATATTTCAGAGTACGTCCGAAAGTGGGTGAGGGTATACTGATGAGCATTCATAGTGAAATGGGTTTTACGGTTAAAGGTTTGAAGGGGCGGAATGCTACGGGCGATTTCTATGAAACACTGGTGGTGCAAATAGCGATAAAACAGAGTGAGACACAAGACATTACGTCGGTGTTCGAGGGTGTCCATTGCTTGAGGGATATTAGTATCACCTATGAGTTTTAACGTACGGTTTTGAATCCTATCTAGCAGGTGCAGAGATGTTTTGGGAGCACCCGACCAAATGTGGGCATTGTACTTCAATTTCGGGCGGATGATAAATGCCTTATATATTGCGGCCAGATCAGAGGGGGTGAAGTATTTCTTACATCGCTTGAGGAAACCTAAACATTTCGCAGCATTTTTGCTGACATCGAATATGTGGTCATTCCAACTTAAGTTGTCATTGACACACATACCGAGAATGGAAATTTTTCCAGTTTCGACGATGCAAATGTCATTCATGGATAATGGGTGTTTTAATTTCGCTTTAACGACAGCAGACAGCATTATGTTTTTGAACCATTAAATTCCACTCTGTTAATAGTTCCCCAATTGGTTATGCTGTTAATATCGGAATTTAATGAGCTTAACATACGCTGCCGTTCCCGTTCTACAGCCGAAGAGCAGGGACATGAAATAGTGAAATATCAAGTCCAACTATCTTGCTTTCTCCAGATTGATGTATGCTTTGGTTCCGCTTTTCGGTGCGACATGTCATCAAATCACCAGTGGACCTGTTGCTACGAAAACCATATTGCCGGTCATTGAGAAGTTTTCGTATTTCGAGATATTTCATGAGCTGACGATTTATCATCGTTTCACTGACCTTGGAAAGAAGGGACGTAAGTGCAATGGGTCTGTAAAAGGAGAGAGAAGATGATTCGCCTCTTTAGTAACGGGCTAGACAAATGTTGTTTTCCATCCTAAAGCTTACGCAGTGGGGAGCCTATATATGATATACTCGTATTTTAGGAAAATAGCTAAGGTTAAATTTATACGTAATACACTAAAGATTTAGATTTTTTGGATTCAGCTTGAGGTTGTTCTTTTCTGAGTATGCAACTGTACTCGTATTTTTCAAATTATTGTTTAGTTTTTCTGTCCTGACCCTCCATAACCTCTAATTTATAACTCGAATAAATTTGAACGTCATCAGCATACACATGTGTAGAGGAATTCCTGCCTACAAGAGGTAAATCAGTGAACAATGTAATCAGCAAAGGTCCTAGTATTGAGGTAGGAACGGATTAGGGTGGTAGATGCGTTAGAAAATCAGAAACTTGTCTTTAACCTTGAAACTAAAACTTCGTGAGAAATTTTTTCCAAACGCTTTGGAAAAGTCAAGTAGTCAAAGAAAAGACATCAGATCTTTATGCATAGAGCACTTAATGTCTGTTACTTTTATTGTAGTAAGGCCGAAACACGGCTGTGCTTTTCCCTAAAACCTAACTGAGAAGAACATACTAGTTTGTTATTTTTAATGAAAATGGATACTTGTTTGTGTAAAGTTTTTGCAAGACTTTCGACAAAAATTAAAGTATTGAAATTGATCTGTAATCAGGATATTCGGGCCAAGCATTCGATTTTTCAAAATCGGAATAACCTTTGTGACCTTCCACGTCTGTGGAGAAAAGTACTTGTTAAGACAATTTTGTTGAAAATGTGGGAGATGACTGGAAGTATATGAGGTAAAATAATTTGTTAGAGAAGTGAATGTACTTCATCAAGCTCCATAGCGCTAGATTTAATGCCCATAACAGCTTTTACTGCATCATGACCTTCTATTATTTTATTGCAATCATTATTAAATGCATGCGAATTTTGTTCCTGGATACCCAGTGAATTATTTTGGACATGTGCAAACTGCAGGTTAAGTTCATTTGAATCCATATCCTCGGCAGTTCTTACTTTCGACGACCGACTTCTAATTCACGAACACGATTCCAAAGTATTCTTGAAGGTAAGTTTGTGTCCAGTCTTTTCGAATAAAATCTGATTTTGGCTTTATTGCTAAACGTACGCAAAGTACTCTGGTACTGAGGGAATTTAAATTGTTTTCATTGTTTATAGGCAAGATCTCTCAGTCTTATATGTAGCTTCATGTATTTCAAAAGCAAACCAAGAACGACATTCGTTTACCCAAGTGTAAAATAATATAAAATAATAATAAATAATGAATAATTACAGACTCCTAGATTCTGTATGTTAAATATGAAATTCCTATTACATTCTTAAGTTACATTTTCAATTAGTCACTTATTAACTTTTGAGAACTTTAATACATTGGACATGGATTATTTTTATTATTCTAGTTACATTGTAAACCTGCTGAATAAATTTGAAGTTGCGTTGACTTGGGATTCTAGAACACTTCTAATACCTTCCCTTTTGCCTCTAAATGAAGACAGTGCCCCTAACGAAGGCACCACGGTAAAGGTCAGCACCCTTACATTTATAACATTTATTGAGCTTTACAACGTTTTATTGATTTTTTTTACTACAGATCTCACAAAGAGCCCGTGGACGAAACATCAACCTTGGATGTTCCGTGTCAAATGAAATAAATCTAAACAATTTGATCTATGAACCATTTCCCAGAGATGGAGAATGTGGCATTCGAAGAATACTTCTTATGACATACTTTCCGTCGGGCTTTTGGTCAAGACTATTAACACGGCTTCTGGCCGACGAGCAGATCATGGAAGCTATTAAAATTTCCTACAGTGCTGTTAACGAGGTTAGTATCATTTCATCTCTCATAACCAGAATCTTCTTAAATCATTTATTTTGTAGAATTCAATGGAATTCGATTTAAAGACATGCCTGGAACAGGAAACTCAGTGGAAACTCTGGCAAAATGGAGTGGCTCTCTTCTTTGGAAGTGTGTCGTTAATGAAAATCTGGGAAGTTCCCTTTGGGCACAACTCAGTGCTTCGTATACCTTGTAATCGTTTCAAATTAAAATTGGATGGACTTTGGAATGACGTTAGCATAGCCACATCGAGTATTTTAGAAATATTCTTTCCATTGCTAAGTGTAAATATAAGCCAAGAACTTGATGACAATGCTAAACAAATGATAGCCTCAGTTGAACCAAACTTACCTGTGATTGCGAAGCTTTTGGCACTCTCTGTCGATCACATTGATTTGCTTTTGGAGGACTGGTATCCATCGTTGGGTACAAGATTTGTGCATACGTCAGAAGGAAGATTTTTAATAACACGTTTGGTTCTCTGTCCAAAGTGTTTGAGAAAAATCAACGACAACAACATTGTGTTGGATCGTGTACAGGAACATGCCGTGAGAGCGAGAAATGGCAGTGGTTTGAGTAGAAGAAGTCCTGCATGTGGCATTGTTGATCCTGATTACTTTAGTTCAAGAAGAGAGCGAAGATCTGAGGTGAGGAATTTAAGTTTATCAGTAAATTTTGATTTGCAGTATTCTTTTTCTCTTTTAGGACTCTTTGTGCCTATCTGATGCCGATTCAGGTGTTGGTCCGGACTCTGCAGGTTCGTCAAGAAACACATCTGTCGATGGGCATCCGATGTATAATATTCCAGACATCTCTAATGTTTGCTATACCTGGATGATTGAAGAGTGCATTCTCTCTGTGTACAATAAAACAAAAATCTCATGTCCTGTGCATTTGGAAGTTGATATGATGAAGATTGCTCCGGACGTAGTGTTTGCTGATATTCCTGAAAAATATACCATAAATCCGGAGAGTATAGTAAAGGGTTCTCTATTGGGACGTGGTGCTTTTGGATTTGTCTTTAAAGCAACGTGTAAGGTGAAAGGTTCACGATCGTTCAGATCAGTTGCTATGAAAATGCTGCAGCCAGTACCTCCTGGTCCAAGAGCCAAAGATGTGAGTGAGTATTTGCTAATTGGAAATGAAAGTAATTCAAATCTTTTTAGAGTGCTCTGATGGCATATAAAGTTGCATTGGGAAAATGGGATCGTGACCCATTACAGCATTCGTGCAAAGCCTATTGTACTGCGAGACAGGAACTAGCTGTTCTACTTACACTCAAGCATCCGAATATTGTTCCATTGGTAGGCATTTGTATTAAACCTCTCGCTTTAGTCTTGGATTTGGCTCCAATGGTAAGTTGTTTTTTCAGCTTTTGGATAAACAAAAGCGATTGAGACAATAATTTAATTGCAGGGCGGCTTAGATTCAATTCTCCGACAATATCGACGAAGTGGCGCTCACATTGGAGCACATACTTTCCAAATTCTAGTCCTACAGGCCGCTCGTGCCATTGAATACCTTCATCGTAGGAGGATTATCTATCGTGATTTAAAATCTGAAAACGTTCTAGTCTGGGACTTTCCTCTACCGCATAGGTAAGGAGGTTTTGTTCAAAAACATGCAAAGAAGGTTACAATTTGTTTTACTTTTTTTCAGTGAGGACAGTCCGAAAAGCAGTATTCATATAAAAATCGCCGACTACGGTATTAGCAGAATGACAGCGCCGAGTGGCTCTAAAGGATTTGGCGGCACTGAAGGATTCATGGCTCCAGAAATAATTCGCTACAATGGAGAGGAAGAGTACACCGAGAAGGTAAGGTTTATTCGTTTCTCTGCAATACATCTAACTGCAAGCAATAAGTTTATACTCGTAGGTTGATTGCTTTTCGTTTGGAATGTTCATCTATGAAAACATAAGCCTGCGACAGCCGTTCGAGGGTCAGGAATCAATCAAGGAATGCATTTTAGAAGGCAGTCGTCCACCATTGACACATCGTGAAACTCAATTTCCAACATATTGCCTTGACCTGATGGTACTCTGCTGGGACGAATTACCAAAGGTTTGCATAAGAGATTGTTTTGTTCGTTCTTATTTTATGGAAATCTTTTTTGAATACTTTTTAGAAACGACCATCGGCTAGTCAAATTGTTTCAATATTAACTGCTCCAGAATGCATTCATTTGTTGGATGTTATTGCGTTGTCGCATAGTGAAAAGGTGGTTTGCGGAGCTTTCAATACTCTGTTTTCAAGTGAAGGTGAGTTGAAATGAAGAGTTTAAAGTTTGATATTTTGTTTATTGAAACATTTGCTATCAACTTATAACGTTCCTTAGCTATGTAATTACCTTCACTTGTGTACTTCAGATGTAAAATGCACTTCTGGTATTTTCGCGTGCTACTTTAAGCAAGATTACCCTTAGCTTATCCCTCATTTGAATTCGGAGACTCTGTTAACCAGGCTGTTGGAAACAAATTCAAAGAAGATCTTCATCTGCTTTATGAGTGTCCATTCCTTGCGTCAATCATGGTCGGGACAGGAAACTATGGTACAATTCAAGAAAAGGTTTTTTTTCCATTGAATTCATGAAGATATTTTTGAAGTTGTGTTATCAAGTTATTGCTCTTTGTTCTGTATAATTTGTCTATACTCAGTGTATAACCAGCGTTTAGTTCTACCCTTGTAGAACACACATTTAATAAATGTATATTGTCGTGAGCTATTCCCATAGTCATAAGATGTTTTTGGACTATACGGTATTTCGTGAGAAATTTGGTTACTGTGTTTTGCCGAAGTTGTATTGTGTTTTTGAGGTAGAAGGTTGGTAAAAAGTTGTTTACCTACTTTTTGGAGTTTATCGAGTCAATCGGCATTATACAAAATAAGGATATGCTTCTGTCCGAGCTATCGATGAGCGAAATTTTGTTAGTCGCTCCGTATGCTCTATCACGATTCCTTTTCCTGTTTTAAATCCATCGTTATATCACATGGTGGACCAAAACAACTGGGTCTGTTCTGACCCAGTTCAGTCGTTCTGGAAATGTAATCAGTACCCTTAAGTTGTGATTGAAATTGTTCCTTTTGGGATAGCTGTCTGTGTTGTTTTCATTTAAATGTGATTGTGAAGAGGGCAAACGGTTAACAGGATTTTTAACACAGGTGGTGCTGTTCTAATTACACTCCACCAGCATACACAGGACAGACTTTGGAGTTTGTTGACCCTGACCAGCATAGACTTTTGTTTTTTAATAGTAGCTCTAAAAATTATTGTTTACACACAGTGTGTATTTTAGGGTTAAGACCCCATTTTTTTTAAGCGAATTTTTGCCGCGTCCTTATACTAGCATTGTCAACGGTTTGCTTTTTGATGTGGTAAGTATTCAGTCAACCTTTCCCCCTACATATCTTTCTTCTGGAGGCGATCTAAGATCTGAAAGACTCAAGCAAAGGAACAATAAAAGAGTTTAATGAACTATTAGTTTGCAAGAAAAAAAAACTGGATATCATGGCATTTAAGGAAGAATGCAATGCAACATTTGTTATATTGGGTTATTCAAAAAGTCATTACGCTTTTTCTTTCAATAGATTGCTTTGGGCGCGTTTATTTGTTTCTAAGCGTGACATATACATATACATATATATCAAATGTTTGCGCATGTTTTGTTGTTGAGACTTAACCTGAGGCATAGGACCAGTTGCGTAAAATCTACGGCAGAAATTTCATCGAAAAACGCCAGTGCCAGAACTGTTTCGCCCGATTCCGTGATGGTGATTTTTCAGCTGAAGGCGCTCATCGTTCTGGTAGGTTGATTGGTATCTTTTGCCACATGCCCCGTAACTCTAAATTCTTTATGAGATCTTTGAACAGAATGCATATGTTGGTTCCAAACCATAAGCTGTAATCGGTTTTTTTTTATTTTCGCGTACTCGTACTTTTATTTTATTTGAACTTTTTCTATTCTTCTAAATTACGCGTGTTATTAATTATAAAATGTAAGTGTATTTTCGTTATGGTAGTTCTATAGCAGATGATCAGCTGGAAAAACTATTCTCATCGAGATAGTTTTCCGAAAAACTGTTGGGTATTCAAAATGTACTTCCTTTCCCAAAATTAGAAAGTTTTATGCCAGTTCATATAGTCATCTCGAGGGAAATTATCTTCTAGCTTTTTCATAGAAAATACCAAAATTTCTTCCCTTACATCTGCAAGGACGTTCATAGTCTTTTTGTCCATGGACAATATGAAAATTTTACTTTTATCAATCGTTTTCTACTGAGTTTTAAATCTTTTAAACAAAAGAATATCAGGTCCAGAAGACGGACCCAATTTAGATGCATTCAATACTCCTTGAAGACCAATTTCAAAAGTGTGATGTCTGCAAGCTAAGTAGAGTATGTCTCGACCAATTTTATATTCTAACAGGTCACAAGCTCCGTTCAAACGCCCTGTGTTAGATGCAGTTGTATCAAAAACCAAGAGATTGCACTTTATACATCAATGAGCAATCTTCCAATACTTCATACACTGCAGAAGATACTTCAATACCAGTTCCAGCTGAAAGTTTCGATATTCCAAGGAGTTGTTAAATTTTTGGTGCTGTTGCAATAATTGGAAGTCTGTCAGCTTTACCTTGGCCAGTTATATCGGGAAGGAGTTTGCAGTCCCAGCGTATTACGGCAAAGTTTAAACTCAAGTTGGCAAATTTTGTTTTACTTGCTGTAGCTGTTTGTTCGCGAAAATATTTAAAAGATCCAAGGAAGTGGCTTCAATACAAGCTGTCAAGAGGTGAACGGCATCTCTGTAACTTATTTTACATTTACCGAGCACTGCCGATAGCTGGAAGTTAAAATATCTACTCTAGCTCTTTTCGAGCCTGACGGCTCTGGCACTGGCGATTCAGAGCTAGAATTCAGAGATAGAAATCAAGCTCCTCTTTAGATGAAAAAGTAATATCTAATTCTACCAGCAAAACAATTTGTTCATTCAAATATTTAAACATAACAAAACCACTACCTACTTTCGTTATCATTGAATGAAGTTTGATCTTCAACTCGTTGTTTGCTTCTCTTCTCACGATCCTCTTTTCTTTTTTCAATAGCTGCAAGCTTGTAGTCCGTTCCAAGCATACACTCAGGTCGACCTTTCTGTCTTTGTAAAAGCAAAAACTTTTTATCCTCTTCGATATCAAATAAATCGTTTAACCCTCTAATGCCTTATTTTTTGCCTTATTTGTTATGTTTGGATCCCGGCACCGATATACGGCGATACCCCGAACCAAACGATAACTTTACTCTCTGGGATCCCGCTATCCCAGCTGTGGGTTCCACCAGGTAGCGCTTTGACGGCAGCTAGACCTGGGTGGGTTAAAAAAAAAAATGGGTGCCACGTTATTTTTTTTGATTTTTTTGATTATAGGAAAAAAAAACCAGACTTACTCAACGTTATAATGGCTCCGTTGGAGATCGACGATTTATTTTTAATTCACGTAGCGGTACACTCGTCGATAGTGTGACCCGCTATCTAACAGTCCCGAAACAAAAAAAAAAAAAATCTAACGGGTCGTGTATCCCGTCTGTTCTCGGGAATATGCGCACGCGCGGCCCACCGGAGCCTTGATTTTGCAAAAAAAAAAACGAATTTAATTTTTATATATTTTTTTTTCCTAAACTGCACTACACTTCACTACACTATACTTAGCTATGTGTCCTAGCGGATTGTGCCCCTTTTCTGGCACCGTTCCTGGATCCTTCCGGCCCGCTATTCCCGCTATCCAGTCCTCGTCCCTGTCCTTTCTCCTTTTCCCTTTTTCGTAATTTTCCTTTCCCTTGCTTTATTTTTTTTATTTTTTCTAGGGCAGAACTCGCGACTTTATTCGAACAAAAAGAGTCTACACTACTCTAGCAAACAAAAAAAAAACCGACAGAATTGCTTTTCGCAATTCGCAAACTCAAAAAGAAAAAACTTTGCTTTGCGCAAATCTCCCAAAAAAATCGCAAACTAAACTTAGTAGACCCTAGCTGGTCGCTGGTCGTCACAAAAGTGAGTTCCAGATCTCTTATGATCCACAACTCCCGCCAGACACACACATACATCACTAGTGGACCCAACGACGGGATTTCTAGCTACATCACTGGCAAGCTTTGCTAGTGTGTGCCCCCGTGTCCGACTAGGCCTCTCACACATGCCATTTTCCACATTCATACTAAACTCCTCAGTCTCGGAGTTCGCTCCCACTTCCAGTAATGACTGGGAACTCCACTGAGCGAGTCTATGGAAGCTGTGGATCCTAACTATTTCCTATTCTTAGGTTCTACAACTAGATTTGCGAAAAGCAGAGTTTCTTCCTTTTCTGCTAACCGGGTAATTTTCCCCCATCGCATTACACTAAAAAAAAATCTTTGTTAAAATTAAAACGAAACGAAGGAGAAAGGAAACGCGATGGGATGGTAGCAGGAGTGTTGGGACGAAAGGAAAAAAGTGTAGATACAATCCAGAAGGGTATCTCGATCCAACCATCCGTTGGATCGCCGCCCCTCACAAAAGCCAAGTATAGTGCCTGTGAAAATTGTAATTTTTATATTTCTAACCGCGGATCCCTAACTACTCCGGTGGATCGGCGTTCAGATTTGGGGGGTGAGGACTGACCTATAGCTTGTCACTCCTTACAATTATTTATTTCTTTTTTTGTAATTGGGCCCTTCTGCCCTCTGGCCTCACTGCCCGTTTGTACTTTTTTTTTGGTACCATCGTTGTTTGTTGGTTGGTGATGGTTTCTGCCTGTTTGTTGCATGTTTGTGTGTTTGTCTGTTCCCTCGGTGGAGGCTGTCTTAGTGCTTGGCCGTCCGCCTACACGCCTCTGCTGCTCCTCCGGTGCTCCATCGGTGGGGTGCTGGCTTAAAAAGGGGTCGTCATCCCTTCACCCATCGAACCTAACTTTTAAAGCTGGTACGTCGTTGGGGTGTGCCCGATTATACTGGCCGTCCGCCTGCACACCACTGTTGCTCCTTTGTTGCTCCCTTTTTGGGGTGTTGCTATAAAAGAGAGCGTCGTCTCTTCACCCATCGAACACTTGGCTCGTTGCTTGCTCTGGCTAGCTGCATCCACATCAGTTTTGGGATGTGATGCCGGTGCCCGTACACCCATCGGTAGCAGGATGGGGTGTTCTCTTAGCCTCCTGTTGTTTGCTTTCGTTGGGGTGTTTGTTCCAGGGATCGTCTTCCCCCACCCATCATCATCGTGTTGTGGTGTCTGAATTGAAAGGACCGTCCGTCCCCACCCGTTGGCGACTTTTAGACGTCCTGTCTGATGCTGCCCGTTGCGAGTCTCCCGTCTATTTATAGGCTCCGACAACGGTGTTCCTGGTGGACCTCCTGTCGCACCCTGGGGTTCTTCCCGTGAACCTATGTGGGTTGTTTTCCGAGGTCTGGGGTTGGTGGGCCACTGGCTGATGGGACCATGGCTGCCACCTCCGCCAGAGCTCGGTGTTCCCACTCAAAGAAAAGAGGGACCAGGGACTTGCAAGGAAAACGAGAGCCAAACTTGTGGCGGGAAAATTTACCGCAACAAATCTCTATGCACTAAAATGTATGTGATAAACACGAATCTGAAATCAGTTTTTCAATCCATAAAAGTATTCACCTTTTACAGGTAAAAATAAGGAGACCGCCTTGAGGCGGGGTGAGGCATTAGAAGGTTAAGGTTTCCGCAAAATCACATTCCTTTTTTTTCGTTGTCTCAGTGTTTCCGTTTTTACTTTTCGCAATGTTTTGTAGCTCTTCGTAAAGCTTTTTCAAGCAATGACATCGATCACGAGTAGGAATTCTTGCATTTTTCCAAAATATAAAACACTCATCTCATAATGAGCGCGCGTTCAAAGGAGGAAGAAAAGAGAAGTACCGATGTACATTGTTTTTAAATGTTTGCAAGTTATAACGACTAGGAAATACAGAGATCGACAGGGCATTCCATAAACGAGTTGTAGGGCTTAGGAACGAATCACGATATTTTAGAGTACGTCCGAAAATGGGCTTGAGGGTATACTGATGAGCATTCATAGCGAGACGGAAAGTGCCATTCATGGATAATGGCTGAGTGTTTAAATTTCGCTTTAACGACAGCAGACAGCATTGTGTTTTGGAAGCATTAAATTCTACTCTGTTAATAGTTCCCCAATTGGTTATGCTGTTGATATCGGAATTTAATGAGCTTAGTATACGCTGCCGTTCTCGTTCTACAGCCGAAGAGCAGGGCCGTGAGTCCGGGAACGAATATGAAAAGCAGAGAGTACTGTCACCAGCAAAGGAATATGTTGCATTAGAAGTAGCAGACAAGAGATAATTAATGAAAATTAAAAAGAGTGTTGGAGACAGAACAGAGCCCCGGGGCACACCAGCATTTATTTTGTGAATATCAGACTTGAAACCATTCAAGACAACTTGAATTGAACGTTCCGAAAGGTAGTTTCTAATCCATTGAAGTAGAAAGGCGTCGATCCTAAATGATGCTAAACTCTGTCAAATGCCTTAGAAATATCAAGTGCAACTATCTTGCTTTCGTCAGATTGATGTACGCTTTGGTTCCACTTTTCGGTGAGACATCACCAGTGGACCTGTTGCTACGGAAACCATACTGCCGGTCATTAAGAAGCTTCCGTGTTTCGAGATATTTCATGAGCTGACGATTTATCAGCGTTTCACTGACCTTGGAAAGAAGGGACGTAAGTGCAATGGGTCTGTAGGAGGAGAGGGAAGTAGATTCGCCTTTTTTAGGAACGGGTTGGACAAATTCTGTTTTCCATCTGCTCGGAAAGAGTCCTAAAGAGTAGGATTGATGAAAAAGCTTAGGCAGTGGTTTTGCCAACGAGAAAGAACACCTCCTCAGAAGAAGGGAAGATATACCATCTGGACCAGCGGATTTGGTCGTATTGGAATTTCACAAGAAAGGCGTTGCAGTCATTTCTGGCTCGTTTGAACTTTTTTCGGGTTTCCTCGTTATCGAGGAAGCATAACGACCAGTTAAAATTCCTAAATAAGCTTTTTAGACCGCTCCAATTGGCTTTCTCGTATTGCCATACGTTTCGTTTAGAATATTTTTTTCTAACTGTGTGGTTTGTACGAGAAATTAGCTGATATGACACAATGGTCCGACGAGCCTAGAGGGGAGAGCACATGAACGGTGTACTTATCAGTGTGAGAAGTTAAAAACAAGTCCAGGGTGTTGGAGGTATGACTATCAACGTCTGGAATTCGTGTGGGCTCATTTATAAGCTGCGTTAAGTTGTTTTCCACAACGAAGATCTCAACACACCGTCCTTCGGGACAGACAGAATGTCGAAGCCACCCAGAATTGTGTATATTAAAGTCGCCCGTAATAACGATTTCAGTATGATACACTGCTACAATTGTTTGAATGGAGTCAGACAGAGCATCAAACTCGTTAAAAGTCGAATTGCTGTCCAGTTTGGGGCTTCTGTAAATAAAGCAGTAGTGGATAATTTGCTTACGGAGATGGAATTTTAACCACATGAAGTGGTTGGAACTTGGATGACATTGTGGTGGGGTTTGGTAAGCTACATCACTACGCACGTAAATGGCGAGACCGCGGTGAGAGAATAATAATGACACTAGTTCGTAGCCAGGTAGTTTCAGATCAGAATGATCTGAGAGGTGTGGGCGGGGATCTACCTGTATTTGACTAAGTGCCAAAACAGCTGGTCTGTACTTACAGACGTGGACGTACGCAGAAAAGCGATTACTTTTTAGCCCTAGTATATTGGCTAAGCGTACCCTGAATTCCCTAGTCATAATCACAGACAAGCACAGAAAACACAAACACCGACGATATTAAGCAAGGCTGCGGAGTGAAAATTCTGACATTGATTTACCGGATCAAATTACTGTAGGTGTTATGCCCTTACAACAATATGAAACAGTGCACCAACAAAATTTTCACTCACGACCCGCTATCCATCAGTTGTTACATACACTCAGTCACTTCCCATGCCGTATGGTAAATACAGTAATGGCGGTGATTGAGTGCAAGCAACAGTACTTCGACCAGGACTATTCTCTATAATATTACTAAACTAACACTATTTGCTAAACTTAACTTCAGTCTTCGCATATTATAAAAGAGAACACCAAGTACATCTCGTTTTGAAGGTACGAGTAATTTAGAACCTAGAACTTAATTTTTCATAATACCGACCAAAAATAAATTTTCACGTGGCAAGTAAACGTTTCGATTGACAGAAATAATGAAGTGCATTTTAAATTCGATCACCTACGACTGCTTAGAAAAAAAAAAAACTTTATACAAGAGAGTGAAAGAAAGTAACATTCATTACATACAATAGGTACTAGTACAGTAGATGAATTTTCGTAAGAACGTAGTCTTTAAGCTCAGTGCGGCACGTGTTAACGCGATCGTTAAAAAAAAATTGAGGTGCTCAAAAAAAAAATTACAACTTTTGGCAATAAGGACCCCCTTAATGCTCATATATTAAATTTGATGCTGACTCGGGGCTTAAACATACAAAAAAGTATACTATAAAATATTCTTCAGCACATTGTACTGTATTACAACGTTCTTATCGAAGTCCAGGAAAAGAATGCGCACTCTAAAGAAATTCATTAAACAACAAATTACATCTTTGGTAGCAACTGGTGCAGAATTAAAATTCTCTACTGGTCAATGTAGTGCACGCATACAGAGATACTCTTGTTCAATATATTGAAGCTACAATGTTTCAAAAGACGAACAAAGTATATGGGAAATTAATGATCAAAAGGCTTTGATACTGTTTTCATTTCAAATCTTTTTTCAACAGTTTTCACTACACCACAGACATTGCTTTTTGCATGTATCGAATAAATAAGTTTGATCACATTAACAAATGTTAAGCTATTTGGTCCAATATATCAATAGGAAATATGGTATGTTCCAGTCAGAGTTGAGGGAGACCGGCAATTTTTACGACCAGGTCATCAAAAAGATTTTATACGTCGAACCACGAAGCGACTTCATCGAATCGACAAAGATCGCCACTTCATCTCTGATATTCATACTGTAATTTGTGCGATAATCCATGTACTTAGATTTAATTTTTTATTATGCAAAATCGAAAAGAAAGGAATCTTTCTCATTGTATACATATACAATACATACGAGTATATGCATATCCCTTATGCAAACAATCTAAAACAATAAAAAAAAGTAATAAGTAACTTACTCGTAAATACTAACAAATATTTCATTATCACTCGAAGAGAATCTCTCAATCCGTATCAAAAACCACTGGCCTATGTGATCTACATATCTTTATTTGTTCTAAGAATAAAGAACCAAAGAAAGCTCTTATCACAAATCGCTTGTCAGTGGTTCACACACATGCTATACTTAAGGTATAAAACGGAGCCATGCATCTCGAGTTTCATAATAACGTATTGTCTGTCTTGGCACACTGATTAGCAGATCAAAGTACTTGTATCTTCTGAAAAATGAACGTAAAAGTGTTTCTCTTCTTCATCATCGGCTTCATTGCCATCTCAACGAATGTTGTTGAAGCATTCCGTGATACTGGACGTCATTGGGGAGGAAATCGCGGCAACCAGGGACAACTAAATATTCCAACAACACCACCATTCGTTCCTAAACGTACCCATATTCCGTACTAACTTTAAAAATGTTTATTTTATAAAATTAATTTTTTGTTATTGTAAATAAATTTATTTCTCTATGTTAAGTGAATTTGAAAAACTACCATATTTGTTCCAATTTATCAGCCAGCGTAAAATGAATTAGGGTAGTGAGAAATCGGATGGTTCATTCACGCAAAAATTTGGGACTTTTTTTGTTTATAGTACGAATCTAAACTTATATAATATATGTATATTTAATAGTCCGAAACCAAAGTTTTGCTCACTACCATTGATTTATATATCAAAATATTCCCGGCTGGTCACCATCCATAATCTTGGCATCTTAGAACGATGCCACTCGTTTTATAGCTAAGCGTTGTAGCAACTATTGTAGATCTTGTTTATAGAATTGTGTAAGTGCTGAAACTCACGTGCTGAAAAAGCAGTAGCAATCGTGGAGTGTTCAAGATTTACTTACGTTCTTAAATGCCGCATACAGCATCCACTCACCATCAACACAGATAGCACTTAACCCTCTTAGGATTTTCGTACGCATACAGTATGCAAAACTCATATTCGTACACTTTCACTCTAAGCTTGTGTTTTTTGATGCATAATTAAAGAAAAAATCAATAACTTACAAAATTAAATAAAATGATACTACTGTTTCATTTCATTTCTTTTAGTCTTGTACCGAAAACCGTTTTTTTCTCTGAAAATGGGGGTGTACTAGTAAGTAACATACGAGTATGTATGGGTACGTGAGTTTGACTTTTTCGGATTTCGATTTAAATCGGGGAAACATCTGCTAACGTTCACGTATGTACACATCGTCATTTTTGAAGTGCTTTCCATGCATTTTTTTCGCTTTTCCTGGCTCTGATTCCCCGATTTTCTACTCATAATAATCCTATACGTAGTCCTAATAACATTTTTTTTCAAACAAATAAGAAATAGAAATGCGGGAGCTAGTCGACCTGCTTGACTAGGAATGCGTTGTCGACGACGGTTGTCTTGAAAGTTTTGACTTGAGCGGCCTTCAGCGATCGCTTGCTGTCGTTGCTGTCGAATGTCCGGGCGAAGCCATCCAATCATGCCTATCGATGTCGATTTGGATGACGTGGTTCTGCCCTTGCCTTTTTTCGTTTGGTTCTCGAAAAAAGATAACGAAGGTTGTAGAGAATTGTTCAAAGGAAGGAAGAAAGTTCACTTGAGGGAGAAGGCGCTGCTGCTAGAATATTTTTTAAACTTTTTTGATCTCGAAATGCTGTCAATGATTGCCGAACCGGTGAACATAGCAGTAGAGCCGCAGTTGATGCTGAGGATTTGGAAAGAGCATTCCTGTAGACTGTATAACGGCGATAACTAACCGAATACCACTGTCAGGCAGAATGAACCTTTCAAGTTGGAAGATGCCGACCTCTTCAAAACGGCAGGCGATGAGGTGGTAAGGATGAATGGAACCTCAGAGGAATCAGTCTTCTTAACATCGCCTACAAGATCCTATCTGCCGCATTATGTGAACGCCAGAATCCGTTCATCAACAACCTGATTAGTCCATACCAGTGTGACTTCTTGCCAGGAACGCCCACCATCGACCAAATATTCACACTACGGCAGATCTTAGAAAAAACGCATGAGCTCCAAACACTCCGATAAACACCACCGATACACATCATCGATTTTAAGGCCGCGTCGATAGAGACGACCTATAGAGAGCAATGCCTAGTTTTGGGGAACGGACGCCTCATGGAGGTCGGTAAAGAACTCACCGAGACCTTTGATGTTGAAAAAGGATTTACACAAAGCGACACGCGCCGTCATGTGATTTCTTTAACATCATTTTTTTTTATATATTTCATTTTCATTTCATTCTAACTTAAATTACTGTACAATTTCTTACAGAATATAGCGGAAAATAATAGTGATCACTCTGTAGCTTAAAAGTTAGTATGGAGTGACACTGCGATTTAATTAACAATAAAATAAAGGGTCCGCCATCTAACGTTTTTTTTTTTCAACTAGTGCTTATTTCGTGAATGGTAACACTTAGCTCATGTCTGATTTGACAGATAATTAGTTTTATCCTTCCGGTTAATAATGGAAAATAATTTCATTCAAATGGCTGCCTCGGCTGGCCATGCAGTAGCCTACACGATCGGTCCAATTTTTAAGCACATTATCGATTGTTGTCAGCTGTATTTCACCAATGGCTTCACGAATATTGTCCTTTAAAGCGTCAATTGTCTCTGGCTTTTCGGCGTAACACTTATCTTTTACGGCACCCCACAAATAATAAATCGCCACAAAATGTCAAATCGCAGCTCCGAGGTGGCCAAACGACATCAGCTCTGCGGCTGATAATGCGATCTTCAAAAACAGGGGGCAAAACATCGAGTGTAGCTTCGGCTGTGTGGCACGTAGCGCCGTCCTGTTGAAACCAAATGTTGCCAATATCCTCCTCTTCAATTTTTGTGAACAAAAATTCGTTCAACATGGCCCGATAACGATCGCCATTGACTGTAACGGCCACTCCTTGCTCATTTTCGAAGAAAAATGGCCCAATTATGCCTCTGGACCAAAATCCGCACCAAACAGTGACTTGTTTTGGTTGTATCGGCTTTTCAATGTATGCGTGCGGGTTTTCTGTGCCCCAAATGTGACAATTTTGCTTGTTTACATATCCGCCAAGATCAAAATGAGCTTCATCTGAAAAGATGATTTTTTTTGGCAAAATCGGCATCTTCTCTAAGTCGATCGCAGGCAATATTTCCCAGCGTTGTTCAAGCGTATACACAACCATATTCGTTCAGCGGAAGGATAAAACTAATTATCTGTCAAATCAGACATGAGCTAAGTGTTACCATTCACGAAATAAGCACTAGTTGAAAAAAAAAACGTTAGATGGCGAACCCTTTATAAGTTTGATGTGGGGGAGACATCGGTTTTACAAAATCAATTTTCTGGGACTTCATAAAAAAAAGAAACAAAAAAAGAAACAAAATTTAAGGAAAAAACGGAAAGAGCAATTACTATTTGGAAATTATTTTGAGAGTTGGAAAAATATTACAAAAATTTAATTAATAAACTGACATTAAACTTAAACATTGACTTGTGCTGATGATTAGGATAGCAGATCACTTTAAAATAACGATTCCAGGATTTCATAATTCATAGTGAATAACCAGTTTTTAACCTTTTTTAAGAATGAATTAAAGTGTAAATCTGTTCGAACAGAAAATGGTAACTTATTGAACATTAAAGGGGCTATAACGGAGTAGAAGTGAGAAAAATGGGTTTTGTATGCGATTGGAACATTAACAAGATGCATAGTATTTATACGAAGACTATAAAAATGTGTAGTTCTACTAGGAATATTACCGCTTTGCTTAAAGAATTCTTTTAGAAGTTTGAAAACGTAAAGGTGTCTCATTGGCAGAATATGCAGGTCTTTAAATAAAGGCCAGCTCTGAGTAAGCTATTAACAATGGACTAAAGGAGTTATTATAAGAACCTCCCCAACTTGAGATACCATATTGCAACTTAGAGTGAGCCAGACCGTAATAGATTGAGGTTAATACTTTTTTTGAACAATATTGTTTGATGAGATACATTTTTCGCGTTATAAGGAACATATGCGATTTCAGAGTATGAATATGATCTGTCCAATTCAAGTTATGGTCAATTAATACTCCAAGGTATTTATAGTGATGCACTGATTCAATGTTAAAACAATTATTAGAACAAGGTGAACTACTAATATAATTACTTTTTCCACAACTATGAACAGGTAAACAGAATTTATTACAATCATAAGCATGAAAGCATAAATTAAAATCATTTAAGACATTATTTGATATTTTGAAAGACATAAGTTTTGTCTTCTCGCTAATAATCAGTGTATGTTTCGCAAACCAAATTCTCAATATTTCTAGATCTTCCGAGATCTTTGCAATATTTTCGTATCTTGTGTCAATTTGGTATGTAAATGCTATGTCATCTGCAAATCCAGTAGATACTCCATTTAGATTTAGTGCGAAGAGAGAGTTAATGTATATCAAAAAGAGCACAGGACCAAGAACTGAACCCTGTGGTACACCATTTTTTAAGATACGAGAGTAACTAAAGCTCCCGTTTACATTTACTTTTTGCTTCCTACCTTTTAGATAGGAAGATTTGTGGATTATTCCTCTAAAACCAGCATTGTATAATTTTTTTAGAAGCAGGTCATGGTCAACCATGTCAAACGCTTTTGTCATGTCGACAAAGAGAGCCATGGTGGATTTGTTGCAGTTAACACCTTCATAAAATTGGCTACACACTCTGAGGATAGCATCCTCGGTTGCAAAAAAATTATTTCTGTTTAAAAAAGACAATATGCGAGAATTCATAAGTTTTTCGAAAATCTTAGAAAACGTTGGAAGTAGGGAAATAGGTCTATAGTTCGACATATTACTTTTATTACTTTTTTTAAAAAGTGGTATAACTTCAGCGTCTTTTAGGTGCTGAGGGAAACAACTATTTTGAACACTAAAATTAAACAAGTGACATAAAACGTCCACCACATAGAAGCACATTTTCTTCAACACTTGATATACCATCACTAGTACAAGACTTTTTGTTTTTTAACAAAAATATTGCCTTACAGATTTCACTTGAAGAAAATGATTGGAAGACAAAACTGTTTGGTTGTGTGTTTTCTGAGAGTCTTATAGAACAATTTCAGTCTCTTGAAATCCCTACAGATGGTTTCAGTTTTTCTGAAATTTCGGTAAAGTACTCATTGAGCTTATTGGAAATGATGACTGAGTCCGTGAAACTTTTACCATCTATCTCCAAGCTATTAATGCCTACTTGTTGTCTACTTTTCCCCAAAATGCTATCAACTACCTTCCATTCATGTCTTACATTTCCTCTGGCACGTTCAAACGAATCTGAATAAAACTTGTTACGTGTTTCTTCAATATTTTTGTGCACGGATTTGCATAGAGAATCATAGTATTTTTTGAGTTTTATATTATGTGGATGACTTCTGCACTTTTTTGCAAATTTGTTCTTTCGTTTTATCTGCTGCAAGTGATTTTGTGTCATCCACGGGTTTAAAAATTTATTTTTGCTCGAGATGAGAGGGGAATAAGTAGTACAATTTTTAATGTGATTTTTTAAATTTTCAATAAAGAGATCGAAAGCAATTGATGGGTTAGGTTCATCATAGACTGGTTCCCAAAATTCATATTGTAAACAGTCCTTTAAAAGAGCATAGGATGTGGAATATTTCTTTTTTACAGATGAGTTACAACAATTTAGTGCATTGGTACTGGAATCAACATAAAGTGTAATCATACAATGATTTGTTAATTTCAGATCATATATATTCTTATTGTATTTTTGAGTGCGCATAAATATATGATCATTGCAGGATTTAGTCGAGTCGGTTATACGGGTAGGTTCATTTATAAAACTCTTTAGATCATTTGACGCCATAAGAAACAGATAATTTTCAGTATCCCTATCAGATTCATTTAAAATGGTAATATTGATATCACCAATTACAATTAAGTTCTTCTCTTTACAATAACTCAGAACATCACTTAATTCATCAATGAAGATACTCGTACATTTCGAAACTGCATGCAGTCTGTAAACACACAATATTGCATAACACTCACTCAAGAAATCGAAAGACAATTTTATTACATCAGCACTAAGAAAATTAAGCTTTAGGCAGTCGCATACATAACCATCCTTCACATAAACTGCTACACCTCCAGCTGAGTATGTTTCATTACAATTTCCGAAATGTGCATACCTCGGTATGTTATACAAATCTAATTCTTCCTCATAGAGCCAAATCTCACTTAAAACAATAACAACAGGTAATTTCACTAACGACTCAAGATGTGCTATCAGAGCTGGACAATTTTTTCTGGTACTACGAATGTTTTGATGTAAACAAATAATGTCAACAGATTTACGAGAATCTGTATTCAGAATTGACTGGGTATTCACATGTATTTTGGACTAAGTCCGCTTTTACACGTCGCAAGTGTGTAATGCGCATGATCTGGTTATTTTCTGTCATTCAGTGATGCGCGCAATTTTACATGAAAGCCTTTCCCCTTCTTTGGTTTTTCATTTGACAGCTCTCTTTCATTTCATCTTTGGCGCTCAGTCTTTCATAATTGAAAATGAGCCCCCTTGTTAATTCTTTGGTCCATTTAAGTTCATCCGCCATACTGAAATGTTGTGCTCGTAACAACAGCGAAAGAAGTAATGAAGCAAATGCGAAAAAGAAAGAAGAAAGAGAAAAAGAAATGTCAAAAAGATGCAATGCAAATCCTACCCACATGCAGTGGAAATTTGTTTAATTGGGTATTTTTTGTTTCATTAACCCTCTCTTTTGGACTCATTTGAATCTTTCGAAACTTGCGAAGTGTAAAAGCGGACTAAGCACGAAACAGAATTAAGAGAAATATTCATAAATTATTTAAATCTTCAGCACAAGTAATTCTAAAATATCCCCCTCCTTCTTCCGCATATAAACTGTCCTATTTTTAGTCCATACATATTGATACCCTTTTTCTCCCTTCAGCGACAATGCAGCATTAAAGAGTTGACGTGTCCGGTAGGTTAAGCGCCCTGTAGACACTAAAAAATGGTACTAGTAAACATGGTACCACTAAAACCAGACGCTGAGATCAATTCACTCCAACATAATAGAACACATCTCTCCACAAAGATGGTAAGCTGTGAAAACACTTGAAAAATTCTTTCCAAACATCAGAATTTGGAATATTCGCCATTTTTTCTCGATTATTTTGTGTGTTCACACGACGAAATTCACTGATAAAATAGCTTGCTCGTGAAAATGTTGAGAGATGAGAGCGCAGACACTGAAACATAGTATCAGCAACACAAAACTCCGCCCACAAACATTGACAAAAATCAAACCAGTTTTGATTTCAGTGAGACCAAATTCTGATGTTGGTGAGACCAAAATATTGGTACGCGTACCAGCCCGCAGACGATCAACATCAGCTAAAACTTGGTTGGTGGTACCATGTTTACTAGTGCCAGGTTTTAGCGTCTACAGGGCGCTTTAAACATTCGTTTAAATACATCTTCTCCGGTCTCTCATGTGTCTGACTGTTTCCGTTGAGTGTGTTGTCAGCTGTTCTTTTTTTCCTCTCTTTGCTTTCATCATTTTTTCCTTGCAGTGGGGAGAAACAAATTTGACAATGAGAACATTTTTCTTTGTTTGATTACTGGCACTGCTAGTGCTTTGTGAGTTTTTTTTGCCGTTTTGTTATGCGTTTTGTGTAACAAAGATCAATGTCCTCTTTCGATACATCGACAAGTAGACCATCGCGGAAAATCTTCAGAGCCAGATCAATGCTAGAAGTGTCGCAGCAGTTTGGTGGAATGTTATAGATCTCCACAGTATTTCCGATGAGTTCCTGCTCTAGATAATCTACCTTTTTCTCGAGTTGCCCAATTTTGAGCTCGCATTCATCATTATGAACGATTTTGTCACTTCAAACAGCAACGTTATCGGCGGTTCTTTAGTATGACAATAAATGCTCCTACTTGCTGTCCACATAGGCTGGAATAGGGTATGTAGAAAAAGTAAACCGCTATTGCCGCAAAACCAGACGCTTTATTGAAGAACGTCCGGGCGGAAATCTTTAAAGAGCATAATACTCGAAAGTCAATAGATGGCGTATATCTTATAGTAGCATTCTACTGAGGTTATCCAACAAACCGCATATGGTATTGTACATGCGCATCTTGTACCACTAATTGAACGTTTGTGCTGTGAACGTCTGGATCCTATGGAAAGAAAAGCATCTTGAGGACATAGTGTCTCTGTTTTTAACGTAAGCGCCTGTCTATGTAGATTTAAGTTTACGGGATGCCCATACATCCATGTGAGCAAGCATATGCCTTGCCATCGCTCTCCGTCATTCCATTGATACCAATTCGAAACTGTGTTGCCGGCACAACTTCCAGCCTTTTATTACTCTTAGGGTCACAGCACTCAGTAGTTATTGCAACTCTGCATTGGGTCAAAACCAACAGGAAGACCCTTCCCGCCATTTGAGTTTAAGCCACAGCCACCACGACGCTCCCACAAGGGGGCCTGACTCTAGAAGTCAAGCCCGGACCGAGATCCGGGGGGCTCCTGACTCCCATGGTACCGTGATTTAAGTCCTGGTAAGGACTACCGGTGATCCAGCCGCCAACAAGACCTATGACCGTCAATTTGTAACTGATCAAAACGTAGCAATCTGCGGTAGCGTCATCTGAAAATGTTTACGATAAGATCAGTACTTTGCTCTGCCCCAGCTTATTATTCGACAACGTCATTAATGGGCGAAGCCTTGATAATTGGGCGGGTGCCCTCATCTTGAGGACAAAAAGGAACTGTTGGAGTTCAAAAACAAGATTGCCAAAGTTTTAATTTATACTGGAGTCGACATAGAAAGTAAAAAATAAGGCGGACCGAACGATAGGGATTCCGCAGAGCAGGCACCGAAGAAATGAGTCGCGGATGACTCAATTTGGTACACTCCAGGCAATCAGTGGTCAAGCCATTACAGCAAAAAGTTTTCTGTCAGATGCCACCGCAAGGGTCACGACCGTAGAACGCGATACGAATGCATTGTTTGCATTATTTGCAATGTGGCTCTGTTCTGAGTGCATCTGGCGGTTCCAGACTCTAATAAAGTTTTTTTTATGAACATTTTATCAAGCTCTTGTGACGTTTTAACCAATACATACGTTGGTGATATTCATTCTTTTTCGTTGACAGGATATGTTTCGTTCCGACCTGATTTACCGCAAACGCCCCTCTGACATTGCTTGCCGATATAGTTAATATCGTCCGCGTAACCATTTAGTAGTAGTATAATACATACGAGTATATACTTTTGAAGGGTTGTGCCTCTGGACGTCTGAGTTTCGCATAATTTTTTCAATGATAATGTTGGAAAAATCGCAAGGCAGCAGGTTGATTTCTAGAAATCTTTTTCTGGACATCGAAAGTCTTGATAAAGTCTTTACTGACTTTACCAAAGCAGCGTCATCTTCCATAGTCAAAGAAGTTTAGTAGAGACTGCCGTAATATGCTGCTTTAAATTCGATAAATGGGTGATACTTCTTTTTTTTCGAAGATATGCCACCGTCTGGTCGGTGGAGGTTTTTTCTGACCTAAAACCTAATTGATATATATGGAGCTATTAACTTGTTTCCGTGAATTTTCAGTCGTTCACTTAAGATGGCAGATATGATTTTATATGCGATACTAAGGAGAATGTAGTAGTTCAGAGGGTATTATTACCCGGGGATCGAGCAAAAGTCACATAGATTACATTCATTTGACATGCTTTCTTACGACTGTATCTCCGGCTATCGTTACCTTTTAATCCTGGTCATGATCCTGTACTCTCTTTCAAAAGAGGTGTCTATAAAACGACCCTTTTCTAGATTTATAGGGAAGCTGTCAAAGAGTATTTGACTCGAATCCAGTGAGCATGTATTAAACAAAAATTCCATATTGGATGTCTACCTCATCCAATTTTAATTGTGCAACTGGAGGGAGACACGGACTCGGCTAAACGCACGAACGAAATGCGAACTAAAGCGTGACTTAAAAAAGTGGGTTTGCAACTGTAACAGTAAACGGTAAGCCGTACACTTGAAGTTCTTGTGGGTATAGCTTTATGATATCTCTGATAGAGACGCTGGCTAATCTATATGCATCCTACATTGAACGTAAATTATTCTCCATAACTTCGTGCATACCATAGGCCTGATGTAAATGGGCACAATACATCTCATACTTGCATACGTATGTATGTATGTTATATTCTTAACAGGGAATAAAAGCATAAGTTGATGATAAAATTGCATCTTGTAATGTATAAAAAACGTCAAAAAGTTCTTGACATCAATATTGTCTCCATAATGTCTCGTTTTCGATACACAAATGGAAAGTATGATCCTAATTTGACCACCGATACTTACAATTTACCATATCAAGGAAACAATTGTCCCACACAGCAATCTTTGGACGACGAACTGGAAAACAATAAGATCGTTCCTGCCAAATGGCTGGATTAGACATTACATTCCGACGCTTCCTCAATCGTCACTTGTAAGAATTAGACATTTCAAGCCTGTAGCTTGATCAACAGCATTCTCAATAGTGGGGTTATGAATGCAACCTTTCACAGCCGTTACAAAAGCCGGCGCTCGGCACTATTTGGCACTAATTGACATTTTCGACATGTGGCTCCTTAAAAACTCTGCTCAGACACGAATCCTTAGGAATAAATACAAATATTATACGTTGGTCAAGCCACCAATGTCCTACATCAAAAAATTGACACATTCTCAGGCGCTATCTAAGTCTACTCATGGAGGGATTGTGTGGGACAACTGTGAGACATCTACACGTATATGGCCCACACTCGCTCTCAAACGATGTTGCAATGTTGGATAGCTAACCAACCTCAGGGTTGGTTACAAAAAATAATTTACAAAACCCTAACTGAAGTATTGCGATCATTATCCGACTTTATATTCCTTATTCCAGAGGACACAAATGGCTTTGAACTGTGGCTTCCAACAAACAATTCTCGAATTGACATTTTGGATACGTCCTTCTATGGCAACTATTTACAGTACAGTAGTATTCTCTGTGAGAATCGGATCACCTTGGACACAACTCGGGAGCATACTAAACGAAAATCGCACAAACTGAATATGCTTTGTTGTTCTATAATCGAAGATCGATTCTGGACTGGAGATTCGGCTGGTAATCTACATGTATACAGGTGAGTAGTCGTTCATTTAGTTTAACACTTTAACTCCAATTTTGTTTATGTTTTCGCCAGCACAACAAATTATATTCACGTCTTTTCCTATATGTTCGATCCGTCCATAAAGAGTCCGATCATCAGTTTGGTGTATTTAAAAAATATCGAACGTGTTGCAGTAGGGCTCCACAATGGTCGAGTGTTCCTAGTCGATTCGACGAAAGTTCCAACAAACTGTGCATTCGCTGAAGGATCTTTTGTTTTGACGGAGATATGTTCTGGTCAAATTTTGCATAGTGCTGTTGCCGTAATTGTTGATGAGTATGTTTCCATAAGAATACATTTTTCTAAATATATATTGAATTCTTGTCTTTTAATTTTAGAACATATGAACTTTGGTGTGGCGAGACCGGTGGTAAGATTAATATCTTCCCTTTGAGTAAATCGGGTGTATCAGGCCATCAGGAAGTTTGTCATAGTGAGGAGCCTACTGCTATTGAAGATGTTAAAGTAGCTCGACTGTGCTCCAATGAGAAATTCGTTTATTCATGCCTATATCCTGGATTTATGGTATACCAGTGGAATATCAACACAAAAGCCATTGAAAACAAACTAGACTGCTCCAAGTTGTTACCGTGTTCGGAAAGCCTTAAAAGCATATCAATTGACGAGCATTTAAGCTTGATTAAGTGTCAGGTAAGAGTTGTACGTGGGTTTTGTAGCAATACATAATGGAAAATTGTATTTGGGTAGATCTCTGCTTTGGCAGCTCATGGAGATGAGCTATATGTTGGCACAACTTGGGGATGTTTAATCATAGCTGAGGTGAACAGCTTACGTCCGATTACTGTATTTCGACCTTATGAAAACGAGGTAGGAACGAAATCATGGTCACCTTTTAACATTTGTTTCCTAAACTCTATTTTTTTTTACAGATAAAAGCTATAATCACTGTACCTAGTAAAACAACACCCCTGATTGCCACAATTGGACGCCGATATAGATCGTTGATATCGCGCTACATGGATGATGTTGAGAACAGTCGACATCCGAGCATAACTCAGTTTGAACATCACAAAAGTCCGAAGATCTTGCCACCAGATGTGGAAAATAACATTCATTGTTTGCTGTGGCGTGCAAAGAATTGGACATAACAGTAGTTGGGTTAAATGTGTTTTTTAATTTAATTTTATTTACTCACAAGTGTCCCGTGGTTATTGTTGATTATATTTTTCTCGAATAAAAGTTTTTCTTTATGTTTCTGAAAAAAATTATTTGCATTCGTAGTAATGGAGAGATCGTTTAATCATAAAAGGCCTTATCGTATCCACGGTTCAGTATTCAATAAGTCGTCTTATGAAACCAAAGTTTCGAAGTAAGGCGTCCATTTTAACGCAGATATAAATGCACATATGTATATTATGAGGTAAATGCACTACTAAATTATTTCTGTTGTCAATCGTAACATTTGGTCTGAAGTCGTCGGCGGTAAAATTTATCACACCGATTTGGGCACTGTCACTCTCACTGTTTAAACCCCCATATTGTATCTGCACAATCATCTCTTTAAACAGTTGTTTTTCGAGAGAGGTTGACAGCCGTGGTGCACTTCCTTAGTAGCTCGTTAGCAAAGGACAAAAACAGATAGAAAGGATGGTCGGGGCTAGTTTCCATTATGCGCACTAAGCAAAAATTTAATTTTTTTTTCTGGTTTAAAATGGCCTAAAAACATAAAAATAATATTTTTTCTTGAGGAAATGAAAATTTTTTTTTAGTTTTAATTTTTTTTTATTATTAAGTTTTTTATTTTATTCTAATCCGCCCATGATTAAGTGACTCATACACCCAGGTTTTAAACCTGTTTTCTGAAATCTTCATAAACATGCACCACTGCTTTAAGCAACTCTTCAAAGGGATCTAACTTTTTTTTCGCATTTTTTTTCCTCCACTGGTATTCAACTATTCAATCAGCGAAATTATTATTTTCATAGTTGAATAAGTGTATACCAAAAACTGTCAGGCAGGCGCTTGTAAGAAAGTCTAGTGTATTTAAAGTATGAGATGGGTAGCTCGCTTCGCTCGCTAAAGGGATTTTAACCTTTTTTCCGCACCCCACGCATCGCCCTCTTCAGCGACAGAAATCACTTAGCACAAGTGTCTATTTGTGCAGTGTACTGTACAGTACAGTGAGTACTTAGAAATTTATGGACTTTTCTAGTAAAAATTAAAAACTTTAAAAATAGAAAGAAAAGTTTCCTCACCAAAATTTTTTTACAGAACATTTTAAATAAAAAAAAATAAATAAACATTGCTTAGTGCGCATAATGGAAACCTGACAAACATCAGGGCATCACCCGGTGACAAACATCAGGGCATCCTGCTAAACTGTGAAAACCGCGAGCAATGCGTTAAATAAAGAAGTGGCTCCTTGATCCCTGGTGCTTCTATCTGCCCTTCTGTTTTACTCTCCATCTTCTACCCATACCACTTTTTTTACCCACTCTTGTCTTTTATGTAGGTGTTGCGATGGAGTAACGTATAGGCGTGATGGACCTGTGGATTCTTTCAATCGCGTAAATCAGCCTTAAAGCTTCGCGGAGGTGACAACCAATAGGTCTTCCGAGAAAAACAGAGCCAGACGGATTATCTGGAACTCATACTTTGGACTATACTACACTAGATCGCAAACAAAAGCATGCAAATGAAACACAACAACAAAAAAGTAATAATAGCACAAAATGTGGACAAAAATGTATATATGGGCCATCTATCGGAAGTGTTAGGCATGGTTACGCGCTCCAGCTAATTAACACAGTGCGTACACATATACCAGAAGAAAAAAAATTCAGAAAGAAAAAACAAGAAAAACAGGATACTACAAAGCATGCAAAAATGTATTGATCTGCATGGAGAGTATTTTAAAAAACAATAAAGAAATTTTCGATGATAAATATTTGGTTTTACTTGTTTCTCTCCAAGCTTAAATAATAAACTACTTAGCTTATATTGCTCTTCTTATACACTTGCGTATAATGCTCTTCTTAGGTTCTATGTTAGTTATGTAGGTGATATGTTACTTACCGAGTCGGAGATAGTACCGTCCTAAGACACTTCTTGTATACGATGTTTATAATCTTGGTTTTAGTATAATTTCAGGATCGGTACCTAAAGGATGAAATAAAAGCTAAGAATTTGTCACTTCTCTGCTTACATCCTTGTCTATAAATACTGGCAGCTGTAAGGACGCAATTGAAAATGTCGTGATTCTTTCCTAAACCGTACAACTCGCTCATAGAATACCTTATCGAGCTCTTTATATCCTAGTCATAGTAACTTGAAAAAAATTTAAACCAACGTACATCGGTGCCTTTCTTTTCTTCTTCTGCGCTGTCTGCAAACATTTCAAGGGTAGAAAAGTTTATGCAAAAAAAAACTGCGTGAAGGCTCTACTAAATTTTGTCCGCTCTATGTATAACAGTCCATCTTTTGCATTTTTGTTTTGATCAGTTGATGGGTTGTTGTAGATTTTCTCGTGCGAAAAGCAAAGAAATAGATGTCATAGCCGTTAATGACGATTTCATCTTATTTATTCTCACTGTCTTTTCCTTAATTGTGGCATGTATTCGTAACTGTGGCTTTGGTCGAAACACAGATCATTTCACTCACAGGTAGGAGCGATTTGGAACCGCCTGCTGGTTGAGCTCAGGACCAGATTCATCGTGTGTTGCAGCTTTTTCTAAGTTAATGAGTAAGAACAGAAATCATGTAATTAAAAATGAGATGTGTTTATATGACTTGTAATTTCACGGTTTTGTTGTACAAAGAAATGTGGAATAAATAGACATTGTGTTGTATTTGCAAAAGTTTTATTAAAAATATAATTCTACTTGCATAATTTGAATGAAATACGAAGAAGTAAATATTAATTTTCCGTATTATTATCGGATTCAGTAGATTCAATCATTAAAGACGAATTTCTGGAATATATAGATCCTGTGCTATGTACAATTCTTGTATTATTTTCATAGTCTGCTACAATTTTCAACTCCTCCTTCAGAGCATCCGTAAATGGGACCTTAAAAAAAATAAAATATAAATTTAAGTTTATATCGTCAAGCAATGACCAAATTTGAATGGGATCATAAAAATGACATAAAAATAATATTGGCCAACGCCGTCATAGGACTCACAATCCTATATATACTATGATGATTGCTATAGGGAAGAGAAATCGCGCCTATTTGGATACGAATTTGCCATATGCGGCAAATTTAAGTACAAGTCTTGAGCTTCCGACACGTTAGCGAACGTCTTATGATAATCCGCATCAAGGATAAACTCTCCAACATAAGACTAGTATGCGTACGTGACCCTACGAAAGACAAGGATGACGCCACTAAAAACTGTTACTACGAGCTCCTCGACAAGACATATGAGCAATGCCCGAAGTATGACGTTAAAATCGCCTAGTACGCGATAGCAAAGGAGGACATCTTTCGTAGAACAGTTGGTAAGCAAAGCCTATACGACATCAAACGATCATCAAACTATAAATGAAATTGATTATTTTTATTATTATTTATTTTATTTTGAACGTCCAAACGTTCCGGGCAGCCCAAATTGATTCGAAACAGCACACTGTTGCAGCCAATTATGCGAGTGCGGATTTCCCAAGCGATAGCCAAAACTTCCATCCACTTGATCAAAACGAAGTAGTGATAGCAATGGCCCCAATTGCGGTTGTCTATCGTTGTTCACAATAATCACTTTTATAGTTTTTATTCACAATCATACAATCCTTTGTCGATTGAGCTATATAATATCAAACCTGAAATCAGTCGATGCAATCTACGATCGACAACCGAATCGGGGCCAATATCTAAGATGAAATCCAACAAAGCAGCTGGACTTGACACTAGAAAGCTGGAAATAACTTTAGAGTGTGCATACACCAACTCACTCCTCAGATCCGGTCAGAAGATTGTATGCTTGATGAATGGAATCTCAGCATCGCTTACCAGATCCACAAAAAACGAGAACCCATCAACCTCGCATGCAAGATATTATATGCCATATTGTGCCTGTTCACATTGGCGCGGGCAGGAAGATTGTCCGAAAGAGAGGGAACGCTTTTTATTGAAGTGGGAAGAAGAAGGGTTACTTCCACCGAGAATCCATTTCTAAAGTGGATTCTCGGGTGCAACACATCGTTTTTTTCCATATCGTTCCATTTCTGACATATTTTTTCATTTTAGTTTTGATCGTTGATGAGAAAGGAAGTGTGGAGAATAGGAAAAAAGGTATGTTTCAGGCCAACTGCTCAAATTTAAAAATTAAAAATGCTCCGATTCAAGTGTTCCACTTGTCAAAAAGTCTTTCAACCTCATGACAATGTGAACACGACGTTCATGGTGAGGACTTTCATCCCGTCGCCAATGTAAACAGGCACATTGAGTGAGCGTCTGAAACCCTTCGTCAACAACCTGATTGGCCCCTGTCAGATATCCCTGTCAAAATCAAACAAATGACGATTGACAGCGCTTGCTGCTCGTCAAAGTCGGCAACGACTTAACTTTGATATAAAAAAAGGTTTTAGACAAGGTGACGCGCAGTCATGTGAACATCATACTTGAAAGAATTGTGCGGAACTCACAAGCGAACACTGGAGGCACAATCTTTCAAAAGTCTGTGCAACTACTATACGAGCTGTACAGCGACATCGACCTAGTCAGAAAACTGCGCATCAGTCTCTTGAGATGGCTAGGACATGTAGAGCGAATGGACACCAATTCAGAGCCTTCGAATCTAACCCGGAGGAGCAACGAAGTTAAGGAAGACTTCACCTTAGGTGGTGCGCACAAGCAGAAGGGGACTTCAACCGACTTGGAGTGCGCAATTAGAGGCAGTCAGCTAATGACCGGGCTAACTGGAGAAGCTTATTAGTTGAGGCCCAAGTTCATACCGAACTGTAGCGCCACCTAACTAAGTAAATACAATAAGAGTAAAATAGTTTCTGTAGTCGATGCTTCTCAGATTGGTCAGGTTAAGAGGAGGCAACTAATTTCATTTATATGCGAAAGCTGCATACAATACAATATAATACAAGTACTCGTATGTATTCACAATAGTGCACCTGAGGCAGAAGAAATTATCTGGACATTGATTTTTTTAATTTACATCCGAGTAACGAAGCATGTTTTCTTTTGCTCTAGATAAAATGAATGCTTCTGAGTCACACAAGAAGACTGGGACTTATAAAAAGGTCTTATACAGTGCTTTCCTCGTTATTCGTCAGAGAAATTTATTGCTCAGTTATCTTTTAGGTCAAAGGAAGCGTCAAATGACAACACATACATGCTCCTAGTTTCTCATCTTCACCGCTTCAGCTTAAATGACCGCAAACCCTTCAATGACAACTCTGTGATTTTACTATAGGTACTCGTAATGTTGTACAAGCTTTTGAAATATTGTTCCTCTGGTATTGACCTGTAAGTTTCTTATGTTTGGTCTTGAAGAAACCAGATGACAGCGCCTCAACTTGTCGCGATCATTTCTTGACATTAAATGCCTCTATGGTATCATTACAGATTTTTATGGAACAAAGAACGTTCTTCATTGTCATCCCACACTGATGGATTAGTTTGGTAGGGGTGTCTCTATAAATGTCATGTGCTTTTTCCTTCATCTAGCGTGTGATGAATATCTGGTCTATGCTGGGCTTTCCAGGCCTAAAATCACACTGATAAGGGCCTTCCAGATTGGTGATATGGGGTTTTAAGCGTAAGACTGATTCCTCTATAGTTGCCTCAGTTTAGAGGGTTTATCTTCCTCAGGCTGAGATACTATTCCATGCCGATCATACTTTCGACCGGTTTATGCTATTTCATAAATCAATTTTCGATTCTTTAAATTATTCCGCAGTGAGTAGGTCTGACATAGCAACCTCTCTCTTGGTATTCAGTTTAAATATTGCTATATAGATCTCGTCTTGGTCGTGTGGACTAAATTGTTGTTGGTCACCATCGACGTTGAATGGGTTATATAAATGACTGAAGCTCGAGACTTCTTGATAAAATCTTTCTCTGATGTCAAATCTCACCCAAATAGACGCTGCTTCATCATAGTAGATGTCACAGTTATCATTGCACAGTGATATCCGTAGAGGATACTATTAAGTTTGGGACACTTAACGTGCATAGTTAAAAGTTAGTGTCCATTTTTTGTTGGCTGGAGTCGTCAATAGTAAGTTCATTCATAACCGCGGCCTTTTGTTGCTTTACAATATACTCGTATAGTGTTTAATGAAGTTCAATACATTTTTGGATGCGATTGAACCAATTTTCGAAGCACTTTTCCACTCCGAAAGAGTTGACTCCAAAACATGCGTTTTTAACGCATCAACAAAACTCGTCAGGCGTTGATAAACGTTGACGTCACAATTTATTTTTGCTGTGCGGGAACAGAAAGAAGTTATTGGGTGCCAACTCAAGGGTGTACAGCGGATGACCCATCAATTCGATATTTTTAGTGCTCAAAAAGTCACTTGTTTGAGCCGACCTGTGAGAGTTCACATTGTCGTGGTTGTGAATGATCCGTGTTTGGCGATTGCTTGTTCTTATTTTTCCAAAGACTTTTGGTAAACAAATGGTGCTGTACAATTCCAAATTGACCTTTCTACGTATAGAAGACGTTGTATACCACAATCATAAGACTATAGTATAAGATCAATTGTAGTTATACGGTATAAGACTTCTTGCGGAACAACTTTTGTAGGATTTGGTTCATCTTGAAAGACCCATACAGTCTCTCGATCAAATTTTTTCAAAATATCTTTGGACCAATTGACACGAGTCTTGTTTTGAGCGATTGTCAAGTTATGCGGTACCCAACGCGAAGAAATCTGTTTGACGGCCAAATTTGCATTCAATGTTAAATGTATCCAAGTGCAACTAATGCTCAATCATGCTCAAATTTCACGATACGTCACGTCACGATCTTGCATTATCAGTTCCCGCACAGCATAGATGTTTTCTGGCACAAAAACCGATTTTGGACGACAGTCACGAAATTCGTCCCGGAGTGAACGAGGACCACATTTGAATTCGGAAGGCTAGCGAAACATGTTGGCAGGGGATGGTGCGAGTTCATCCTGTTGTAGAGTTAATCCACGTCGAAAATCATAAAAAAATCTCCGCACGAAAATGTTCACGATTTACGAGTAATTGCATTTTTTGACTGAGATGAATTTTTCAAGTCTTTGTAAAAAAACACAAATAGCACTCGTATGGCAAAACGTTCTGAGCATGTGTACCATTAAAAATGTCAAACTTAAGGATGCTGTACACCGGTATTTTCGTATCTCAAAAAGGTAGCACTTAAGTATCAAATGAAGTAAAATCGAGTTTTAAATCGAATGTATCCCGAATTGAAGTGTCACTTAGTACTTGCATCGTACGAAACTGAAGGTGTGTTCTTTTTGCAGAGTGGTGATAGATAACATATACCAAATGTACCGTTATGGTTATTTCTTCGGTGTTGAGCCATTACTGAAAAAACATAAACAAATCACGTGATCAATGATGACTCCTACCCGCAACTGCAATTATTTCAACTTAAATTGAGAGTTTTTTTTTGCGTAAGCACACTCCGTTCGAATCTATGTGTTTCCAAGTGCAAGAATATTTTGTCTAGGATTATTAAAATTATATTTTGTGAAATGCATTGTAAATCAAAAGCAGACAAAAAGTGTTGGAGTGCGTAATTCGTATCAAGAAACCCCTGGCATAAGTGAATTACATTTCTTTTATTGTTCTAAGAATTGTTAGCACAACAAAGTTGTCATCACAGATAACTTGACAGTTGTTTGCACGTTTACTTTAGGTATAAAATGGAGGCGTATTTCATGAGCTTCACCATAGAACAGTGTCTGTCTGGGAATACTGATTAGCAGATCAAAGTACTTGTATCTCTTAAAGAATGAACGTAAAAGTGTTTCTATTATTCATCATTAGCTTGATTGCTATCTCAACGAATGTTGTTGAAGCTTTTCGTGATAATGGACCCTATTGGGGAGAAAACGGACGAAATCCTGACAGAATAAAAATGCAAAGAGTACCACCGATCAATCTTAAGCGCCCCCTATTTTGAAAACTGTTAATTTATAAAATTTGTTAATGTTAATGTAAATAAATTCATTCCTTTCCATTATGTAAATATTAAAATTTTCCATATTTATTCTCGCTTGTTGGACGGTATCTATCGGTGGTCAGTCGTGACCTATGTAGAGCAGATTAAAGTAAGTTCTAAGAAGGCCTCAGCTTGCCTTACAAGATAAACAGCGATACCATAAAATTGTGACTTAAGACCCAGGCAAGACTAAGGGTGTTTAGCATTACGACTGCGTCCAGAGAAACTTGACATGTCTTGCTATAGTGTGCGATACTTCAACTCCAACTGTTCTTAACAATATAGTCTAACATAGGGAGGCTGACGCAAGGTTACCTAACGAGGAGTAACGTTTAAGATTATCATCTTCCATAAAAGTGCCACCACCATATCATTCACCAGTTCTGGAGACATCGATGAAAGTCCGATGACATTCTTTTCTTGGTTTAGGTTCTGGCGAAGCCATTTAATAATATGTACGAATGCTTCCCGTTTCAAGTTCCTAGTTTTGCAGCAGGTCTTCCGGTATCATTGCGTTAATCGGCAGTTTAAGTAGTTGTGACAGGCGTTCAACAGATAATGTGCAATACATTTTTTCGAAATTGTTGCTGAACACGTTACGCAACAACGTCCAAAAAGTAACACGATCTCGTTCATTACCCGTTCACCTGTTGGCAAACGCGCTGAGCAAATATTTCAATGCATCTTCAACGCGTTCGTTAAACAAAGTTTAAGTTTAAGTCGTGCGGGCTTATGCTCGTACAATGTGTTTTGATTTCGCTCGAGTATTACATAGTTGTAGCGATTAAAACAGAAATTTAAGGAAAATACCTGAGATTTGCTGCGTGAAGCACTTCATTCGACCTTTACTGGTTGCACCCCGATTTCATTCAATGATAGTGTACTGATGGCCAGATTTTAGAGCAGAATGAAAAAATTAGCATCATATCACCTCGAGTGGTATTGCAACTGAAGACATGAAGGATGACTTCTATAATGAATGGGGTGCAGCCTCCAACTCAAGGGGTTATATCGTTGTGTCGTTGTGATGATGGCGAATCTTAACGCTGAAAGAATTCCACGGGGTCCAGAATGAGAATGACAAAAGCTTCAATGGATTTTAAAATACAGGTCACTTTGTGGAGTCTTCGAGTATAACCCTTACACATGATCAGTTGTGTGTCAAAAGATACGCGTTGACTAGAAAAAATATGGACCTGCCATTGACTTTGCAATTTTATGATGCCTAAAAGCATTCAGGTATCCCGAACTCGAGCCACCACAATATTTAAAAGTCTAGACGTTATCTCGCTGGTGACAGATGACAACCAATTCAGAAGGTTGAAAGAACATTTCACGAACATATCAAACTTTATGAAAACCAAGGAGGTGTAGAAGGTATGCCTTAAAAAATGCTACAAGCAGTGTTAACAATTATTTCTTGGCTGCTTAAACCACTTTATATCTTACGAGTAGGTGTGGAAGACTGAATGGTTTCCAAAAAAGTTAATTTATTTGAAAGAGTTCTAAATTTGAGGGGTGACAGTAAATAATATTGTAGCAATATAACTCTGGGAAGGATTATAGAGCACCTATATTCTTTCAGCCTAGGTCGTTAAGTATTGTAGATGAAATTTTATTTCAGCATATTTTTGAAGTTTTGAAGATAAGGGAGTTGGGCAATCAGTCAGGTTCACAGGCTGCAGTCCTTCATTAATAGATGTACGAGTATGTTATGTATTTGTACCACAAACGTTGCTGAGCTCTGTTCCCTAAAGAGTGTTTGGATCTGATGAGCTTGAGCGCATTCGTCCCATTTTAGATTCGACGCACTCAAGTGTAGGCGGAGACAAAGCACAATCTGAGAGTGTGGCAAAGTGGGCTGTTAAGTCCGCTCCATTTGGATTTCTCGTATTGCCATATGGTTCTTTTAGGAATGTGATTGGTGTACGAGAAATTAGCTGATATGACACAGTGGTCCGACGAGCCTAGAGGGGATAGCGCATTGAACCTGTATTTGTCTGGGTGAAAAGTTAAGAAAAAGTCCATGGTGTTTGCGGTATGACTATCAACGTCTGGTATTCGTGTGGGCTCATTTACAAACTGGGTCAAGTTATTTTCCGCAGCGAACATCTCAACACACCGTCTTGTCTGTTCAGCATGTCGAAGCCACCCACATTGAAATCGACCGTAATGACGATTTCAGTATGAGGATACAGTGTTTCAATTCTTTGTATGGAATCAGATAGCACATCAAACTCGTTAAAGGTCGAATTGCTGTCCAGTTTGGGGCTTCTGTAAATAAAGCAGTAGTGTATAATTTGCTTACGGAGATGGAATTTTAACCACAGAAAATTGAATTCTGGATTGGAACAGGGACTATAGTACATTGTGATGGAATTTGGAAAGCTACATCAATGCGCTCGCAAAGACCCGTACAGAAATGCGTATAGATGAAGAAGGAAACCTTGTTGTAGAATCACAGTCGGTACTGATAATATGGAAAAACTTTTTCTGCAAACTGAATAACGGCGAAGAAGCCCAACAAGCCGCCATCATGCAGAGCAGACCCTTCAACTTAGACGTTGATAGCCAAATTTTTCCTCCACCTGACCAAAACGAAGGACGGATAGCAATATCTAAGATGGACCTGACGACTTACCGGCCGAGGTATTCAAAGCTAGAAATAACTTTGAGGAGAGCATACACAACTTATTTGTCAGATGTGTCAAGAAGAGCGTATACCTAATGAATGGAATCTTAGCATCCTTTGTCCGTTCCACAATAAAGGAGAAGCCTTCAACTGCGCCAACTATACAGGTGTAAGTCAACATTTTCAACATTGCATACAAGATCTTATTTGCCATATTGTCCGAAATCCTTCGTCAACAACTTGATTGCCCCCTATCAGACGTTTCCATAATCGACTAAATTTTCTCACTCCGGCAAATCCTGGAGAAAACTCTAGAAGCTCATCTTGATACGCACCATCTTTTCATCATTCGTTTATAGAGACGAGTTTTCTAGTTTTGTCATCCCTGTCAAACTCCAACAAATGACGATTGAGAACGCTTAAACGATACCTTTGATATCAAAAAACGTTTTAGATAATGTGAAACGCTGTCATGTGACATCTTTAACATCCTATTTGAAAGAATTTTGCGGAACTGACAAGCGAACACTGGAGGCACAATCTTTCAAAAGTCTGTGCAACTTCTAGCATACACCGATGATATCGACATTATCGTGATGTCACCGGTGCGGAAGCTACCAAAATTGGTTTAGTAAATGCTGCCAACAAGAAGGGGCACACATCATCGACGAATTGGATAGAATGCCACAGTCGACAGCTATAATTTCGAGGTAGTTAGTGGCCTTATGATGAGATGTGAGATGTGTAATCTCCACTCTGCTAAAATTCTGCCAACACCTCAGCAGAAGTACAAAGAAAAATCACTCATGCCAATCGGAGACTCTACATAAAACCTTGATTATCCCAATTCTACTTTATGGCGCTGAAGAATGGACTTTATCGAAAGCGGATGAAGATATTCTCAGCCATTTCGAGAGAAAAATTTTTCGAAAAATATTCGGTCCCAATTACGTTTACAAGCTTTGGAGGAGAAGATTCAGTGACGAACCACACGAGCTGAACATAGTGTCTGATTTTTAACGTAAACCACCTGTCATGGAGAATTATGTTTACCGATACGCCTTGCCATCGCTCTGCCGCCTTCCTGAGATACCAAATCGGAACTATGTTGCCGGCACCACCAAGGGTGGAACTGCTCTTAGGGTCGCAGCAACCAGTACTTATTGCAACTCTACATTGGGTCAACCAAAGGAAGACCCTTCCCACGACTTTGGGTCTAAACCACAGCCACCATGACGCTCCCAAAAGAGGCCTACCTCTTCAAGTCAGGCCCGGACCGAAATCCGAGGGGCTCCTGACTCCCATGGTACCGTGATTTAAGTCCTGGTAGGGACTACTGGTGGTCCAGCCGCCAACAAGACCTATGACCGGCAACTTGTGACTGATCAAATCGTAGCAACCTTCGTAGCGTCATCTGAAGATGTTTACGATAAGACCAGTACTTTGCTCTGCCCCCGCTTTTTATTAGACAACGTCATTGATGGGCGAAGCCTTGATAATTGGGCGGGGGCCTACACGAGCTGAACAGCGAAATGTAGATCAGTCCTAAAATCTTTCTTGATTTCAGAATATTTACTTTGAAGTAGCTCACCTTAAATGAGTGAATTTACGAGCTTTAAGTCCTCCTTTAGAGGGTTGGTCATTTCCAACAGAGTATTAAAGTGTTCCTGTTCAGCGACCGCAGTCAACAGTTAAGGGAGCAAAGCGCGGATGGATGAAACTGGTGCTCATTGGCTACCAGAATAAGCTAATCAGTAGATATGTAGTCATAGTTGTATCGCTGGGTATCGTTCGGCGCCTATGCTAAGCGTACAACATAAATAGAACAGCGGTAAATTCGGAGTGCGTACAAAAAATTGTTCAAATTCGGTTCTTTTTTGATGGAAGGTTTGTGCAGCTTTGACATATGCATCGCAATGTAAAACCATGTACTGGAGGTATAAGGGAAATATGACAGCGACGGGAATGAAAATGTTACTAATCGGAGCGGGTGTAGCAAAATGTGATCTAATTAAAAGTACCCTCATCCGCGGAATTAGGATGAAGAGACCAATATTGGACAATTTTTGGGCACAACAAATCTGATGGATTTAAAAGCAATCGAGGCTCAAGTTGAAGCCAATGTTCGAAGAAGCGTCCGAAAGAATAACAATTGAATCACTCAAGTGCGGCCTCTAGTAAGGTGAAGTATAACCTTAGAAGTAGCTGCTACGGCGTCTGCTACTGCGGATAAGTGATATCAAATTTTAGCACTATACTCATATGTATTGATTCGCATGACATATTTTAATGGATATACCATAGAGCACTGCCTTGTGTGTGTCGAGATGGTATCTTTTCCACAAGCTTGCAGTTTAGTTCTTGGAACGTTGGGTAATGTGCAAAACCATCTTTACACCTTTAGAAAAACCAGTTGTTATCAGTAGTGGAGAATACTTATAATACATATATCGACTAATCTCTACAGCTGCAACAAGAAGTTAAACTGAACGAGTACGTATGCAACATATGGTAAAGTCAAGTACCTCCGAGTAAGTGGGCAACAATTATTATGTTCCTGGGGCGGTAAAATTACATATTTACAAGCCATGTAAGTTTTGAACATAGCCAACCACACCCGGAAGTAGCAAATGCAACGTGAAAGGTAATCCTCTCCTGGACTTCATACTATCGTTTGACCTAGCTGCCAACCATGTTGGCTCTCAGCCAACTTTTGTTACCAGAGTAAGACAGCAAGTAATCGACTTAACTTTATCCAAAAGGTATACTAAGGAGATTACTGGTTGGAAAGTACTATCGGAAATCTCCATGTTGGACCATAATTAAATCGGATTTCGAATCGGATGCGAGGTCTAGAAGAGGAGGAAGAAGAGGAGGAATCCGTATAAAAACGATTTAAGGAGGAGCTCGACAAGTATAATACGTAAGCAAAAATAAAATAATCATAACTCAGGAGAATCATGAATCAAAGCGGGGGCAAGTTATGTCGGAGTCAACAACCGATAACACAACCAACCCAACACCCACTTACAAAGAAAACATAATTCCCGGAATTTTTCGGTTTCCGGAGAAACAACAAATTTTTGCTTACGCTTGGGAAAGCATAAAATAGCACTTTCTCAAATGCTGAATTTGATACACTTCGGGGTGCACTGCACACCCACTGCATCAAGTTCAGACATGGCCATATGCAGATATAGGTTAATAATAATTTCTGTAAGTAAGTTTTCAGCCAACTGTAAGCCCATGAAGACAAAGAATAAAAATTAAATAATTTATATCAGTACTCGTGGAATTTTCATTAGTTTTTAAAAAGTCAACAGGCTAACCACTCAACATAACTTGCGCGTCGGCTGTCTTACGACTCTGGTCTTGTGAACATGCCGTCCGATGCAATAACACCAGAACTCCCGTTGCGTACAAAATACGAAATCGACTTTCACTGTATCCGGGACTGGTTTCGGCCAGAATCTGAACCAGGAAAGGAATGCAGTCGGGTCTTCATGGTCGGCTCCAAAACCAATATAGGATGTAGTGCTGGTGTCTTTCTCGAGGACAACAACGTTAGATTTCATTTCGCGTTAGGAAAGCTTGCATCTATCTTCCAAGCGGAGATTCACGCAATCCTGATGGCACTGAACTATATTGCGGAGAACCGGTGGAGGGGGCGAAGCATTTGAATCTATAACGACAGCCAGGCTGCGCTTAGAGCCTTTCTGAACACTAAATTCAGTGACCCTTGTCTGGGCTCCAGGTGTCACAATGAAAATTTTTCAGACAAGGTTCAAGGGAGAGTTTTTCAGGACCCGAACCTGCGTTGGGTTTGCTTGTGTCCTCGGTTTTAAGGCTTCCATTGACAGTTGGGTCTCATATGAGCACAATGGCAGATGGCATACGTCCCCGGGCTGCATGCAGTGCAGACCAAACGAATGCTTCCCGACGTCTCTAAGAAATAAGCGGCCTTTCTGCTGTCCCTCAGCAGGAAAGATTGCGGGTTGATTACTGGCGTAGCATGTAAATATGCTCTGCACATGCATGCTGCGAAAGTGATGACGACAACGCGGAGCACTATTTGTGTGAATGTCCGACTTATGCTCTCATCAGGCTGCATGTACGCGGCGCTGACGTGGTGGGTGCTGGTACTGTAGGTACCTTATCACTGAAACGCTTACTCATTTTTCTTTTGACTGAAAGATTTCATTAAAAGGAACTTACAAAGAGTACAATGGACTAGTTCTTTGTCCGAGTGCACTGTTCCGCACCCGAAAGACATTCTTTTTTTCGTGAGGTGAATGGTTGCCTAAAATACAACAACAAGACAATTTACACCAATAATTTAGTGCCCCTATTAAAGGTTGGATGTCTCCCATGGAGCGAAATACTTCTTTCTGTCCCATTTCCAAATAACCTCTTTAGTGTAAAGTTCTTAAAAAAAAAAAAAAAAAATGAAGCATGCTCATGTAGTTTTGTGAGGTCCGACCACGCTTATTTGGTAACAGTCCAGAGGATTAACTATAAGTTGAATTCAATGGTATATACATTAATGGATATTCGAAGATTGATTCGTTTTAGAAAACACCGCTGGCTTAATACTTAATGCGGTAAAAAACTAACTTCAAAGAAGTCCATACCTTACAGGTTATCATTTCAAGTGGTACTCGCTTTTGCAACTTCTTCGAGACTGTAGCCACGCACCGAACCTAGAGAACTCAACAAACATCCTAACAAAAACTCTCTGCCGAGGCGTTTCTCTAAGTGCTCTTAGATCTTTCGATTCCGAAGACTCCTGTGGCGCTTTCTACGACACTTCTGGTAGATTGAACTGCAACGACGGTAAAATGCCATAAGAATAGATAGGTGGTTGAAAAGAGTGATCTTTTGGATGGCTAGTTCCGAAAAGCCGGAGTTTCCAAGGGGCTCCAAAAGAGGCACAGTCTGAAGGACTAACATCTACAGTAAAAGAGGAGAAGAATACGTGAGGCATACAGCATAAAGAGACGGCAAGTGATTTGAAAGAACGAATCTAAGACTCTCACTCCTCGAGCGGCGACAGAAAAGAGAAACAAATCAGTGGAGTGGCATTCACTGAAACCGATCAAACTTTCGAAAATGAAACTGCATAATTTTCTTCCTCTTAAACAAAACTTCTGACACTCGTTCCATCGACAGATTTTCCAGCGCACTAAGCCCGAATGAAACGGGTACTGCAACTAATAAAGGTTGCATTTCCAGGAAATAAAATTTGGACGAAGCTGGTAAGTCGATTGACAAAAATAAAACCAGTGCTGACTTTATCCGCACTCGAGTTCTGGATGAAATCGGCCGGTGGCGGTGCAATCAGCAAAGGTCGTGGTTCTAGTGAACAGAAGTCAGTATCCAGTGGTGGATACAAGGTCTCACTGAAACTGTTGCTGGGCTCCGCCCAATTATCAAGGATTTGCCCATTAATGACGATATCTAATAAAAAGCGGGGCAAAGCAAAGTACTGGTCTTATCGCAACGATTCAGATGACGCCACCGAAGTTTGGTACGATTTGACCAGTTACAAGCGGCCGGTCATAGGTCTTGTTGGCGGCATGACCACCGGTCAAGTCCCTACCAGGACTTAAATCACGGTACCATGGGAGTCGGGAGCTCCCCGGATCTCTATCCGGGCCTGACTTGTTGAGGTAGGCCCCCTTTTGGGAGCGTCATGGTGCCTATGGTTCAAACCCAAATCGCGGAAAGGATCCTAGACCCGTTGTAGAGTAGCAATTAAGTACTGGGTCATATCAGCAAGAGGTTTTAGATAGGCCTCGACTCATAACAAGGGTGGAATTTGTGTCTCGAACAAAGTTCCAAATTGGTACTCAGGAAGGCGGTAGGCGATGACAAATCGTGTCCTTGCTCCCATGGATGTATGGACATCCATGAAATTAAGTCTTCCCGAGAGGTGTTCACGTGTTACATCCTTGACTCGTTGAAACCGGTGCTGCAATCAGCAAAAGTCCTGGTTCGAGTGGATGGAATTTGGATATTGCTACAAAAAGGTTTGTCTCCGAGGAGGATTCCTTTGATCTACACCAATTATATAAGACCAATATCCTATGCTTTGGTTGTTTGGTGGAACGGTTTGTCTCTTGTCACGGTCGTATGATTGCTTCCCCCAGCACGCCTGGCTTTGTTCTAGACGCACTGATGAAACTCCTTCCCTTGATATTCGTATCATGGGCTGTGCTCTCGAAGTCGTTTTATGTCTAACACGCACTGGGTTTTTCTTTTAAATCAACGCGCTCTCTAGGGGTTAAAATGTACCCTTACACAGCCCTGATTGTCTTTTGATTCTGGTCTTACTTAAATGCACGGAGTGAAATGAACTAGCTGTCTGCCTCCGACAGAAAAACTACGAGTACCAGACCTAAAAATCTCTGAAATCTGAAAACATAACTTCTGTCGATAATTTATGAACTGAGAAATTTTTGCAACTTAAATTAGACGTGCTAATGTTAAAACAGTAAAAAAATATCCATACATTGTAGTGCCTTGCTTTCCTCAATACATAGAACAGCCAATCTATGATACCACACCCTGCAGCTATACAGCTTCCAACCAAGAGCACAAAATACACACCGCCCAAGTTCGGCATACCCAAAGGAGTTGCTTCGCTTTGTTCTGCTTTTGCCTTTAAAAAAAAATATTTATTGATTTTTTGATTCAAAAATTTATAAATTTTATATAAACATACTGTGCAACCGCCAGTTCCTACTTCGTGCCACCATTTCGACTTCATTTTTGATAAAACTCCAGATTCTTGAAGCTCTAGAAGAGCATGATTGAGCTTATCCCGATAGGGCCAATCTATATATAATATAGAGAATCGACATGAATGTCGAAATTTAAAAGAAAATCACAACACGATTGATTTTTTTCAATGCTCATCTGTATCTTACTTTTCTTCATGGCAATGCCGTAGCCCTTTTCGTCCAGCAATCCTCCGACTTGTGTTAGATTACAGATCCTAGCCACGTTGTATTCAATGGATGTTGATTCCATCAGGAAGGCATAGTTCTCACTGAGAACCCTGCGAACGCCTTCGTCGTTAGTGCTTGTTAGATATTCCGGATGTGCGGTCATGTATGTGTTGATCAATTTATAAACCTCGTCCTCAGAAGTCTGGAAAGAATCCGAATTTGATATAACAACGAATCATATAAATTATCCTTGAAACCTGGAAGAAATTCCTTGTACTGCCGGCGCTTTTGGCCCCATAAATTACATTGTATTTGTTTTCGCTCAAATCTTTGACATCTTCGATTTGATTGGCGGGTATTTCGATAGTTAAGAAAGCAGCCAAATTAGCGGTATAGGATGAGACCATAATCAGTGTGAAAAACCACCATATGGACGATACAGTTCTCGTCGACGGAGATCTAAAAAATATTGAAACTAGTCGATTGTTAGTTGTATGAATATGTACAAGTATTGTACATACATTGGCGCTATTTCGGAACCTTGCTGCAGTAGAGCACCGGTTGCAAACCATAGGGAATTGGACAAGCTGAATTGGTTAACCAGTTCGGTTGGTTCTTCAATACACGGAAATGGGTTATCCCATTCGGATGGTGATAATCGGCCGAGGATAAATAAACTTAAAGAAACTCCGAAATAAGAGAAACCAAGCCAAGCCCAAACTTCTTTGGAGAAGGGGTCCATGAAAGAAAACAGCGCTGGAGGGGCCTTACGAGGTCTACGATACAAAATTGAGATACCTATTTAAGAAGAATATATAAATGGTTTCTTATAAATATAAAAGGTAAAGTTAATTACCTAGATTCATAAATGGAATAGTAAAGTCAACTCCGGACTCGCGTTCGGATGTGATTGTCAAGTCTGTTACTCCTAGATCAGCTCGCTGTGGAATAAACAAAAAATAAGTATTATTTTATTATTATCTTTTCCCAATAGACCCCAATTAACCAAAAATGGGGTCAACATTGACGCGGATTACTACCTCAGAAAAGTATTGTAAGGAAGTCCGACCTCGAACGACTACGATAACAAGAGGCTGGATAAGTATTTTCTGATGGAGTCTCTCAAAACTTAGCAAAGTTAGCATAGCCAGAATCAGAAGAAAATCAGTGGCAATAGTGCCGACAAGCCATCGGACACGCTGCCCCTGATGTACTCTGTTTCAACCAATCTTCACAATTATGCACCCGCTTTGATGAGGAGTATTGCCGAATGACATACATATTATGCTATACGAAATGTGGGCATATAAGACGAAACTGGAGTAAGAGAAACATCGCCTTTTTCGAAAGAAAAAACAAAAAAGATAGGAAAGTGCTAAGTCAGCGAGGAGAAATACAAAAGATATGACATTGGGAAACGTGGCTGACTCGCTTTTGAATGACAATGATGGCCAACAATTCGCTTCTACGATTAACAAAACGTTCAACTTGGACGATGATTGATTGCAAAACTGTACACTTGATCCAAAAGACGGTTTGATTAGCGATATACCAACTAAAGATCAATAAGGCTGCTTCAGCAAACGGGCTCAGTACCGAAAGAGCTGGAGTTGATTTTAAAAGGAACTTTTTTTTTCAATCGGAGCAGAGCATTCAGACATAGGAGTCCTTTTATATTAGATAAGTAATCACTTCAGTGTTAAAGTGCCAATAGTACTAGTACCCACTAATTAGTTCTTTGTACCTAAAGCCTAATGCGAGCGTTAGCCGGACATTCATAAAGAAAGTGCTTCATGGTATCGTCATCTCAAAGCATGCATCATAGGAGCTGATGTCACTTACTCGTATGCCTAGCACCTTTTTTGTGGAGGGACAGAAGAAAGGTTGTTCAATTGGTTGGCTGGTCTTCCCGCAACCTAGACAGATATACCAACTACGGTCGTGCTCATAAAAGACCCAACTACCAATGGTATCTCTCACCGAATACGTGAGCAGCTCTAGCGAGTTCAATTACTGAGGAGTCCTCTTCTGAGCCTAGCAAGTTTACGACCAGCTGGTGGCCCTCAAGACTCAGTGAATTCAGCTTTCCAATTGCTCTAAGAAGGAGCTCGACAAGTCCATCTAAACTCAGAATGAAACAAAAAGCAGGGAAAGTTGTTCAAAACTTGAACGGCGGCGTGTCCGTGTAGAAAATGATAGAACTCAAATTTTGCATTTTATTTCATTCACTTGCAACATGTATTCATTTTTGCTCGCCACTGTACGCAGTGAACTCCATCGATGATGGAGGGGGCAAAGCATTTGCAGCTGAAGTGAAAGCCAAACTGCACTTAGAGACTCTTACAACTCCCAAGCTAATTCGAGAATGCAGTTCCCTACACGCAGTCGGAAAGCTAAACTCATTGAGTCTTGTTTGGGTCCTAAATTACGACGGGATTAAGGGAAATGAAATCGCAGAAGAACTTGCTCGGCGTGATTCAAAGGAAAGTTTTTCAAGACCGGAACCTACGTTAGGTCTGCCTGCGTCTTCGATTAGGGCTTCCATTGACAGTTGGGTTTCATAGGAGAAGAACTGCAAACCGCATGACTCCACAGACCAAACGAATATTTCCAGACGTCTTTTAGAGGTCAGCGGATTTCCTGATGTCCCTCAGTAGGAAAGACTGCAGGCTGCTTACTGGTGACGTGACAGGGCAGTATACTTTTGTTAGGACTTAAATGTTCTGGGCATAAGTGGTACAACATCTTGCGACGCTTGCTGTGAAAGTGATGATGACACCGCGGAGCACTACCTCTGTGAATGTCCGGCTTATCTTGCATCAGGCTGCAAGTACTCTGCGTCGGGGTGGACACTGGTACAATAGGCACTTTATTACTGTAGCGCTTACTCATCTTTCTTCGAAATACTGAGAAATACCATTAAAAATAACTTAAAAGGAGTAGTTGTCTGAGTACTCTGTCCTAACAGAGAAAAAATAAATTAAACAAAAAATTCTTCAAGTGCTCCTTGATGATTATCCCTTCGGTGTATTGTTAGAGTCCACTGTACGGTACCTTCCACTCTAAGATATTAATCAGGCTGGCGTAATGTCATTTTATCTCTTTGTAAAGTGATACAAATCTTATGATCCGATACTACAATATTTTGGTATCTTGTAAAATCGAATTCAAAAGGAAAAGTGAAGCTGGCAATTCTTTATGCCACCTAGTGAGTCTTATTATATTACCACAGGAATGCTGGAGTCATTTCATCTGTTATTTGCAGTAATCCCCAATGTTTTTCCTACCTGATACTGGAAAAATGAACATCAGCAAGAAAGTCTGTTGAAATATTGAAACTGAAGAAGCGGAATGCTTCTTTGAATCCATTCCAAATGTTGGCCAAACTATGTACAATATTATACATGAGAAGCCTAGTGTAGAAGCCCGATATCTACTTTAGCCGACAAACCTCTCCCTTATTGCTTTTATTCCTTACCCCTTCCATGATTTCGTGTACCATGCCCGTAGATATGTTGCTTGATGCATTATATGTACCATAATTATCATCCACATGCATATTGAACGTATAGTTGAAGCCAAGCTTCTCAGCCAAACGCTGAATCAGTTCAATTCCAAAACCTTCATAACGATTGTTTCCTGATAGTTTGATCGTCGACTGTTTGAGCATTCCATAAGGAGCATTCTGAAAAAAAAAAAAAAAAAATTCACTAAAGCAGTTTGAATGAATTATTTCAAACAAAATCGTAGCCTACCAATGCTAAAAGAACGGTGAACGTTTTATTGACCAATGAAAGTTCATCTTCATTTACAATATTTATTGAAGGTGCCTGCCGAGCGAAAGATAGCCCCTCCTCAGTATGCCAACTACCGACTTTTGCTAGGCCCGATGGTGTTAGTTCTACGATTTCCAGATTATAGTCGGTTCGAACAGCATCTTCTAAGAATATTTTCCCAGTCAAGCCCTCTGCCTCGCTCTGGAAGGTTTAAGAGTCTGAATGTGGTGATAGGCTTTAAGACATCTTCTATAACTCACGAAGGCTAAGTAGTTCCTAAAACTGTAACCACGGTCCCAATCACTGTTGTCAGAGCAATTCAACGGAACTGGACGCAATTTAAGTTGCTCCGTGGTCTTAGCATACAATTGAACAGCATCATAGAGCAAGGCCATTTCAATGGTTATGGGACATGTAACTTAACAGAATTATATGAGATGTAACTATGTGTGTGTGAAAATTCAAGGCTCAGTAACTTACTATTTCTTTCGATATCATCCTCCGGATATCCTAAAGCTACGATTAGCTCTTTGACGTCTGGCTGTTCAGGTGAGAACATTCGAATCCCCGTGATATTTGCTTCACTGTGTTTAAATGGTTCCAAGTCTAGAGTCTGAAGGTCTAAGCTTCCGATAATGTATTTGTAATCTTCGGTGATGATGCCAACTTGTTGAGCCTGCAAAAATATAAGAAATGTGATTAAGAATCCTACGATCATTGCGTCATTTTTGTCGACTTGCGTATAAGTGTAAAGTATTATGTCGAAAACTCAATGTTTTGATTACGGGTACAAATAGTAAAACGTTATAAAGGGAATATTTTCGCCATTTTAGCTTAGACATTACTTTTCTTACTTCGTTTTGGTCCGGTGGACGGAAGGCTACGTCGCACCTTGGCTGTTACAAGGTAGTGATCCGAGTGAATGTGAGTTTCCCGCAACGTTCGGCAGTCCAGAATACTGCAGGTATGTCTTACGTCTATCGCAGAGTAATCAATTTGATTTTACGATTTTAACATCATACTTCTGACATTGCTCATATGTATTGTAGAGGAACTCGTAGAACCATTGTTTGGTGGCGTCGTCCTTGTCTTCCGTAGGGGTATGAGCGTATGTTAGCGAATTTAGCCTTGATGCGGATTGTCATAAGGCACTCGGTCATGTGTTGGAAGCTCAAGACTTTTTGCCTAAGTCTGCCGCATCACCATAGTAGATGGTATATTACAGTCACAGTATCAGTGAATCCATTTATATTAGAGGCCATTAGTTGGTTCGTCACATTTTTTAATCTCATCCGTATGGGGTTTCCAGCTCTACGATGGCGTAGGCCAGTATTGTGCTACTGCTCAGGCACGCCATTGCTATTTTAGCAATTATTACCATGATTAAGGCTTTACTCATGTAGTTACCGCAGAGCGCCACTGAGAAGTAAGGTAAGAACTTCGCTATGAAGTTGATTCTTGTTCTGCTGGCCAAATCCAAGTTATAGAACAGCGGTTTCCAGATAAATCGCCACGAACTCATATGTACTCGTATGTCTCCAATAATAAATCTTGCACGATGTTAGAAAGTACCGGATCTTGTAAACTGCCCCATTGCCTCCAACTTTAACTTAATTCCCTGGTTGTTCGTGGTGCGCACTTAACTGTCGTTAATATCGAATGCCGTTCTTATATACATACGCCTTGGGTACATTCCGAGATCGAAATTCGAACTCTGTTCGATTTTTCGATGACGAATACGTTATGCAGACTTTTCGAAGCTTCGCTATGTTTCTTCATCAATATTCGTAAACTTTGAATCATATCATTGCCTTTATACAGTGGAGTAGGAGAGCTCACAAAAACTGGTGAGGCATCCGGTCGCCTTTCGTCACTTTACTGAACAAAATCTCGAGGCATTTATGTTCAAGATTTCTGCTTGGGCTACGGGGGTATTTCTTATAATTTCCGATATAATGCCTCTACTTAATTTAATTTTAATTTAATTTAGTGGGGGCTAACGCCCTCATTTATTTCGCTTAATACAAGCTTAAAGTAACTTAAAAACTAGGACTTACAAATTAACAAGTGTTAGGGGCTAGGAAGTAAGGGAATGGTGGAGGAGATCAGGTTAAAATCAAAAAGGGGGAGGTTTGAGTTGGGAGTAGGGGAGGAGCATGCGGGAGATTGGTTCGTTAGATCCATAAAGGGTGCGGTGGGTTGGGATATAGAAGAGAAGAGGACAGCGTAAATTACGAGGGTTAGTGTTAAAGGAAATAGAATTGTAAAGGGAAGCGCAGTCCATAGAACCGGAGAGTAATCGATGAATGAAGAGAATGTCAGCTACGTCTCTGCGTTTTTCTAAGGTATTCAGGTTAAGAAGTTTGAGGCGGTCGCGATAGGGAGGTAAGATAAATGGGTCACTCCAGGGTAGTCCACGTAGAGCAAACCGAAGAAAACGACGTTGAATGTTCTCGATTCGAGATATATGAATTCGCTGAAAGGGGGACCATACTTGGCTGGCATATTCAAGGAGGGGCCGGACAAGGGTAATGTAAAGTGACCTTGTCACATAAGGGTTGCAAAATTCTTTAGACCAACGTTTGATAAAACCAAGCGATGAGTTGACTTTAATGATTATCTCATCAATATGCGAACGGAAGTTTAACTCTCAATCGAATAAAATTCCAAGGTCACGAAGGGGTACAGGTTGGTCATGCAGAAAATAAGGTCGAGAGGGGGATTGATTGGACTTACGAGACAAAATCTTAGATTGGCATTTGGAGACATTAAGCTCAAAGCAATTTTTTAGACACCAAGTAGAAAACCTATCGGTGTCTTCTTGAAGGAGAATAGAGTCTTGGGGTGAAGAAATAGTTTTGGAGAACTTAGTGTCGTCGGCGTAAATGGATACGGAGCAATGTTTGATAATCTTCTCAAGATCGTTTATAGATAAAATATAAAAGAGGGGACCTAGATGGCTGCCTTGTGGGACACCAGAAGTGGCTAAAAACGGGGTGGAGAAAGCTGACCTAAAGCGAACGCTATAGTAACGGATCTCCAGATAAGAAGATATCCATTTTAACAATATGGGGTCAAAACCGAGGGAAGACAATTTAAAAAGGATCAGTTGTAGTCGGGTACAAAGAGGTTGTCTGTAGTTGACGAATTGATAAAATGTCTTAGGATCGTTGATAAGGTTGGTCTGCGCTGTGTCGAGAATGCGCTGATAGAGGCAGTTAGAGAGCTGGGTGAATTGCAGGTAAGTTCCAAGATAGTTAGAGTCGTCATAATAAGAATTAGTGTGAAGAAAAACTGCCCATAATTTGTTTCTTCTGTTTCGTAAAGAGCTGATGTTTTATGCCGTGAAAAGGGGACGTAGAGAGAAATGGAATTAAATAGTTCACTGTAGAAAATGGAGATAGCATCAGATAAGGATAGGTTGGTAAAATCAAAAGAACATTTGTCAAGATAGGTATTGATTTTGTGAAAATTAGCTTTATGGAAGTTGTAAGAAGAGATGGTAGTTGAACAAGTGGGCTGGGATGGAGAGTTATGGAAAAATGAGAGAAGAAGTGAGGGGTGCTCTGCTCTGGCTACCGTTTTTTTGCCAATTTTTTTTGCAATGTTCGTATTCTAACTCAAGACCCACTTTGTCTTGCTTGCCATTTGTAACTTAGCGTCATTTTCGTTAAAGCAGGCCTTTGGAAGTACCAAACAGAGTTTTTGCATTACTCTAACAAAAGTCGGTGGTGACTTTCTAGTGGTTTGCCTTCACTTTAGAATATTTTACTCGCCGTTTAGCGTTCTTCCAACATGGATGGTGATCTATCTGGGCACTAACAGCGCTACAGTATTTAGTCAAGTGCCGCTCTTTCTTAGTATTAAGCATAGTAAGGCCATGCGATTTGGATGAGTTTATCATATCTACTCGTAAGTTTCTCGTTCCAAAACCATTACCTTCATGACAGTCCTCGTATTTGTAGTTCGATTCTCCGACCTGTCCGTTCAAACCCGCACCGATGAAAAGCATTTCTTTCCTTGGTATTCCATTTCAAAACTTATCAAAGTCGCTCCAAGATATTTCTTTTTTCGATTGCTTACTCCGTACTTGCGGGGCATAATCCAAGTTTCGTGTTCTGTTCAGTAGTGCCATTGATCAGTCGCAGATTTATATAAGAGTTCAGCTGCTAAGATGATGGCAACTTCGTTCTTATTTTGTTCTGTTCCGTAATAATACGCATGCGTTCGTTAGCAAATTAAAGTACTTTGTTACTGACATTTCGTCACTTGATTTCTTGAATACATACTCGTACAATATGTATTATATCGATTTTACGTCGCCATGATACATTTCTTAGTCCGAAACTTTTGCCCGTCATTGTGCCGATGTTTAAGCTTGCGATACGTAGTTTATTGTTGAAAAGCATCATATTGCTTGCCCCCAGTAACTGTCGAGCTCGGAAGCGAATATTTCTGTTCCTCAGTGGGAGTGCAGATTAAGTTTCCGTCTGGTTAGTGAATTTGGATACGTTCACACAGATGATGCCTTCCAACTATTCGCCTTTAATCTGTGTGGCGCTAGTATACGTGAATGTACAATATGATCCCGATACAGACACCGGGAAGTCTCATTTAGATGTTAAAGTGCCTGGATAAGATTTTTCCTCATTTAGTGCCCTGTTACTTACCAAAAATAGAGAAAAAAAACTGTGGTAATAAATATTTAGGAGCCGCTGGCGTACAATGGATATTTTAGAACAGATCCTTTTAACATTCCTATTTCATCTGTTATTACATTAATAGTTGTTACTGCTGTTACAAGTTCGTCTGGATTCCTTCAGCCGGGTGTTCTCTTTTGTATAGTTCTCTCCGTTTGACGTTATTTACCTCTACTTTGGTAATTCTTTTCATCAGAAGTGTACCAAACGAGAAGAAAAAGTTGAAGTGAAAAAATATGGGAACAAATAGGAGTATACAAGTATGATGACAAGGACTAAGGAAACAAAAGGCGATAATAACCTAAGGAAGAGAATTTTCGAATCTCGGCCTAAAAGTTAGCGATGATAAAAAGGAGATCGCGAATACTAGAGCATTTGGTCCGTTGTAATAATGTTAAAGTGTGTTTAGGATCAACAGGAATTAAAGGATCCTCTTTAGTACAGTAAATATCAATTTAAGGAAACTTACCTGCGCAAGAAGCTCTTGCAGTGATTCCGTTGAACCGACAACGACAATCAAGTTATCCATTGATTTTCTGACTTTACGTAGCACACTTCTGTAGTTTCCATTCAAATCCAAATCGTAGCGCTTAACGGTTATGTATGGACCAGCAATTGCATACAAATCCATCAGTTCATTCAAAATGCTAAGGTAGTCACCTGAAAATGAAAATTTAATCCATTAGTTCTCGTTGCTCTCAGAGATACTCAAACAATTTCCAACCAGATTCATAAAGAAAAGTAAATTGTGTCCAGCCAAACGCGTCCACAAGATCGTGTATTACTTTGGCGATATCTTTCGGATGTGGATGCAAATTGATCAAAGTCTTTCCCTCATCGACCCCCATATGGGAGTATACATATGGCATCTCCTTGGCATCACAAATATTCAGTAAGTGCAAGGCTGTTTGTCTTGCCGATGGTCCGAATATTCCTCCAACTCCAGTCTGGAAACAAAGGTTTCAGTTATTTAAGTGGCAAGTTTATATTTCCATCCATCAAACCATTAACATGTTGCACAGGGTGTTGTAAGCTTCAAATGAGTCTCCATATGGCACTTCGGCTTCTGTAGCGCGTATCTGTATTTCCAATTCAGTATTAGCCTTCGCAATAGCCCTATCAAAAATCAAAGACTTTTCCTCGATATTTGTGTCCGAAATTAAACCTGCATAGAGAGAATAGGAAAATATTTCGAAATAAGATATTTTATTTCTTATAGTCAAACATCCCAAAGAGCGGCAAAATACACACGGCGAGATCCGAAACATCAACAAAAACAAACATTCAACTTGTTGTGTCCCCGTTCTGTTACTTTGTCTTTTTATATGTCAGAGGCGCCGACGATTTTTGGTTTATTTTTAAAGTTTACTGTCTCACAGAAAACGCGTGACGGCATTCTTTCAAATTTCTTTGGAATTCTAAATTTTCAAATACGGAACGGACAGGAAATCAAAAGTTTTCACTTTACCTAATCGAATTCCATCGTTTTGAGGATAATAGTACTGCGATAGTCCTGTTGGGACAAATGTCAAAATCACGAAAATGACGCTGAAAACACTTTTGACTCTTTTGAACTGCATTCTGAAGGGATGTGGAGTTAAAGAGGGTTCTCTTCAGACTATGGTCATATTTGTTAAAAAAAAGTTTTTACTGTATTCTATTTTTAAAAAAACGTCAAACAAAAAGCGAAACGTTTGGCGGTCGAGAACTTATTTAGCGGAACGGAGAAAAACAACTGAGAGGTGATCTGTATGCGGACGTATGGATTAGTTTAGAGGCTGAGAACATTTTGAAAATCGCCTCCAGATGTTGGTCAAGAAAGTGAAGTCCCACGCCACTCATGTGTTGCATGTTTGAAGAGACGACAGTGACGGTTATTTTCGTATAGTGCTGAGCTTTTAATTTTTTTTGAAATACTGGAAAAGCTGTGCCAAAATGGGAGGCGCCGACACGTATCTATGATTTGTATGGTAGCATACATAGGTATGTCGCGTATTTTAATTGATTACCGATTGATTTAAAGCTTTTAGTGTATGCAACTTTGAAGAAGATATATAATTGAGGCCAGGAATTTGACTTGGCACACTGAACCTTTAAAAGATAATAAGTTAATTGATTTTGTGTGACATTTGTGCATAAATGTGACGGCAGAATGGGCAGAATGGGCAGAATGGGCAGAATGGGCAGAATGGGCAGAATGGGCAGAATGCCCAATTAATATGATAGGCATAATAATTATGGTCAAGTCCGAGATTGTTTGATCATAGAAACGAATAGTATTTTCCAGGAAGAGTTATTGTAAGAATAACTTTTTTCTTCGCATTTGTAAGTTTGTAATTTCAAACAATACGTTCTACTTTACAGCAGAAGTAGTTTTAAAAGTTGAAATATCAAGTACCATCAATATCATGGCCAGCACTTGATTGAGATTGTGAAGATACTTAGCATTGCTGGACAACCGGCAGAGAGAGTAGTGAGTTTCCAATATCTTGGGGGTATTATTTCTACTGAAGGTGGAACCGAACAGGATATTGTCAACCGAATCGGCAAAGCAAAGTCTGCGTTTGGAATGATGTTCGTGATATGGCGACGCAATGCCATCAGCTTAAACACCAAGCTACGACTGTTCCGTTCAAATTTGGATCTGTGGTGTCACGATCACCGTCAAAAAGTCACCTTCCAAGTGCTATACCAATAGGAAGGTGACTTTTTGACTATCACAAAAAAACTACAAACGTTCGTTAATAGGTGCCTATGGAAAATTTTAATGGTTGTCTGCCCTAACCGTATATCTAACGAACATTCATACCCTTCGAAAAGGCGATAGTTCCATAGCAAACTACGAGAGGCAATGGAGTCCATTATCACAAGATGGTAGAAGAACGAGTCGGCTGAGAAATACATGTCGCAGACAGTTGAGCAGGAGTCACGGCAATTGGAGAAGAGATGGAGATATCTGAAACTCATTACTAGACACCGTACACGATGGCGCATAGGCATAGGTGAGGCCCTAGGACCCATATGGGGATACACGACATAAGTAAAAGTAAGTAAGTATACCAGAGTGTCACCCTACGGAAATCGGTACAAACTAAACCTAAAATAGTTAAACTTTTGGCCCCGCACGTGGGACACGCTATAGTGATAATACGGCTGGACACACAGGAGCCGACTCAAGAGTTGCAAGATATTTCTATTCCGACGACTCCTAAAGCTCTTCTTACGACATGTTTTGGAGATTGGGCTGTAACGATGGAGAGAATATCGGAGAGGTCTAACCTGTAGAGTTAAATTCCCTGGCCCAGGGAAACCGAGAACGAACGCACGGAAAGTACTCTGAAGAACTGACGTCTAAAAGACAGACATAAAGAAGAAAAATAGGAAAAGCAAACTCTTGGTGAAAAGAGACGGCAAGTGCTATCAGAGGCGTGAAGGTAAATAGATCGGCGGAAAAAATACCCACTCAAACCGAGAAATGTCTCGGAATTAAAACTGCATCTTTTTCTTCTGTCTTAAATTGAGCTAATAGGAAGACAGTTTCTGGCACTCTGATGTGTGTAAGGACCCATGTCTTGCGGACAGCTCTCATCTACTGTTTAGTCCATCGAAGTTTGTTATCCAGGATGACACATAAATATTGTACCTTCGATGGAGAGTTGGATGATGACGTCTTTAAGCACTAGATGAGTCTGACAAAACAGCTTTCTCCTTCTAGTAAAGAGAACATCGCCTCCTTGTTTTTGCCTGCCATCACATATTACCCACAGTCGGCATCCGCAATCTGTGTCCTATTCACCAGCATTGCTTTAATCTACAAAACTAGTGATTCGTCTACGCCGTCTTAGCTGGCTTATGTCGACGGAAATGCCCAACGCGTATTCCTTCTTGTCGATTGTACCTACTCGTACTAAATTTGGAAGCACGCTCTCGCAAGATCTTCTGCGTTGGTAAGCATGATGTATCTCAGACAGAGGATGCAATCGTAAGACAGTTTAGGACACATGGAGCTCGACCATTACCTACATGCCTTTCAACATGAAGGAAGTCAGGATTATAGATCTGAAGCTCTTGACGAGCGTGCAGTCCCTTCTTCGATTTTCGATGTAAAAGCTAGTCTTACTGTTCGCCAGAATTTCGGTATATATGCCTGTGCCAGGGTAACGGCGAAAATTCTCCTCAGAGTTAGCAGCGGATTATTTATACCTTTTTATAACACAACTGGGTATATGCCATTGGTGTCAGACGACTTGAAGGCGTCAAAAGAAGTAACAGCATGTTTAATAGCCTCAACCGTCACAACCAATGAGATATACCAGCTACGGTGTCGTGTTGTGTTATTCAGCTCACTAGTAGCTCCGTTAATAGAGCTGGTCGTGAGCTGGTTCTGTAGCCTTGATTATGAACAACAAGATTTCTCCATCTCTACGTTCATTTCTGAATATACTTACTTACTTGGTTAAATGGCTACGGTTCGGGGTGAACTTGGACCTTAACTAATAAACCTCTCCAGTTAGCGCGGTTTTTGGATAACTGCCTCCAGTTCGGCACTTCAGGTTCGTTGAGGGCCCCTCTATATGTGCGCGAGTTACATATATGTACATACACATATGTCAACATATGGCATATCAACATTTTGATCCCCGGCTCCCGTTCAACTCTATTGGTAGAAATTAACAATGCCCATTCAAATGAATTTATGCTGCACTGCACTACGATATGTTGATGCTGAGGCTTGGAGGAGAGCGCCGATTGTAGAATTGGAGAAGTGAAGTTTATACCGCACTTAAATATGAAAAGAGTAAAAACGCCAAGCAGTGGTGCAAGTACATATACTCGTATATGTATGTTGTCGTGCAGATTAATCGTGTCTTCTTTTTGATTTTTCCTCTCTGTTATCCTGTGCCCAGTTAGTCATTAATCATCAAGTATAATAAATTAATTTTTGTTCTTAGGCTTAGTTCAGACAAGCCATCAGCAAGTTTAAAACAGGAAAAACAAGAAAAAATGTGTTTTGTTTGTCACGTCGCGACGTGTAGTTCGCGCCATATAGGCAATGTCTTCCCCTACTGCGTTTTCTTGGAATCGAAGACACTTCGGCCTGGAAAATTTGTGTTTTTTCGCCATTCATGTCCCAGCCATCTTGGCTAGCCATGTGCAATTTTCTGACTGACTAGATCAATGTTACTATATAGCTTGTAGAGATCGTGCCGTGAATACAAACGGGATCAAAAATCAATCGAAGAATTTTGCAGGGATATCTTCATCTACTTTCGCTAATATCCATGCTTTTGCACCATTAAGCAGGACTGGGATAAAGAGAGTCTTATATAGAGTCCCTTTAGTGTTTATTGACAAGACCTTATTACTCATTTGCCCTTTTACAAGTAGGCTGAAGAAACAGATTTTAGCAAGAATAACTCTTCGTTTGACTTCTGATGAGATGTCATTATCAGATTTAATAGCGGAGCGGAGGTATACAAAGTCCCTGACTACCTCAAAGTTATATCAAAGCTGTATGTGGTAATGGACATTCTGTCCGATTCGTCGATATTGTGTATCCCTTCTTGTTCACAGCATAATATGTTTAATTTTCCCTCATTCACGGCTATATTTGCGAACACATCAGTTACAGCTCGTTGAGCTCTGCCAATGATGTCTATGTCATCAGCGCACGCAAGTAGAAGACATCATCCTAATCCCAGAACCATGGATTATAGATGGCGCGGTTCGTGGACTTTTGACACCTGAATACGTTCCGCTCTAGATAAATGTAAGATCAGAACTTGTACTATATATTAGTGAAATGTAGCCTTAATGTACTCATACTTCCTAATCACAGCGACCCCGACGCAACCGTTGCTAGACTCGAAAATGCATACTGGTTGGCAACGGCATATCTTGGCCACAGTTATGTGGCATGCTGACAACCTAGAGAGCGTTGTTTTGAAAACTGGAAGGCAGAAAACTGTCCTCATCATCGGGGGCGATAAGAGCGCACATCACACGGTATGGAGCTGTATCGACATTAACGGTAGAGTTAAGTTTCTTTTTGATTATATTATAAGTACTAACCTGATTGTTTGCATTATTTACAATGAGCCTACTTTTATAACTAAAAACTGACAAGAATTATTTGCCTTCGACAGTATCACTCAAGTACTCGTGATATCGAACTGGATGGTGTCGTCAAAACACTTATTTTCAGATCACCGATACATCCAATTTAGTTTGAATGATACTCTTCCCCACTAACTAGCATTCCGGAATTACTGGAAAACTGATTGGCCAAAACATAGAGGAACACTTTTAAAACTACTCTCCTCTGAACTCTTAAGTCCCACAAATAACACCAGTGAGCTCGACATGAAAGTCAATCAGGTTATGGCTGCTTCCTGCCTTCTTATTCAACCTAGAAGCAAGAAAAAGCCGCACTAGTTGACACCAGCACTGGGACTGCTTAGAAACGCTTGCAGGAAACTTTTCGACCAAGCAAAAAGCAAAATAAAGGTGACAGACTGGGACTTATATATATAAGGAATCCCGCAAAATATATAAAAAATAACTGAGGAAGGCAAAGCAACAATCCTAGGGGTTATTCTGTGACAAAATACGAGTAAGAGAAACCTACGAGGCATTCCGTCTAAGAAAAATCCTCCCTAGCAATCCAACCAATGGGTCTTGGACGACATTATGTAATGAATCACTCAACCTGCTGCTGCACTACCACTTTACAGGTAGCTCCCTATTCACAGCCAGTGACAACCTTAGAAGGACTACTTCTGCCGCGACTAAAATTCACGCTCTGATTACAAGAGAAAAGCAGCTCTGGGCGCTACATAGCTTCAAACCATACGAGTCTGTTGGGCCAGGCGTTGTAATACTTGCCGAGCTATTGTACAAATGTCCTCAGATGTCAACCCTTCAACGCTAGTGAACATCATGAGGAGTTGCGTAGAAATTATCCACATTCCCTTGTCATGGAGAGAAGTTACTCTAGTTTTCATTCCCAAGGCAGGAAAATGTTCTCATGTTGTCCCAACGGACCTCAGAACTATGTGTAAATCTACATATCTGATTGATATCCATATACGATCCACGATTTTTGTCTACGACTCAATATGTCTACTGTAAGTTGTAAGAAAAGTTGGTGGAAACGGCTCTACATTCACTGTAGAGCATCGAACAACATCGAACAATGCCCACATTATAGAGAATACACATTGGCCGCCTTTCTGGACAGAGAAGGTGCCTTTAACAACGTTAACACATCCGCAATCACAACTTCGCTGTCAACTCTGAACGTAGATGACTAGCTTAGGGAGTTGATCAGTCTTATGCCAAATAGCAGGATTGTCAACTCCAAACTGGATGGCGCTTCTGCTAAAAAATCAGTCAGTATAGGTATCTCGCAAGGCGGTGTCCTTTCACCCCTTCTCTGGAACTTAGTGTTTAATTAACTGCTGATATACCTGGAAGCGAGTGGTGGTAGGGTGGTTGCCAATGCGGATGACGTTGCTACATCTATCTCAGAAAAGTATCCCAATACCAATAATGAATTCTTACAGCAAAATCTTAACAGATTAACCCGTTAGGCAGATCGTTGCGGATTGGGAGTAAACCCCCAAAAACTCTTCTCCGGGAAATACAAAATTCCAATAATAGACCTTCTCTCATTAAACGGTACCGGGTTAGTCTATTCCGACACGACGAAATATATTTGTCTTCTTTTTGACAGGAATTTTGAATTGGAAACCTAATATTCAAGGAAGAGAAAAGAAAACTACAGTAGCACTATTCTTTTGCGAAAAGGTCATTGGGCATAAATGGGAACTTCAACCTAGCATTAAACATTGGCTACACATCTCGTTTATAAGACCGATTCTCACCTACGGGATGGTTGTCTGATGGACGGCTTTAGACAATGCAGTCAACTGCAGGAAATTAAAAAAAATTCCAAAGGACAGCATATCTGTGTATAAGTGGAACCTTACGTACTCCTCCCTCAGCGGCACTGGATGTTCTGTTTCATTTGACACCCCTCGATATTTTCGCTTAAAGCGACTCAGTGAAAAAATAAACAAAATGCCATGCTAATATTGCTAATACTTTAGGAATACTTCCAGAGAACATCGGCTACGTTATCCCCAATATTGGTTTGACAAAGACTTTCATGTAAGTATCCCCTCTAGAACTTTCTGGGAGGAAGATGCTTTCATGAATAGTAAGTCAATCCATTTCTACACAGATGAATTCAAAACTGATAGCAAGGTTGGTGGCGGTGTCTTCTCAGATAAACTTAACTTATGCCTCTTCTTCCGCATCCCAATCTCTCTAGCGTAAATTTTGCCGATTAAAGAAGTCCTGTCGTGGCTGAAGAAAAACGTAATATCAGCAACGTAATATCATCTCTCAGGAAGATGGCAGAACAGTTTATTGATGCGTTCCTTCGCATCACCAGTAATCAAAACACTATTGCTTCTTTAACAGTTTATTAATTACAATATATTACTTTATTTAATTACTTATTCAATACGTATACAATACATTTCAGGAAACGATGTTTAATGTCGAGCGGACCACCATCAACTAACTTGTTCAATGATAACCTTGGTTAATCGATTCATATTCACGCTTTTACTATATATGTAAGATGTTACAATGTACGACTTATGAGCGTCGCAGAACGGACGAGAGAGTTGAAATGAGTAAATTTACGATCTACCATTTCGCTGCATACGCTTGATTCACTACGAAATTAGCTGGGTGCCGGGCCACAGAGATATTTCAGGAAAGTGCAGGACCGACGAACTCACCAAAACTGGAACCACTCTACATATCTTACCTGAAAAAGTGATCATCGGAATACCAATCGCTACGCGTAAACTAAAACTAAAGCTGGATGCTATTAGAAGAACAAACTTTAGGTGGACTGTAGGTTTATTACATGAAGTGACCAAACAAATCTGGCCAAAACTGGATGTGAATTGCTCTAGGGGTTTGATCTTTCTAAATAGGAAGAATCTCTAAATCTAAAGAATAGGCAAGCATGCAAAAAGGCTTGTCGTTTTTACAATCGACTTATGCAGAAGCTGCATGGATGAGAAAGAGGAAGAGGCAATCCTCCACATACCAGAAATGCCAAACATCGACAAACCCACCTTATTACAACATTAGCTTTCCACTATCGTTTATTTGTGATTTTCTAATATATTTGTACAGTTAATATTTTTGCACAAAATTGTAACGCTAACTTTTGCCTTCTTCAAACCATGCATTGCCGCTTCACGGCATTCGTAATCAAGCAGTCAACAAGCATAGTCAATTTCTTTAGTTATTCATACATTTTCATACACAAATTGTAACAATTGCACATTCGTTATACACACATTTATACATACATTATATACACGCATTTTAACCTACAGTGCACACTTTTTTGAGACATTCATATTCATACATTTAAGATTGTAACAAGTGAACATTTATAATACATAATTGAAACAAAATCACACTTAGTTTTCATTCAGATGTACAATTAATAAAAAAACACTCAAAACACACGAAACACAAAAACACCACACATCACACGGCACACCATACACCACATCACCCACTCTTGGAATTTCGCCATCGTCATCGCTGCTAGTCAAGGTCACGAGATCTTGTATGGTGATATATTCGTATGTTTGGTTTGTATGATTTTACACTTGAATTAACAAAATCAATATTTTGTCAAAATTATCATCATATTTTCTGGTCCTTTGCAAGCCGAATTAATAAAAGTGAAAAAAAAAAAAAAAAAAAATTAAACGTCCTGATATACTCGTACAGTGCTGTGCAAGACATTTGCAATTAATTGTAGCGAAGAATTAAACGTAAAAGTTTGCAGAAATGAAATACTATGTATCGTTGTATAAACCTTATATATTATAATTTATTGAGAAGAAAATAAAATATACAGAATTTAATCCAATAAAAAAAAACAGCTGAGAATTTAAAAAGTAACATTTTTTGCTGTGCAAAACATTTGCAACCAAGATATGTTCTTCAATTTAAATGTTAAAAACTGTATAAAGTATCAAAAATATTCTAATATTTTATTGCGTACCCGTTATTTTTAATGACAGCTGCACATCTCCTGGGCATGGAAGCAATTAAATTGTCAATAAATAATTTAGGAATGTCTTTCCACTGCTTGTCCACTTCTGCAAAGAGTTCTTCTTTTTTTTGAATATTTGATTCCCTATATTCCTCTTTACGATCTCCCATAAGTTCTCGATGGGGTTAAGGTCTGGGGACTGCGGTGGCAATTGCAGAATGTTTATATTTTGCTCCGCGATCCAATTTTTGACCAGTTTAGATGTGTGTTTGGGGTCATTATCGTGTTGAAACCACCAAACCAGCGGCATTTCCCATTCTGCATAAGGGGCCATGACATTTTGTAGGATGTTTTTGTAATCTTTTGTTTTTTTTTTTTATAATGAGCGCGCGCTCAAGTTGTTTGTCTACCCTTAAGGTGAATGTTCACAGCGCGGTCAAAGGAAATTTAGATAGGAAGAAAAGAGAGGTACCGATGTACATGGCTTTTAAATGTTTGCAAGTTATAACGACCAGGAAATACAGAGATCGGCAGGGCATTCCATAAGCGAGTTGTACGGCTTAGGAACGAAACACGATATTTTAGAGTACGTCCGAAAATGGGCTTGAGGATGATGAGCATTCATAGCGAGACGGGTGTTACGATTGAAAATTTGAATGAGCGGAATGCTACTGGCGATTTCAGTGGAGCACTGGTGGTGGAAATAGCGATAAAACAAAGTGAAACAGGAGACATTACGTCGGTGTTCGAGGGTGTCAATTGATTGACTGGTATTAGTATCAACGATAAGTTTTATCGCACGGTTTTGAATCCTATCTAGCAGGTGCAGAGATGTTTTAGGAGCACCTGACCAGATGTGGGCATTGTACTCCAATTTTGGTGGGATGAATGCCTTACATATTGAGGCCAGATCAGAGGGGGAAAAGTATTTCTTACATCGTTTGAGGAAACCTAGACATTTCGCAGCATTTTTGGCGACATCGAATATGTGGTCATTCCAACGTAAGTTGTCATTGACACACATACCGAGAATGGAAAGTTTTTCAGTTTCGACGATGCATGCCATTCATGGATAATGACTGGGTGTTTATATTTCGCTTTAACGACAACAGGCAGCATTGTGTGTTTTGGAAGCATCAAATTCCACTCCGTTGATAGTTCCCCAATTGGTTATGCTGCTGATATCGGAATTTAATGAGCTTAACATACGCTACCGTTTCCATTCTACAGCCGAAGAGCAGGGAAGTAAGTTCGGAAAGGAATATGAAAAGCAGAGAGTACTGTCGTCAACAAATAAATTTGTTGTATTAGAAATGGCAGACAAGAGATCATTGATGAAAATTAAAAAGAGTGTCGAAGACAGAACGGAGCCCTGGGGCACACCAGCTTTTATTTTGTGAATATCAGACTTGAAACCATCCAAGACAACTTGAATTGAACGTTCCGAATGGTAGTTTCTAATCCATTGAAGAATAGAGTCATCGATCCCAAGTGCACGCATTTTCGCCAAAAGAGCCTAATGCCAAACTCTGTCAAATGCCTTAGAAATATCAAGTGCAACTATCTTGCTTTCGCCAGATCGATGTACGCTTTGGATCCACTTTTCGGTGAAACATGCCGTCATGTCACCAGTGGACCTATTGCTACGAAAACCGTACTGCCGGTCATTGAGAAGTTTTCGTGTTTCGAGATATTTCATAAGCTGACGATTTACCAGCGTTTTCCTGACCTTGGAAAGAAGGCACGTAAGTGCAATTGGTCCGTAAGAGGAGAGAGAAGATGATTCGCCTTTTTTAGGGACTGGCTGGACAAATGCTGTTTTCCATCTGCTCGGAAGAGTATGTAAGACCTGCGACTTCTGAGCTTCAGATAAACTTTTGTCATAGAGGCGATGTCTCATATTTTCTAGAAGAATTCTGAATTTGCTTTTAAGAGATGATTGACTTTCATCGGGTTCTATGCGTAAGATTACAACAAATTCTGACTCAAATTCGTCCTACTCTTGGAAAATGCTCCCATTCATCGTTACATTTACTAGACACATAGTTCAGATGCATTTTTAATGTTTCTATGAACAGGCGGGTGGAGTGGGGGGAGACACCTGTCTGCAGATTCAACATGTAGTTGGGAGTGCCGAAAGATTCGTGTGAGGAAGCAAGGGAGGAATTTCTGAACTACATCAAACGAACGAAATCCCCATAAATGTGATCTATAAAGGAGTATTGGTGTTGCAGTTTTACGGACTATTTTCTGCTATGTACTTGTTTTGGATGCATCGACTTCAGACTGAACAAATTGCACTCTTAACTTCTGACAACTTATTTTCGAGGTGTTTATTAGGTAGGGAATACCTGATATTTTTGATTTTTCAATTTAAATGAACCTCATGCTTCAACGAAGGCCACATACTGAATCTCCTTGATAGAAATGGTATCCGATCATGACCTTCTGTTTTGTTTCCTCAATATTGATTTTGAACACGCTCCCCATTCCTATTTATTTTCATATAAAGATCTCGACTCAATCAACATGAACTTCCTCACTTAGCCGATATACTTTGCCCCATGGGAACAGTGTCGACTATCTGCAGTTCCTAATCAGAAGGTTGAAACTTTTCACAATATTGTATCTGAATTGTTTAATCATTGTGTGCGTAAGAATCCGTGACAATCCCTGGTGTGCGTCAGATGTAGTGCAAACAACAAAGACTCATAATAAACTATGTACAATAGTATGGAAACGCAATCGAACGAAACTCAACCGAGTTGCATACAAAACAGTGCGAAATATTTCCACTTCTTGCATTAGAGTATCCACACAAAATTTATATGCTTCAAAACCGGGTAAAGAGGTATTCGCGTGGAAGAACTATATAATTAGTTTCTTGAAAGTAGTGCCTCAGTACTAAGAGTTTTATTTCATTCTCAGAATTGGCAATGGTAGTTGCAATGCTTCTGTGTACCAACTTTTGAAGATTTTAATGCATTTACAGAGGTTGATGTTACATTTGTCGGTAAACAATTTAGTCAATCCGCGCTAATCAGGTTTCAGAACCTGGACCATAGCTGTTCGATCGATGATATAAGACGGAATTTCGATAAGGGATTTATGAGGATTGGACAAGATTTTTGACAGTGTATATCATGACCTACTTTGGTGAAAATTTCAGAACCTTTTTGGCTTCAAAAAGTCATTACGAGCAAATCTACTCGTATATCTAATCTTAAGCTTGTTTCAAAATGTGTTCCCCAGGGTTCAATTTTGGACCCACTTTTATTTTGTAAGCGATCTTCTATCTGCATGTAAATATAGTTCAGTTCACCTTTACGCTGATGATGTCCAATTCCATATAGCCCGAATCATTAATAACATTCCAGCGCTAGACTATGGTCTCTTACTGTTATTCACTTCAACAGTACCTCAACGCCAGAAGCTGCCTATTTTTACACAAATTAATTATCTACAATACGCCATTCTAGCAGAACATTATTACGCCCCACTTTCGTTACCTGAACTCATTCCGCCTATTCTTTGTCTACTCGATTCAACTTTGGAAGACATTAAATCTACACATTAAATCTACTGCCAACCAAAACCAATTCAAAGAAGAAATAATCACCCTTATCACCGTGGCGTTTTAGAGGCGTTTTAAAAGCGTTTCGTTAGTAAAACGCCACACTGCAATTATGTGTGACGTTTTTACACCGTTAAACGCCATTTGTCGTTGAATGGTTTGTGGAACCCATTGTTTGACGACTGAGGGCGTCTGAGCACTGTGACTGTTATTCTGTGAGGCGTTGAACGCCATAAAACGACAGAAAAAACGACGGTATCTGTCGATCATAGAATAGCTAACGCCAGAGTGAGAACATCAACTGAATATGTAAGTTTTCTTAATTTGTTAACTTATTTGTCAAAATAAATTAATTTATTTTGTTTTGTAGGGTCAAAATGACAAATCAAAAACAATTTAAAGCCTTGGTGGAACTAATGGAAGTCAATAAACCTTTAGCTAACGGATTTAAAAGAGGATGTATAAACGTTGATGTTAAAGCCGAATGGGACAACATAACCAGAACACTTAACACCCTAGGACCACCGACAGGAGACGGGAAAGAAGGGCAGAAAGTATGTCCTTAATTTATTACCTGCAAAATTTTTCTATAACTAAGTGCATATTCGTATTCACAGGTCTGGTCTGATATAAAATTTAAATTAAAAAAGAAGATTTTATATAACAATAAGGAGTGTAAAGCCACTGGAGGAGGTGAATTCAGACAAAAATATTTGTCAGATTTGGAACAAGTGATTTCGAATCTTCTCTGTTATGAGAAAATAATCAATCCAAAGGGAAAAACTTTGGGTTTCGCGGAGAATCGTTCCATTCCACAGCCGTCTACCTCATCGCAAGATATATCAAATACAGCATCCACATCAAATCCCACACCCGTATCAAATTCAACATCCGCTTCAAATCAAGATACATTTTTTCCAGATTCTCCCATCGTTCTAAATACGAACGAGAGCACCAGTGCCTTTGCAGATCTAACAAATATGCAAACAATTCTAGAGGTTCAACGTGAAGCAGAAAAAATAAGCCGTCAGAAAATACCAAAGTCCTCAGTCCAAAGTCCTGCTACAGACGCAGACCCAAGTACAGGAGAATTTGTACAAAGAAGTGAAAGAGTCTCTAAACCGCATTGAAAACTATTTAAAAGAAAGTAGCAGGTACGACAGAAAGCGGATCTATTTGGAAGAAGAAAGACTCAAATTGTACAAGTTGCAACTAGAACGTGAAGAAATTCAAAGAATCGAAGACAACAAAATCAAAATGATGAACTTGGAAATAAGGAAAATGCAACTGGATATCGAAGAGCGGAGAAGACTTGTTGAGGAATCCAAGGAATACACACCTTAATATGAAATTACTTGTTTTTTTTTCTGATTACTTCATATTTTTTAATTTATGTTCTATTTTACTTTTTAAGTTTTCTTTATACGTATAAATAACAAAACTGAATTACGTAGGTTTTTATAATAAATTGTTTAAATAACGTTAAGCAATTGACTTCTTATATTTGCAGCTACTTGGTCATCGTTGGTGCTTGGGCTTATATCAATTATATTAGAATTTGAATCGTTTGAAGAATCTACAACATTCGCATCTTCTTCTAAGTCTAATCTATAATGCAGACATATGTTGTGTAAAGCTGCACAAACGTTGACAATTTGTGTTGATTTCTTTATAGTGTTTATAGTGCAATTGACGGGCACCAAGAAGACACCGAAAACGATTCTTTAAAACACCAATTATTCTTTCGATAATGTTTCTAGCCTGAGAATGTTTCCTAAAGTTGCTTTCATTGGTCCCTTCCTCTGCTGATCTGTATGGCGTAATGAGAAAGGGTTCAAGAGGATAGCCAGCATCATCTGGTAAATTAAAATACTTGTTAGCTCAAATATATGTAAATAAATAAAAGTTTTTATTCTAACCTTAAAACCATGTATTTCTTTCGTCACTTTGATAATTCCTTTGCAGTAATCGTCGAATCTCGCTTGAGTTCCAAACGAATGAGTCATGACTGGCACCAGGATACCTAGCATCTACGTGTCTGATGAACATTCGATGATCACAAACCTGAAAATAAATTCCTCTAGCCATTAAATTTTATATGCGGTATTTATGTACATACACTCATGGCATTTAGACTATAATATCCTTTTCTGTTATAGTATAAATGCTGTTCCGTTTTGTTGGGTGCCACGATTTTTATGTGGGTCCCGTCAACACAGCCAATAATACCTGGGATTCCAGCTTTTTCAAAAAAATATAATTTGGCTTGATCTTTCTCTTGCTCGGTATACTCTGATTTTACCCATTGAGGACAGACGTTGGTCTCTATTATATCTAACATTTCTGTTAGTATTTTACTAAAGGTGGGCTGTGCTACTCCTAAGTTGAAATCATTTCCCACACCCTTTTGGTACCCACTTTCAGCCAAAAAGCGCAAAGTATCAGCAAGCTTCAATACTAACGGCACCGATGACGAACTCTTAGTTTCAGGGATACAAGTCTTTGTTTCGTTCAGCAAATATACGAACGCTTAATTGGACATCCGAAAAAACATTTTAAATCTGAAAATTAGGCATGATATATCGTTTTGGAAGTGAAATTTATCTTACTACTTACTTTGTGTTAATAGAAAGGACCGGTTAGTAAAGAAATCCAACAGTTACAAAACGAATAGAAAAATTTCATGTAGTATAACAAGATCTTAAATTATATAAGACCTTTATAATGAGAACTGAAGTCTGCAAGTGACCTGTTGGATTTCCTTATTAACCGATTCAAATAGTTGGCAACACCAGTTTAACGGGTAAATTAACTACATATGTCTCAAAGTACGAAAAGCCGTTCATTTCAATTTTGTAAGCGGAAGCCATAGAACGTAAGAATATTATTTTAATTATCTTATATATATGTATTAACTTTTGTTCTACTAAGGTTTTAAAAATCAAAATAATAAAGGATTACGACAAAACAATATTTGATTTTGCGCTTACAAAATCTTTTTAAAACGTTCTTAAAAGACGAACACGTTTAATTCCTCACAACGAGTGGCAGCAATTTTCAAGAATATACATACATATATGTATGTGTGCATGTATGTACACCGTTGGAATTCCATCGAATTAAACCTCGCTGCCATCAAAGGAAAGGAGCAATATTCTGCCAAGTCTGGAAGAGACGATTGTTTACCAGCTCCCAACGTTCCAGCCATCAACCAAGCTGAGAAAAAACAAAAAAATCTAGCTGTTGCCACCACTCTACCAGTGAAGTAAGACGCCCACCATCCAGCCATTTGTCCACAAGACTTCTGGAGTTCAACATTTGCCAAGGATTTCACAGGTAAGCCATGTCTCGTAGTTTGGAAAATACATTGCCATTCGAAAATCGCTATCCGCCACCAACACCACCGCCTGCAATCGAATTTAATTGCAAGTCGTGCAATCGTCCCGACGACACCGACATGGTACAGTGTGACCAATGTGATCAATGGCATCATTACCAGTGCGTGGGCGTCACACACGAAGTGGCGAACTGCGACTGGCTTTGTCCAACGTGCCAATCTGCCGAAATTGCAGGTGGAGGAATTCCTCAAACACATGCATCAGAAAGCGAGGTTAGGGCGCACCCGTCGAGCCACACATCGAAGCAAGACAACCAAAGCACTTCACCTTGTGTTCCTACTTACCCACCTGCTACGTCAAAGTTAGGGGACGTTACTGGCGAACAAAATAATCTTCAAATACAGTTGCAGCGCTTCGAGGAAGAACGGGTCTTGCAAGAAAAAAGAGACTTAGAATACCTAAATAAGAAGTACATATTATTATCACAAATAAACGAAAGTGCAGTGAGATCGCCACAAGTAGAGCGGGTAAAGGCTGCTTCACACACACCAACGAATACAATCGGTAGGCCGATGCCTGATAATAAACTCTCAGGTCATGACGCGGGTGGGTGCTTTCAAAAGACATCATGCCAAACAGGCGATGGAGCTTTGAATGCCAGTCGTACTGAAAGAAATTTTTCTAATAATATATTTACTTCTTGGGCTGGATTCCCCACAGGTGCGATATCTAATGCGCAGAGGCGAGAAAGCAATAATAACTTTCAAGCGGTGGGTGGTTCTAGTAACTCCTTTCTTCGAGACAAGTTATCAAGTGAACATAACCCTTTAAGCAATCAGCAATTAGCAACAAGGATGGTGCTGCAAAGAGATTTGCCGTATTTCTCTGGCTTGGTAGAAGAATGGCCTCTATTTATCAACAGTTTCGAGAACTCTACTAGATCGTGTGGCTTCAGTGACGATGAAAACTTGCTGCGATTACAAAGGTGTTTAAAAGGAAAGGCACTTGAAGCTGTTAGAGCAAGATTGTTGTATCCCGATCAGGTTTCTAATGTGATTGCGACACTTAAGATGCTTTACGGCAGACCGGATGCAATCGTCAATTCAATGATTGCGAAGATCCGCAGAGAGCCGTCACCAAGGGCTGATCAGGTAGAGTCGCTTATTCCATTTGCTCTCTCAGTGCAGAACGTTGCCGCCACTATGGAACACAATGGGTTAAGAGCTCACATAGAGAACCCGTGTTTGCTACAAGAGTTAGTAGACAAGTTACCACCTCAAACGCGGCTAAACTGGGGTATGTTTAAAATAAACGTCGGCGCAATCAACATTTCAACTTTCAGTGACTGGCTTATGAGGGTAGCCCAAGCAGCTTGTGAAGTTTCTGTTCCAGGTGTGCCGAAACCAACTAATATCAGGCAAGAAAAGAAACGTTTTACGACTGTGCGCGCCAATTTACATCAGGAACCATCGACCAATGATAAACCAAAATCCGTGTCATGCCTTATCTGTAAGGAGAGCTGCGAAACCGTGGATAAGTGCAGAAAATTCTTGTCCTTCAATCTTAACGACAAATGGGAATCGGTGAAGCGTAATGCTATTTGTCGGACTTGCTTGATATCCCATCCTAATCGTCGATGCAATGTTGATGCGAAGTGTGGCGTCGACGGTTGTAGCTATAGGCACCATAAGCTGCTGCACAAGTACGTTGCCAAAAATAATAATTTGCAATGTAGTAGTGTGCTTTTACACCAGCAGAACGCTAAGCTTCTTTTTAAGATCGTTCCTGTGACGGTGTATAATGGTGATCGCAGAGTGGATACGTTTGCCCTGCTCGACGATGGATCAAATGTAACCCTAATTGAAGAAAAACTTGCCCGGGATTTGAAAGTTGAAGGCGAGGAAAAGCCGTTGTGCATAAAGTGGACTTCGAATGAGCACCGCGTTGAAGAATCTTCTAAAGAAATAACGCTTCGCATCTCAGCGTGGAATGGAAATACAACCTTCATTCTTCAGCGTGCACGTACTATTCAATCGCTTGATTTACCTCATCAGACAATTAACTTGCTTGAGTTGCAGAAGAGTTTTAGTCATCTCAGAGGTCTTCCAATCAAACCTTACGAAAATGCACGCCCACAAATATTAATAGGCCTAGATAACTCGAGCCTAATAAGTGCCCAAAAGGCACGGGAAGCGGACACTAACCAGCCGATTGCAGTTAAGACCAGATTGGGTTGGACAGTATTTGGGAGATGCGGACTGACATGTGATTCTTCGAAAGAATACCACAGCTGCCATGTGTGTGAGTGTAGTGGGATGTCGAATGCGATGCTCGAGGAAATGGTAAAAAAGTTTTATACCATTGAAAACATTTGCCCAAAAACTGCCAAAAGAGTTATGAGTAACGATGATGCGAAAGCAGAACAAATCATGAAGGAGAATTGCCGACGAGTTGGAAAGCACTTTGCAGTACCATTGTTGTGGAGGGGTAGTTACATGAAGTTGCCTGACAGTAGACCGATAGCCAAGCAGAGGTTGCTATGTTTGGAAAAGCGATTGAAGAGAGATAAGGTGCTGTCAGAAATTATGAATCAACAGATCAACGACTATGTAGCAAAAGGTTATGCTCGTAAACTCTCAAAGGAAGAATTAAATGGCAATTCTGACATGGTTATTTGGTACCTACCGGTTTTTTCAGTCACCAACCCAAACAAACCGCAGAAGGTACGCATGGTTTGGGACGCAGCCGCTAAAGTCGATGGAATATCACTCAACTCCATGCTGTTAACTGGCCCAGACAATCTTCCTCCGCTTCCGGCAGTATTATTTCAATTCCGTCAGAGAAGATTCGCCATTTGTGGCGATATAAAAGAAATGTTTCACCAGGTGGCGATACGGGAGGAAGACCAGCACGCCCAGCGCTTTCTTTGGCGGAACAAAGAGACAGGAGAAATAGAAGATTATCTCATGAAAGTTATGACGTTTGGCTCAACATGCTCCCCTTATTGCGCGCAGTTTGTAAAAGATACAAACGCTATGGAGTTTTCAAACAAATATCCTCGAGCAGCCAAGGCCATTACCGACAATCATTACGTCGACGACTACCTCGACAGTTTCGACTCAGAAAGGGAGGCCATCGAAGTCACAAAGTCCGTTAAGTACGTGCACCAGCAAGCCGGCTTTGAAATAAGAAATTTCATGAGTAACTCAGCGCATGTTCTTGCGGCGATGCAACAGGATTCTAACGTGGACAACTTCAGAGAACTTTCGGCTAACAAGCTCCTGGGAAGTACGGAGAAAGTACTAGGGCTGTGGTGGTCTCCTTCCGATGACAGCTTCTCCTTCCTTTATAATGTTCGAATACTCAAGTGGACACTCAATGAAGAAGGGTTAGTTCCGACAAAAAGGCAAGTTCTTAAAACCCTAATGAGTATATTCGATCCGTTGGGTTTGATTGCACCTTTTCTTGTTTACCTTAAAATACTTCTGCAGGAGATATGGCGCTCAGGTGTGACATGGGATGAAGAGATACGTACAGAGCAATTTGAAGGGTGGCGCAAGTGGATAGATCGGTTACCGAATATGAAGACATTAAGGATAAGGAGGCCTTACTTGGAACAGCTGCAGTTTAACAACAATCATAAGGTTGAACTTCACGTGTTTGTGGACGCCAGTTCGTCAGCGTGCGCGGCTGCAGCCTATTTTCGTATCTCAGATGGAGTTCGAACTGAAATTGCCTTAATATGCGCTAAGACTAAAGTGGCGCCGCTAAAGCCCATCTCCATTCCGAGAATGGAATTGGAGGCAGCACTTCTAGGGGTCAGAATGGCAAAGATGATTTCAGATTACCATCAGGTTGTAACGAACAATCGAACGTTTTGGTCCGATTCCCAGACGGTATTATGCTGGATAAAAAACTGTAAGAAAAAATTAAGACCTTACGTAGCATTTAGAATTGGAGAAATTTTGGAAGAATCTAACCCCAATGAATGGAAATGGGTCTCGAGCTCGGAAAACGTCGCGGACGATGGCACAAGGGCTGACGACAACACGGACTTCACAGCCGATAGTCGATGGTTTTTCGGCCCTTCCTTTCTCAGCAGACCCGAGAAAGAATGGCCATTACAGCCGCTAAAGCTTACTACCGATGAAGAGGTGATATTGCTGCTGCACCAAGAACAGCCTCAAGAGCCACTGGTCGATTTCTCCCGATTTTCTTCGTGGACGAAGTTAAGAAGAGCAGTAGCAGTTGTTATCGCCTTTATAAATATAATCCGTCACAAAAGAACTCGAACAAAAGGTATACTCAATATTATGGTAAGGGACCTTCAGATTGCTGATAATTACCTTTTAAAAACTTGTCAACGAGAGGTCTTTTCCGAAGAATGGAACTCTTTAAAACTCGGTAAGACTCGCGTACCACCAGATTCGTCAATAAGTAAATCAAGCTCTTTATATAAATTAAGTCCGTATATGGATGAGAATGAAGTTATTCGTATAAAGGGTCGCATCGATGCATGCAGCCATGTACCGTTTTCTTGCAAACGACCTATCGTCCTACCAAAGAGACACTACATCACATCTCTTATAATTCAACATTTTCATGAGCGTTATCACCACCTGTTTAGTGAGACTGTGATAAATGAAATTCGTCAAGTGTATTATATTTCCGGCCTGAGGAACGCTGTAAAGAAGGTCACAAAAAATTGTCAGGATTGCAAGATTATAAATGCCGCACCCAGACAACCCTTGATGGCCGAGCTACCAGCAGCCCGGATGAAAGCATTCACTAGGCCGTTCACCTACGTCGGAATGGACTATTTCGGACCACTATCAGTAATTGTCGGACGACGCATGGAAAAGCGATGGGGTGTTCTCTTCACCTGTCTTTCAGTGAGAGCCATTCACATAGAAATTGCGCACAGTTTATCAGCCGATTCTTGCATCCTGGCAGTAAAGAGATTTTGTTCGAGACGTGGAACGCCATTGGAGATGTGGAGTGATAATGGCACTAACATGAAAGGGGCAAGTCAAGAATTAGCAGAGGCCTTAGCAGCTATGGAAATAAATAAAGTGACCGAGGATTGTATTCAAAAGGGCATAAGTTGGAAATTCATACCACCGGCTTCGCCTCACATGGGAGGCAGCTGGGAACGGCTAATACGATCGGTCAAACAGGCGCTGTCAAGGATTAATATCGGCCGGAACCCTAGAGATGAGTTGCTGTTGAGTATGATGGCAGAGGTAGAGAATATCATAAATTCCAGACCACTTACTTATATTCCAGTGGACGGAGAGACGGAAGAGGCATTAACGCCAAATCATTTTTTGCTTGGTACATCGAATGGGGCCAAGGTTTTCGGTGAGTTGACTGGTGATGGTGTTGTTCTAAAGAAAAATTGGCATGCTTGCGAACAGTTTGGCAATGTATTTTGGGGACGTTGGCTTAGGGAATATCTACCGACCTTATGTCGAAGAACAAAATGGTTTGAGTCGGTGAAACCTTTATCTGAAGGAGATATCGTCATCGTGGTTGATCCCAGTAGTCCAAGGGGATCCTGGCCCAAAGGCAGGGTCATCCAGGTTGCAACAGGCAAAGATGGGCAAGTGCGGTCTGCAGTGGTTCAAACCAAAACAGGAGTGTATACCCGGCCCGCCACCAAGCTAGCGGTACTCGATGTAAGACGAAACGAAGGAGATGGTAATCCGATGCCGAATTACCGGGGGGAGTGTTAATAGAAAGGACCGGTTAGTAAAGAAATCCAACAGTTACAAAACGAATAGAAAAATTTCATGTAGTATAACAAGATCTTAAATTATATAAGACCTTTATAATGAGAACTGAAGTCTGCAAGTGACCTGTTGGATTTCCTTATTAACCGATTCAAATAGTTGGCAACACCAGTTTAACGGGTAAATTAACTACATATGTCTCAAAGTACGAAAAGCCGTTCATTTCAATTTTGTAAGCGGAAGCCATAGAACGTAAGAATATTATTTTAATTATCTTATATATATGTATTAACTTTTGTTCTACTAAGGTTTTAAAAATCAAAATAATAAAGGATTACGACAAAACAATATTTGATTTTGCGCTTACACTTTGCATCCGGCAAATCTAATGGATTAGATTTTCTTCTTATATTTCTTCGTATACGAATAAGTTCTTGTTTTCGCACATACTCGTCTTCATCGCTACTCCAAAATAATGCAACACTATTCATATTTATTTATTCAACGTATATTTTTGAAAACTTTGTTTTGATTAATTTGAAATTTATCTGTCATGGAAGTAAATCAGATTTTGCAATGACAGTGGATCGTGTGTGGATTGTATACCTACTTACCGACGAGGGCGTTTTGTGGCGTTCAATTTCTGGAATAACTTTTTAAAAACGAAACGCCTCAAAAAACGACAATCGGCGTTTTAGTAAAACGCCACGCGGAATAGGGGCAAATGTCTTACTTTCTCTTATCCTAAAATTACCATTATTACTTTTTTTTTGTATCTGTATTCCTTTCTTAAGATTAAATCTTAATGCACAATCCATTCACTATACTCATATGTACTCGTAAATAAGTTGAAATTGAAACGAACAAATTGCAAGATTCACAGTATGCCCTGATGCTGTTGATCATGAGCTGCAAACTTTCCACTGTGTCTACCAGAAATACCATGTCATCAAGCGTATTTAAGAGCAGGAACTTTTATTTTTCTTTGAAAACCGGCATTTGAATTTTATCATTCTCTATTCACGGTGTGAGCTTGTTATAAAGAGTCTTTCAAAAGTCGCGCCTAGAAGTTTTTTTTTACTTAGAAATACTTAGATATTTTCTGGTGTTTTCATTTTTAACAATTATGTGTGAAAAACAACAACATTTAAATGTCCACCACGATGACGTCTGTAGGCTCCGAATGTCGGTTTTTAGCTGCTTAATTGTTGGCTTATCCGCATAGATTTTACTTTTCAAAGAAACCCCAGGGAAAGTAATCCAATTGTGTTAAATCGCATGATCTAGGTGGTTAGTTTATGTCATCATTACGTGCAATTAATTGAGCTGGAAATTTAGACTGCAATAAATTTAGCTCAACGTTTGAACGTAGCTCCATCCCGTTGGAAATAAAGATCGTCTGTGTCCATTTCTTCAATTTGAGGCTACAAAAAACCTTTAATAATTTGTCTCCACAGTAACAGTTCGTTCATTTGCATCTTTGAAGAAAAATGGACCAAAACCAGCCCAAAACTACACCAAACTGTACATTTTTGTAGATGTAATGATTTTTCTGAAATTATTCGAGGATTTTGGGTGAAAAACCAGCTTCATGTCTAACAACCAATTGACGAAAGCTCTACGTTGATTATGATCTGTTGGCTCCAATTATTGTGTTTATTGGATTTTGTAAGGATTCAATTGCAAATAATGTGTTATATCGTCGCGAGCTCGTGCTTTCTCGTATCTAACGAGAGAAGAGTCTAAAGTCCCATTTACAATACTGCGAGATGCGATACGTTGTTCGAAAACGAGAGCGCATGAACTGTCAAAAATATTTCCGTAACATGTAATTCAACGTGTTCGTTTATAATATAATAATGCGAGTCTCGCAGCGAGCATCGCAGTCAATTTCGAAAATCTGGAAAACTCTCGCATCTCGCAATGCGTGACAGCTAAATTGTTGTTGTTTTCATTGTTATTTGTGAGTGGTGTTTTGACGCATCATTGTAAACAGACGTCCGATGTCTGAATGCGACTCTCGTATCGCATCTCGCAGTATTGTAAATGGGACTTAACTCCGGAGTTGATTAAAAGACTTTTTTTATTATATATATTTTTTTTATTATATTTTATTTTTACTGACTAAAGGTCCACCGTCTTTAGCGTCGCTGCAACCCTGTCGTCTGAATTAGTCTGATAAAAAACTGACTTTCTTTTCGCATCGTATCTCTTTTATAACCTTTTTCTGTGCGTAGCCAAATCGGCTTGCGCAACCACTCCCATAACACTTACGATCATTCAACGCTTGTTCCAGTTTATTTTGTAGCTTGGGTAGTTTTTCTTTTGTCGGTTTCAAATGTCATCCCATTTGTCATTCACTTCCACACTCCGAACATTGTAAGTGTAATCCCATTCATAATTATTTTTTAATTGTTTCCTGGGATCGACCCAAATACGAAACATGTTCAGCGTCGTGTTTCGGTAGTGCGGCGAATGTATACCAGCACGTATGGCATATATTTACGAGGGGCGTTCAACATATTCTCGGTATCGGGGTGAAGCTGTGGTTGTATATATAATAATATAATAATATAATAATTATTTACCAAGTAATACTATTATTTTAGTGCACTCATGTAAAATTTCATATAAATGTGATTATTAATTCGCGTTTTATCTCTAGTTAAACAGAATCATAATGGCAACTGAGACGATGATGGTGAAAATTGAGCATCGCGCTGTAATTAAATTTCTCACTAAGCAAGGAAAAAGTCAAAAAACTATTCATGAAGAGATGGTGGCTGTTTACCAGGGCTCCGCACCTTCATTATCAACTGTACAAAAGTGGTCAAGTGAGTTCAAGAGAGGCAGAGAGAGCATTGAAGACGACCCCCGCTCCAGCTCCCCGGCTACTGCTTGTACGGGAGAAAGCATCAAAGAAGTCGAAAAACTTGTTCTTGAGGATGCCCGAATAAAGGTGAAAATGATGGCAGAAATCACCAAGCTTTCAATTGGTACCTTTCACACCATTCTTCATGACCATCTTAACCTTTCAAAGGTCAGTGCAAGGTGGGTGCCACGAATGCTCACAGCGCCTCAGAAAAAAGTGAGAATCGCATGCTGTAGAGAGCTTTTGGAGATGTGTAGTGAGAACGCGGACGGTGTTATGGATCGAATTGTTACTGGGTACGAAACATGGGTCCACCACTATGACCCTGAAAGCAAACAAGAGTCCATGCAGTGACATAAAAAAGGAACAGACCCCCCGAAGAAGTTCCGGATTTGAAAAAATGTCTTCGTGGAAAAAGATTTTCGGATGATGAAGAACTCAAGTCGGCAATAAATGGGTATTTTGCAGAGAAAGAGGAAATTTATTTTTTTGAGGGTTTAAAAAAGCTTATCTCAAGATGTAACAAATGCATTGCTGTTAGAGGAGATTATATTGAAAAATAAAAACAATTTAAATTGAATTCGCATTTTCCTTCATATCGATACCGAGAATATATTGAACGCCCCTCGTACGTGCGGCTTGGAATTTCGGTGAATGACTCGGGTATGAACTTGACCGAAAATGCATATGCAGCTGGATAAGTGGATTGTTGTGATAGCAAGTGCTGGGATCATGTGGTGTGTGAATCACAACAAGTGCATGAGACCGTCATGATGTCGATGTTGAAGGTTCTTCAGTGATACTTTGTTCTACAGCAGCAATGTTCTCAGTAGAGCGTCCACTTTTTGGTCTACCACTTGATCGACCATTTTCATAATAAGTTTGAATAACTTTAATGTGTTGTTCTAGCGTGTAACTTGGCTAAAATTCAACATGTACCTACTTCACAAATCTCAAAGATGACATAAAAAAAAGGTAGCGTCTAGGCACGACCTTTGAAAGACCCTTTAGTTTGTTCGATATGTTCAAAAATGAAATTTCTCTGTAGTTATTATCATTCTCGTAAATACGTTTTTTGTAAACAGGAACTAGAACTATTATTTGCACAGCGTTAGCAAAGTGGCTTATATTTAAAATCAGTTACATCTGAACTGTATGGTAAGCAACTAGTTGCACCACATCTATCACTCCAATTGTCCCATTAGGGAAATTATAAGAAAATTCGACAATTCCCAGCAAAGTTCTAGAATATATTTTTCAAATAAAATGTTGCAGTTCATTTTTCTTTCTACCATCAGTTAATTGTGTCGGCAAAAAAATAATTCCCATGTGCATTGTACTCGTATATCAAAACTGAAAATTCTTTTCAAATTATATTCTTTATTGCAGCTTTAAATATACAAAAATATTCGTACAACTAATTGCCTACAATATTGTCAGATCAGTGCTTAAATTCATAAATTACATTATTTCAGGAAAACCTTGAATTACAAAACAAAAAAATAATAAAAACTTAAACATAAAAAAAAAAATAGTAAAAATCAATTCTGAAAGCCTATAGTCACATTTCCATTTTTTACATAAATTGCTTTAGCTTAAACTTTATCGTTGCAATTTGCTAGAACTTATTTTTTCGCAAAATAAGATACAACAGTCTGTGAGTTACAGTTATAGATATAGCCTAGGAAACACTTAACTGAAATACATATGTACATATGTACGAGCTACTCTTATGATTCGGTGATTTGCTTTTTTTTTATTTTCCTTTTATGATATTCTTGTATTTTCCTTTAATATGTAGTAAAAAATAAATAAAAATAATTCTACAATATAATAATATATATATATATTTTTAAATCTAACATTATATATAAGATAAGCATTTGACTTAGAATTTAACTTTTATTAGATACTCTAACATTAACATTAGACTTTTATACAAGTTGTTTATTTTTGTAAAAATTAAATACATATGCATATATAAATATTTATAAGTAGGTTATAGTTTATTTGATCACAGTTTTACTGTGGAATCGTATCAATTATAGCAACTGTGATGAAACAAAATTACGAAACTAAATAAATTCCGAAATATAAAAAAAAAGTAAAGAAAAACTGTAATACTACTCTCCTCCTACAACCTGACCCTGTTTTCTGTCTTCTATCCGTATTTAATCGTATATATAAATATCTAAATCTATACTTAGATTTAAAATTTAAGTGAAACTATTGCTGGCCTCCTGGACAAATCCAGCTGGATAGGATGCTTTGTAGTCTATGCGAGTGATTTACTCTCGAAAGTGTTATACTAATTCATTTTCGCCAATTTTGCGATACGTTCCTGAGCTGATGCCCCTCTGCGTGGGTAAATTAACAACCCCATTCGGATCGACGATTGTGTTCAATTCGTTGACCTCAATTTTTGAACTAGGTGCCACTGTGGTGTTCGTGTTTCCATATGCAATGCTTGTCAGCTTCGCCTCTAGAGGTTTATCCTTGCTAGATTGTTGACCAATGCTGGTATCAACATCGCTGTGGGATTCATAGCCTAGATTGACTTGTGCACCGTTTTTCAGTGATATTGTTGTTGTTGTTGGTGTTGTGACGGCTGTTGTACTAACTGGGATTGGTTCTTTGATATAGTATGGTTTGGGTCCGGAGAAATATTCACTCCATTTGAAAATGAGCGGATGAAGGAGCTTGTTATCGTATCTGTCCTCTTTGTCATTGCGGGTTAGATAGCTGACGATGACGCCGATGCCTACTGTGAGGACGGTTCCCAGAAAACTGTAGTACATAAAGCTAAGAGAGTAAATTGATTGGAGGACGGTCCTTAAAGGGATGAAAAAGAGTTTAGCATTAAACAACATGGCAAACACAAGTAGAAAAAAAATATTTTAAAGTTCTATCTCGGAGATTTCATCTTTTCATCTTCAAGTGTAATAGAAGACTATCGTTTTAAAGGTTCAATTAAGGTGCAGACAAATGCGATGGTAGGGTACTTATTGGTGTATTGGTTATAAACGATCAGGTTCAATAATGATAGGGGAACAGATAAGTTGGCTGGAGCAATATTTTTCAATTTACTCAACGTAAACTAAAAATCCTATGATTACGAGTATTTAGCTATTTGCTTCCAATGCAGGTGAAATTATAATAGAAAATTTAAGGCTATGTTCTACGATCTACAGCCAAAATATAGGAATGAGTGAAGAAATGAATTAAGAAAACGGAAAGTCCAACTGTTAGCTTAAGAAGAGTTACGTTTTATATATTTTTCCTTTCAGGCTTTCTTTTAGTCTCAGTCTTTTAGTTGCGGGATCACTTAAGATCACTTAATCTAAGATCCATGCGCCTTGCGCTGATTTTAAACCAGTAAAACAAGTATCCAAGTATCCAGTACTACAAAATGGATATGTATACGCACTTTAAATGGTATTCACTTCACTGCTGTGAAAATTCATTCGTGGTGCTCTCGACTACGGCTTGGTCAATAATACTGGTGGCCCCGATTGGCGGTGACTCAAGAGTCGATAGATCCATCGCATTTAATGACCCTTGCGATTCCTTCCATGAAATGTTCGATAAGGTGAGCCCCACCATCATTCATAAAAATAAACAAGCAGGTGCTTAGAGTGTCGCTTCTAATAATATGAGTTGAAAAACAAAAGTTGTTGTACGGGCTCCAGAAGAGGCCAATAAGAAACTCGTTACTTTAAGAAATCCAGCAATGAAAAACGTGACAAAATATGTTTGTGTACAAAAAAGTTTTCTTAAGGGTATTGGCTACAGTCTGACCGATGGAGAATAACAAAAGCTTCGGTGGTCAACTGCGGGAAATAGTTAAAGCAGACATTTTGTGTTTTTAGTTGTAACAACTTATAGTTCGATTTATTTAAATTTGAAGTCTTTTGTAGAAAGATGAGCAAATATTTCAGTGTTAAAGTGATTAGAGGTATTGTGCCCACTAGCCACTCAACGCCGAGACTCTGTAGTCTGATTCGAGCGTAAGCAAGATATTCAAACAAAAATTTGCACTGCGATGCCATCATTACAATGTCTCAGGCAATGGTATCACAAAGGTTTACACTTCAGGAAAATCATGACCCCTATAGTTCTGCTCAAAATAAACTCAACTACCAATGGAAAATTTGACCGAGGACGCAGCCTTTCCTAAAGCGATTTCCAGCTCTGAAATATTTTTTTCGTAATTCCATAATGATTTGCAATTCATATAAAACACATTGAATTCAGCTTTCCGATAGTGTTCAGCAAAGCCTTGCATTTTCAAACTATTGTAGCTATGTGGGGATGTAAAGGGCTCAGTAAGGACATAAGCAGAGTTTAATTTTCACAAAGGATGCAAAAGCTTCTCTTCTTGCATCTGTTTCTCATACTACGAGTATAGTTCACTGCTATCAGGATTGTATACGTGTCCCCTTAGAATATATGTTCGTCCTCCACGACGATTCCGGTCTTAGAGCTTTAAGTGAAGATTGGACCATACTCCTTCCTGGCTTAGATTCTATTTGATACAAAGAAAGTCGAGTTGATAACAACATGACTAACAGCATATGGGTCAGGCCAGAGTCAAACGACAGGTAAGAAAAGCTTCAGGTTGGATTGTAGCAAATACTAAATCAAATCCTGAACAGTGCAGCCCATGTTTAAATATCAAAATGAGAGTATTCATCTCTGTATCTTGAGCATAGCCCGGGGTGCTAGAGAAAGACCCTATATCGCCGACAAAAACTGCTATTTGGGGTTTACTGATGAAAATCAATAACGCCTTGGCAGCTTTTTACGGGACCTGCTTAGTTCAAAGTAGTTACCTATCTATCCATACTTAAATCACTTTAGCTCAATATTTTCATAAAAATATACAAAAATGGGGTCCCAAAAACGTGGTTTTAAAATTCGTAATCCAATGGGGTCGGAGTAGGTGTTTTCTTCTGCAAGACTGTTTTAAAGATTTCCCTCCTAATGAGTGTTGCATGTTTTAGAGGATCAGTTAAAGGATTTAGTCAAGAGGTTCCATATCATTATCATTACTGGTGCGTCTTCATGTCGCAATTTCTCATCTTAAATGATTTTGTAAAATTTGTGAAACCTAGGAGGAGGTTGCCTAATGCTTTGAAATTAAGGAAATCTTCTTTGGTAGAAAGATTTCTTAGAGAACGACCGAAGCATCGTTAAACTATCTTTTGATCACCATTATCATAAGTAATTGTCACAAAGTAAATCTGACAAACTTAAATTGAATGGAATAACTTACTTTCCCATGGCTGGTGGTAATGCTGTGCTAAACTGTAACGACGTATCGTTAATTGCCCATGCTGCGTCTACTGGTTTATTTTGTAGTAACCAAACTGATTCCGGCTTTGATATCTCTTCCGAAAATGTAAAGTTCGAGCAGCCCTAGTTAGAAAAAAAGAATAAATTACCAATAGAGCTCTACAATTCCATGATGCTTTCTTTGAACTTACCTCTGTAGATGTTGGTAACCAGTCATTAGGCTTATCAAGTGTTAAGCCGCCAAAAGTTATCCAAAGGACCATTACGCTGGAACTGATCATGCCTGCAGCTGCTCCCTAATTCGATAAATTTATCAAGAATACATAAATAACTTTGGTTCATTGTTGTTTTTTGGTTAAAATCAAACTCACCTTCCAATTAGCAATAGGCACTAGCATAGCTAAAACGAACACACCCAGCAATGGGCCAGATGTTGCGGAGAAGGCCAACATTGAAGATTCGATCACGCCTGACAGAAGGCCGACACAGAAAGCTATTCCCATGATCACAATGCCAAAGATAATAGTGACCACTTTGATGACACTCAACTGCTGCTTGTCGGTTAGTCCTTTGAATTGTGGCATTTGGGAGAGGAAGTCCTCCCATAAAACTGTTGCAAGTGAATTTAAATTTGACACATTCATACTGTCAAGAGAAAGGTCTTGTCCAATAATACTATCTCGTGTGATGGGTAATTTTTGAATACTCACCATAGTGCGCCATTGAACAGGGTTGCCATAAATATACCAACAAAACCAGGAATGAAAGCCAATTGATCTTCGACGAAGAATGGTAAAATTTCATCCATTTTCCTGATATAACCTTCAGCGAATGGATCACAGGTGGCATAAGTTGAGTAGATTACTATTCCAGCGATCCAAGCCAAAGAAAAGAAAATTATAATGATGGGTATGTTGGCCATCATTGCTCTAGAAATGCAAACAAAATTACAGTCACAAACAAGACCTGGAGTAGCTGTCAAATAACTTTACTTTTTGACGTCCTTCAGTGACTTCAAACTCACATAACGTTGCATGAAGTTTTGTTGACAACCAAACTGTGAAAGTGATACAAATAATTGTCCCAGCCAAGCGGACATGGTGTCAACTCGAACTGTCACGTCTCCGGTAAATTTGAAGAATTCTAAACGACCTGGGTCGATGAATTAAAGGAGATGATTAAGAACATTGTAAGAGAAGTTATTAAGCGATAACTTACCATGATCTCTGTTGATTTCAAATGCATTCTTTGGTCCTCCACTTGAAATGGCACCTGTAGTGATTACAGCAAGTGTAACAATGACAATCGTGACAGTTTGAATGACATCAGCATTAATGGCTGCTTTCAATCCTCCCTGTTCATGGAAATTAAGGTTTGTGTTACATTTTGATTGAACATATGTCAAAATATCTTCGAAAACTCACCATAACTGTGAAAAAGATGCAAATAACAGACATCGCCACTATCGAAATCCAGTAGGGTACTCCGATAACTGTCGCCAGTGCAACGCTGGGAGTGTATATCGTTATGCCAAGGTTGCAAACTTGCCGCACGGCATATGTTCCTGAGGCCAGGCATCGTACCAGACGGCTTTTGAATCTGAAAAATTAAACAAATGAAAGTCAGTTGAGGTAGTAGGTTTGCAAAAAGTATGATTAATAGTTAAAATGATCGAAGGAATAGTTCTGGAAGTACCTGTTCTACTTATTCAGATAACTAGTTTCGCAAAGATTTCTGCCACTGTCTTTCGTATCCATTCGAAGAAAATATACATGTATAGCCAATAGAGAAATTTCACTAGATATGGTTAGCTTCCAAAATATTGCATAGTTAACACTGATCTGCTGCTAACGAGCATACTTACAAATTTAAAAAGGCTTCGTTTTCGGATCCATTAGCATGCAAATAAATTTGGATACCCATTCTGCCGCTGAGCTGGAAGATCCAGCAACTTAGTGCATAAGAAAATAGAACATCACCGGAAAGCTGTGAAAAATGCTTTTGAAGGCATAGTAGTCATCTACCATATACACAGGATCATTCATCAAAGTCAGAGGACTTCCGCTAGAAACCTGGAAACATGGAGGGCAAGCGAAGCGTCTGACGTCTCAAGTGATATTGACCTATAAGGAAGAAGAAGCAACTTCGGAATAGGACCAATCTATCAAATAGCGGTAAGATGGGTTAGGAATCTACAAATATCACTTAATGAAAATGAAAGTGCCAATAAATGGTCGAACATAGCGAACATGGCTGCATTGTAAAATACACTATGCAGTGAAAAATTCTTACGAACCAAGGTGAAGGAGTTCTGGGTAATTTGATGCAAAGATTCAATACATTGGAGATGGGAAAGAACTAAAAACTATTAAAAAGCCTGAACTACATGGCACATAGACTTTGTTGACTCCCTTCGAATAGTAACAAGGTATGATAAGCAAAGTATGATAATCTGCTTTCATAGACTTGTCGTTGATAATACGATTTATTTTATGTTATTTATTTGCTTAAAGATATTACTCTTTACAAGTTGATATTCTTTTGTTTTTTTATTGAATATTGAAGCGATTTTTTTTTTGATAAAATATATATTTTTTCTAATTATTTCATCCATTCGTTTTATTTTTGCCATTTTCTGTTTTCGTGTAAAATATTAACACAATCAACAATAATGTTAAGAAATTTTCTAAAAGCAACTGACGGAGAATCGCTAGAATATACATATATATTTCAACCCATATTTGTACGGAAAGACACTTTTCATAGGCTTAGAAAATTAGTATTGTACTGTATTGTACGGTTTTTTGTTAACTTGCTGTATTTATAATATTGCTGAAATAATATTGTACGGTGTTGTGGTGCCTTCCTGTATTTATAATAATACACTGTTTTCTTTTACGTTATAAATTGGCTGTGTTTTATTCAGAGCTGTAAACTTTCAAGTACAAGTACCAGTAAGCCAAGTACCAGTATTTTGCAAGTACTTCGTCGCAAGTACCAAGTATCGTGTACTTAAGTACCAAAGTACTTGAGCAGTACTTCCAAGTACTTGACCAGTACTTTCAAGTACTTGCTCAGTTCTTCAATCCAAAGTACTTTATTTTGGTCTTTTTTGGTCAATTTTTAAAAAAATTTCTGAAAAAATGTTTGGGTAATTGGTCTTGTAATTGTATAGAGAGTCTCTATTAGAGACTAGGTGATTTCTGAATTACCTGAATTTTTACCTTTCTTGTAGAATAAATAGTAAATAAATGCATTTATACATACATAAATGGCTAGAAATTAATCAATCACCAGAAAAATTGTTTGGAATCAGAAATCGGGTAATCTTCCCTTCGTCCTGCGGGTTTTAAAATTTCGAATACATTAATTTTCAGCAGACCGCTCGCTTATGATTGCTATAACAATAACTGGACTTAAAGTTTCGAGTCTGCTGCTCAAAGAAACACTTTATCCTGATGAAATACATAATAATTTTCCTTTACAAATTGACGTAGTAACAAATTTTACTCAATATGCTAGGAAGTACTTGAAAGTACTGGTCAAGTACTTGGAAGTACTGCTCAAGTACAAGAAAAATACTGGTACTTGCCTTTTTGCAAGTACCAGTACCAGGGTACTGAAGTACAAGTACCAGTACCTAGTACTTGTACTTGAGAGGACTGAAGTCCTGAAATACTTAAGTACTTTACAGGTCTGGTTTTATTACCTATTTAATGTTGTATTTATATGTGTTTGTTAAAATACGTGTTTACAATATGTGTTATACAAAATTCATCTACTAGTTATTTAGATGGGTGTTGTGGATTGTATTCTCTGACGTTATGTGGTGTCGCTGTCTTCCGTGACGTAACGTACTTCTGTTGTCTTCTCCAACATTTCCCCCCCGCTTTTCAGCAAATTTGAGAAAAGCGATAAGACCAAAAAAGAAGATGAAAGACAAGTGACCTGTCTAATTTTAGCTATCATACTCATAATGCGTAATTAATAGTCACATTCAACCGTCTTAACAAAACAAAATCAAGGTCTATAATTAGACTGAAAACAGCCAATGCTGTTAGAGAAAATGATCTAAAAGCTGATTTGTATTGTAATATGTAAAGCTTCTGATAATGACTTGATAGAAAGCACCCACCATGTAGATAAGAGTACGATCTTGATTTGTTTGACTAATAGGAATGAAGACTGCCTCGTCTGCAACAACACCTACGGCATAAAAATTCTGAAGATTATCTAGAAGATTCTTATTGGTGTGATTTGTGAACATCTAAAGCTACCAGTCGAGGTACGGTTCTAATTTCTATGTTATATAGTAAAATCTCTGGACTTTCTAATTGATTCAGTACAAGACATTAGTGTCCAGCTAAAACGCAGAATAGTCTTTGTTAATCGCTGTTTCTCTGCACCGTAAGATCAGTTTAATAGAAGAATTTTGTCTAGAAAAACCATGGGGTAGGATTCAATCCTCTGAATCTGAAGACACCCTCAGTCTATAAAGTCTTACTTTTTGTTGTTGTTAACAACCCTGGAACATGTAGTTCTAACGTTGGTACCTCTGATACTGATGACAAATCATCATGTCAAACGAAAAACCTAAAAGCCACTAATCCCAAAAAGGTCACCTTAGGAACACGTTTCTTTCTTTTTTTTTAAGTAATTAGAATTTTTCAGTTAATTTTCTTTAAGGCTAACTTAATCTTAACACTAAAGTAAGTCATCTAAAATTATTGTACTATACTTGAATCATATATATTTTTATCTGAATAGGATTTTATAACGTTTCACAATAAAAAAGAACAAACTATTTTGAACAAGGCTTTTTTATTTATTTTCATAAAAATTAGTGGTGTTGTCGCAAGTTCGCCAACATTTTATAAAATCTTTAAAGAAGATCAATATGCCAACATCAAAAGACCAGATGTCACCATCAGAGCAACATAATTGCTAAATGTGTAATTGCAATTGCCCGAAAACCCAAGTGTGATACCAGAACCCCTCACTACACCCATCACTGTGCCTTCAGCTAAGTCATCGCAAATAAATCTACTATCACCCCAGCAGCGATTTGTCACTAAGCCCCAGCCGTCTCAAGCCCAATTCTTGCCTTCAGTGATAGAAATGCAAATTCCATCACAGCAACCGCAATGTCCGCCAAATATATGTGACCCAGCCGAAATTCTTCGACTTAGCATCTCTCGGAGGAGTTCGTCTTCTTCGAGTTGTCCAGAACATGTGTGCAACGATGGAAGCGTCTGGAATGGCAACACATTTAAATAATCCAACCTTACTTCAAGAGCTTGTCGCCAAGTTGCCGCGTTCTATTCGCTTAAATTGGGAAATTTTTAGACAAACTTTGCCAGATTGCACAATTTCGCACTTTAGCACTTGGCTTTATCAGATCGCTGAAGCTGCCAACTATGTAATAGTTGTCATTCGAAGTGACAAAGAGAGGGGTTTTCTCAATGCTCATGCTGAGGTTTGCAGTCTTAGAGATACGTAGTGATATGAAAGGGAGCAAATGTCCTATCTGTGCTGGAACCCGTTGCTCTGTTGCCAATTGCAGAAAGTTCGAAACTAAACAGCCCATTCGAAGTGACAAAGAGAGAGGTTTTCTCAATGCTCATGCTGAGGTTTGCAGTCATAGAGATACGTCATGTACTGATATGAAAGAGAGCAAATGTCCTATCTGTGCTGGAACCTGTTTCTCTGTTGCCAATTGCAGAAAGTTCGAACAGCTAAGTCACTCATTAAAATGGGCAGCTGTCAGGGAACATAAGCTGTGCAGAAAATGTTTAACAAGGCATATGAGCAATAAATGCAAATCTGACGTAGTTTGTGGAAAAAATAATTGCAGTTTTAAACATCACACATTAATACACAACGACCGGAAGGATATTGATCGCCAAGGGTTAATAGGTGTTTCAATGACAGCGTCACATACCTAATGCTCATTCGCGAGAATTTCAATCGATGTTGTTTCGAGTAGTGCCAGTCGTTTTATATGGGAAAGGCATTCAATTACTTGAGTCTGCCGTTTTAGATGATGGATCTTCCCTAACGCTATTGGAAGAAGAGCTAGCAAAAGATCTGAATGTTGAAGGAACACCGGAGCCCCTATGTCTGAGATGGACTGCTAGCACACACCGATACGAAAATGATTCTAAGGTGATGAGCATCCGAATATCTGGAACTGGCAAAAATAATAAAAAATACCCCCTGGCTAATATACACACGGTTAAGAGTCTTCAACTCCCCCGACAATCTGTAGACGCTAAAAAGCTACAAGAAGAGTTTAGGTACTTAAGAGGTTTGCCAATTGAGTCAAACGAGGTGCTCGTTTGTTGATCGGACTTAATAACCGTAGACTTGGGCTACCGATAAATTATAGAGAAGGGAAAGCAGAAGAACCAGTGGCAACCAAGACACGTTTAGGATGGACATTGTTCTCACTCACCGCCAGACTATGGTTGTATAAATATTCGGGCTAATTTTCACACATGCGGATGTAATAGTGGTGATGACATCAAGCTTCAACGCCTTGTTAAGGAATTTATAAGCAGTGAGCAGTTTGGAGCGTCAAAATCTGAACATAATTTATTCTCAGCGGAAGAAAAGCGAGCCCAAGAGTTGCTGCAAGGTCTGACCCGCCGAAAAAATGGTCGATTCGAAACAGGATTGCTTTGGAAGTACGAAAACATCAGTCTCCCAGACAGTCTACCCATGGCGAAAAGGCGTCTTATAGGTCTTCAGAAGCAAATGAATCGAAATCCCCAAACTGCTGACGCCCTTCACGAAAAATTAGAGGAATATATTTCCAAAGGGTATGCCAGAAAGCTTTCGCCGAAGAAAATCAAAGAGAATCGTCAAACCTGGTATCTGCCTGTGTTTCCAGTAATAAATCCAAATAAGCCTGGGAAACTAAGAATCGTTTCGGATGCTGCTGCCAAGGTCCTGAACCTTTTCACTTAACTCGGTACTCCTCAAAGGTCCAGATCAACTGGTTTCCCTCACATCAGCTATTTACAGATTTAGAAAAAGACATATTGCGATCTGTGGTGACATTATGGAGATGTTTCACCAAATACAGGTACGAGAAGAGAACCAACACTATCAGCGGTTTCTATGGGTCAGGAGTAAGCAAAAAGAAATTGACTTCTACGTTTTGAAACTGATAATCTTCGGCGCAACCTGTTCGCTTTGCTGCGCTCAATATGTTAAAAATCGAAATGCTGATGAATTCCAACAAGAATATCCTAGAGCGGTTAAGTCAATTCGGGAAAATCATTACGTTGACGATATCATGGATAGTGTCGATCCTGAAGAGGAGGCAATTGAGCTTGCGAACCAAATTCGATACATCCATCTGCAGGGTGGCTGGATATCGAACTCTCAGACTGTACTTAGCACATTGCAATCAAATCCAAGGGAGGAGATAAATTTTAGCTCGAAAAGTGATTTGGGGACAGAAAAAGTCCTGGGAATGTGGTGATGCACCACATCAGATTCCTTTACGTATAAATTATCACCTACCAGTTCTTTCTGGTAATGACCGCCCAACGAAACGAGAAGTACATATGATTCTGATGACTATATTTGACCTATTTGACCTATGACCCAGATATGTATATAAAAGTTCTACTTCAAGAAATCTGGCGTTCAGGAGTTCAGGAGGATGAGAAAATCCAAGATCCACAGTACGAGAAATGGCTCAACTGGATTTGTTTTCTTCCGGAAGTGGTAAATTTACAAATCCCGCAGTGCTATATTACCAACAGATTAATACGCCAGCCAGAGAGACACCTTCATGTGTTCATCGATGCGAGCGAAAATGGATTTGCGGCAGCTGCATACATAAGATCGAGGGATGGGGAATTAGTCGAATATGCATTAGCACGGGCAAAGATGAGAGTAGCCCCCCTTAGGAGTCTTTCCGTTCCCAGACTGGAGTTGCAAGCAGCTGTACTTGGTGCTAGTTTCTCACTCTATATTCCAAAGCAAGTTTTCTGGACGGATTCCAAGACCGTTTTCAGCTAGCTGCGGCCAATTCGTTGCCTTCAGAGTAAGTGAAATCTTGGACACCACAAACCTAGCTGACTGGCACTGGATCCCCAGTCAACTAAACGTGGCGGACGAGGCCATGAAATGGAAGAAACATCTAGACTTTAGCGCCTCAAACCGATGGTTCAGAGGCACATCCTTTCTGACATTGCCTCCGGAAAGTTGGTCATCAACAGAACAACCGGAAACAGCAACATCTGAGGAAATAAGGTCACAATTTATCGCAGTTGATCGTGTGCATCATATCCGTGTGTTACAACCAGAAAGGTTTTCTAACTGGAACAGTCTAGTCCGCAGTACTTCTTATGTTCTTCGTTTTCTGCATAACGTACAGTAAAGGCGTAAAACCGACCGAAAGTATGGTAAATTTAGCCAAGTTGAGTTGGAGGCAGCAGAAATGATATTGTTTAGAGTAGCCCAACGAGACAGATGTCCAAAAGAGACAGCGTCAATATCAGTAAAACAATGCATTCACCGGTCAAGTCTATTAGTATCCCTTTTTTTTAGATCGATTAGATCATTGTCAAGAAGCCAACGTAGAATTGAAACTACCAGTAATTCTCCCTAAAGACCATGCGACAACAAACTTCCTCGTTGAAGACTATCATTGTATCGACTATCATTGTCGATACTTTCATCAAAACCATGAAACAGTGATCAATGAAATCCGCTAGAGATACAGAATCCCAAGATTAAGAGTCGTTCATCGTACAGTCAGAAGATCATGTCAACTTTGCAAAATTCGGACAGCACAGCCACAGCCTCCTCTCATGGGTCAACTACCAGTTGCTAGACTGGCGTCTTTTACCAGGCCATTTTCATATGTGGGTATCGACTATTTTGGCCCTATTTACATATCCAATTTAAGAAGAAAGGAAAAGAGGTGGGGGATTCTGCTTACTTGTCTAACAACGCGAGCTGTACATATCGATATTACACACACATTGTCGACCGACTCTTTCATACTTGCTATTCGAAATTTCATTGCCAAAAGGGGTAGTCCAATCGAATTTTATAGCGACAACGGCACCAATTTTAAGGGTGTAGAACGGGAATCGAAAGAGGCATATCAGAATGTTGATTCGCATAGACTTATGGAAATTTTCACCACAGCTAATATGAAATGGAGTTTTATACCCCCTGCATCAGTTGAGTTAAGCATCCGTTCAGATTATGCGGTTTGTTTTTTTGGAAATTTACTGGGTCAAGAGTGGCACCAATTAAATAACACGGATAATTGAAATCAAAGCGTTTGATTCTCTAATCGCATTTGAAAAAAGGTCTAGGGTTTAGGTATCAATCAAAACTAGTGAATTTGGAATAATATTTTTAAAATAAATGCATTTGTATAGTGTAGGGTATTCAACGGTTCATTTGATTGTATGATTTAGTTTTTCGAAACCAAGAGAAATTTTAAACATGTAATACTTTTTTTTACTTTAACACACTTGTTCATACTAACCTTAAGTCCAAATACTGGTACACCGATGTTATTCCCAAATTAAAGTACACTGGTACGAAGATGAAGCACACAATTGGATATGCATTCACCATGCCATACATAGTTTCCCACATTGCTGAGCCACGATAAAACAATTCACTGGGATAGCCTGGAAAAGAGAGAAGAAAAAGAAATAGTTTTAATAAAAACTTAAAAAAAAAACTCCTGGTACCGCTTTATAATATCAGACTGCAGAATTGAGACTCGGAACGAAAATTCTGGCGGATATTTTTTGTACTCAAAATCTCATATTAATTTTTGACAGTTCATTGGCTGCACTGCAACAAATTCGTATGAGAAGTTACAATTCGGTACGGAATAAGATTAATACATTTTTTAAAAGAAATTGGTGTTTTCAAATACGTGTTGGGTTAAAATATCGAGAAAAGATACGTAAGTGTTTGTGAAGTGTTTCGAAGGCTTAGTTTAAAAGGAATCGTGCTTTGAAAAAGGTAAACAAAGCACTTGTGAAAGACGAAGAAATAGTTTGTGTTGTTAATTTTTTATTCAATATTAAATCCATAGTGCGTTTATGTAATATATTGTCAAATAATTCAATAAAGACAGTGAAATGCAATTTAAAATTTTCATAGATGGAATCCTACTAATATTATAGCAGAATATTTGAAAGGGAATATTGCACTTGGTGAAGGTGAAAAGATGGTGAAAAGTGGCTTGGTTCTTAAATTACAATTGAAGCAGGATCAAGTACAAGAGGGTAATTGCAACGAGCTTTCAGTATTATTTCACTCCCACCAAGCGAAATAGTCCTTTTGAGACATCATGCTAGGAGTATATATATATGAGGTAATCTCGAATGGCAACGAACAGGAACGGAACTAGTTACGGTTTAACTGACTTCTCGTCGTAGGGGTCTGTATAATGGAACTGGTCTGCCAGGTTCGGAGCTGTATTGCTAAGGTAAATGTCCAGCGATGAAGAAAATCTATAGTTACGAAGCAACAATAAGCCTCGCATACGGACGGACCTACTGTTGACAACCCCTGCAAACCACCACCAACCTCTGCATGAAACAACCTCTGATAACGGATTCAGGCTAATTGACTCTGCGCCAGGGGAAACTCTTGTCGTAGCTAGCACGACATTCATACGGGGACTTGGAGATCTCATGAGAAATCAACCGTCAGCCGGCTTGACTACATTGTGATCGAAGTGAAGCACTCCTTCAGTATTTTGGATGTCCGAACGTTCCGAGGGGTCCACGTAAATTTGGACCATTACGTTGTTGTAACCAAGGTACAGTTGCGGATATTTTGAACATCGCAAAGTCAAGCTAATACTGTGTCGAAGTTTGACGTCGGAGGGCTACAATCACAAGAGATCGCCAAACGCTTTTCTGATCGAGTCTCCTTTAATCTCTTTAGAAGTTCTGTGTCAATAGCATTAAGTTTTGAAAAACAGTGGTAAGATGCCGCCTATTTTGTTTTGGGTTTTACTCAGCCATTACAAAGAAACCCCTGGTTTGACTGCGACTGCCGGAAAGCAGCATGCAGCTCAGCAAGAGGCGAGCAAAGTGTAACTCTACTACTATATTCCCTTATTCGTCTTTACTACTATATTTCCTTATTCTATCCGATACCAATGTTATTCAGAATAAACCTTTCAACCTGGACGATGTAGACTGGATGGACTACTAAAGCTGCTGGAGTGGACGGCCTGACTGCCGAGCTCTTCAAAGCGGCTGGTAAGAAGCATACACCAACTCATATGCAAAATATTGTCGGATGAAAGTATAACCGATGAATGGAACCTCATCACTGTTTGTCCCATCCTCAGGAAATGAACTACAGAGGTATCAGACTTCTTAACATCGCCTACAAGATCATATCTGCTGTATGGCGTTCACACACGTGAAATTGTTCGTCAACAACCTAATTGGTCCTGGCTTTAGGCCAGGAAAGTCCATCATCGAGTAAATATTTACAATACGGCAGATCTTGGAAAAAACCCATGAGCTCCAAATCATCATCACACACCACCCATTCATAGATTTTTAGGCTGCATCTATAGAGACGAGCTATACTGAGTATTTTCTAGTTTTGGCATCCCTGTAAAACTCGTCCGTTTGTGCACGATGACGATGGAGAATGGTCGGTAGATAACTCACAGAGAACTTTTATGTCAAAAAACGATTTAAATAAGGTGATGCGATATCATGCGATTTCTTTAACATCATTCTGGAAGGAATAGGGCAGAACTCACGCACCAGCACAAGAACCACAATCTTTCTTGCTCGCATACGCCGATGATATTGACATAATCAAAAGAAAGCAGCTTGACGTCAGTGACGCTTAAGCGAGTATTGAGCCGAAAGCGGTGAAGATGGTCTTAACGGTCAATGAGGGCAAGAGGCTGCCAACAAGAAAGTACTACCAACACCGACGTCTCCGACAGAACGTCACCCTCGACAGATATTACTTTGAGGTAGTTAAGGACTTTATCTACCTAGGCTCCATTATCCATGCAAACAATGACACTAGCGCTGAGTTGAAACGAAGAATAACTCTTACCAACCACTGTTTCTTTAGGATAATAATACTAAAAGTGACCCTATGTAAGACCTTAGTAATCCGTGTCGTGCGCAGAAGCAGGAACTTTATAAAAAAATGGATGAGAGTGCTCTTGGCTGCTTTGAGAGTAAAATTTTTCGTATGATTTTCGTTCCCATCTGCAACTGCAACATCTGCAACATCTGCAACAATGCAACTCATAACCAACGCATACATAGTCTAGCATATATAGACTACCAAAAAGCATTTGATAGCATCCCCCATTCCTATTTATTGGAAAAACTAAAGATGCATGGTGTTGAACCGAAATTGGTGGACTTTTTCGGAAATGCGATGAGGCGATGGAAGACCACTGTGCATGTAGGAACGACAACTGGGGAAATCAATATCGAGGCAGGGATATTTCAAGGTGATTCGTTCAGTCCTCTTTGGTTCTGCCTATATTTAGCACCACTCAGTATAATCCTAAATCAGTCATCGGATGGTATTGCCTCGAAACTGGGAACCAAGAAGTTAGATGGATGCTATATATGGATGAAAGTTATTCGCAAGATCCAGGGAACATCTGGCTAGTCTACTCAATATTGTCAGAAGGTTCAGCAATGATGTGCACATGAATCTTGGACTCGACAAATGCAAAGCAGTGGAACTGTTTAGAGGAAAAATGATGCGGACGGAAGGAGGAGTTTCATTCAGTGACGGTTTGATAGAGATCATAGGCGACGAAGATTGCTATAAGTATCTAGGTCTCAATGAAATGCGGGGTATTCAACACACCAAGATGAAAAGTGACATTAGAACCCGCTTTTGTTAAAGAGCAAAAAGGCTATGCAGGACCAAGCTAAAGAGCGGAAATCTTACGAAAGCGATTAACACGTATGCTGTGCGCGTCCTGTTCCGTAAAGTGGAGTCAGACAGATCTTGAAGAAATTGAAAGAAATCTCAGGTCTTTGATATGTACATATTGCTATCATCATCACAGAGCTGCAGTAGAACGAACCTATCTACCGAGGAACGAGGGAGGCAGGGTATCGCGGATATATGCAGCCAACACTATATTCAAGTTGACAAGCTGAGGCAATTTTTGATAGACAGCAGTGAGAATAATCACAGACATCAAGTCTATATGCAGCTAGACAATAATTTTACCCCGCTTAAGTTAGGCAACTTAGAGTTTCACCCGAGCAATAGCATCCGCTCTGCTAGTGATACCACTGAACAATGGAAAGGCAAAGCAATCCATGGGAAATACCCACACCAGCTTGGTATCGAGATCAGCAAACAAGCTTCAACAGTCTGATTGTAGCGACTGAAACGGAAGGATTTCCCATGGCAATTTAAGACGGTATCATTGCGACACACCAATACCGGCGTGCTATTCTACATGGGAATATAGAGAACGCTTGTCGCCGATGTAGACACAGACCAGAATCCATTGAGTATATTATGAATGACTGCACATCACTAGCGAATAGCGATTATCTGCATAGGCACGACAAGGTAGCTAAGATTGTTCACCAGGAATTAGCATTAAGGTTAAGACTGATGGAATCGAAGCAACTATACTACAAATATAAACCCAATGAAGTTTTACTAAGCTCCGACTACAAGTTGTACTGGGATAGGCCGATGGCAACTGACCATACAATAATGGCTAATAGACCTGACATCGTATATATAAACAAAGCGAAAAGAAAGGGATATCTGATAGACGTAGCAGTTCTCTGCCGAAAAAATTGCAAAATATGTTGAACTTGCTCACGAAATCAAACAACGGGAAAGACTAACATCAATACGCGTGGTTCCAATTGTTATATCCAGAACCGAAATTATCACAAAAACTTCATTCGATGAGTTAAAGAACATGAAGTGCGAACATCTACTACCCCAAATTTCGAAAGCAGTTATTGTAGGATTGTGCGTAAATTCCTGCAGCAACCGTAGTGCAATAGATAATTAATAAATAAATAAATATCAGTACCGATACGACTTGCAGTCCAACGTGCTCGGTGAAAATGGACCCTAGCTCGCGCGGTATCTTGGGGGAAAAGAGGGGTGGGAACATAATAATAATAATAATAATAATAATAATAATAATAATAATAATAATAATAATAATAATAATAATAATAATAATAATAATAATAATAATAATAATAATAATAATAATAATAATAATAATAATAATAATAATAATAATAATAATAATAATAATAATAATAATAATAATAATAATAATAATAATAATAATAATAATAATAATTAAAGTAAAGGATCCTTTTTAGGATCCAACAAAAAATTAACTTTTGCGCGAACCTAATCGCGCACCATCCACTAAATGAAAAGCTCCATTACGTTATAATTATAATTTATTTCAATGTCGATTCACTCACGACTCAAACAGAAGTGCATACAATGATTCAGTAACTTAAAATCTAAACTCGTCGTGATTGAGTATGGTGACCTTGGTTCCCACGAAATTCATCGCACCATTGCACGCGCAAATATATAAATGCAGTATCAGCGTCTGATGGAAACTGACACCTTTCCTATTTCCGCTGGGCTGGTGCGTGTGTTAACTGCCGCCCTTTCAAATATCTGCGTCCCGCAGATCCATGGTTGGATGTACTGAATAGCCTTGAATTGCGACTGGCCGATGCACTTCCTGTTTACAACACTGCACCGGATATGAACTTTGCTCCTGGTGAAAAGGTGATGCTCGTAGATTTGGAATATTAACCTTGCCATAGATCTTTCTCCACAGCTGACAAATACCAACTACTAAACCTATGATGATAAGACCTTCTGTAATTATAGAAAAATTAAAATTTCCTTTTAAGGCTTTTATGAGCTTTATATTTTCGATGCTCATTTCATGTAGGTACTCTAAGTCCGGCTTCAATTCTCTACTTGTTACATTGGTAAGAACGGAGGGAAGTGGCTGTGCACTTTTGGCTGTAACGCTGGAGTATGTCCTGCCCCTGATGCTTACAGTTTCATTATACAGTTGAAGTACATAAGTCCCTTCTAAAGGAATTACAGTATTGTTGGCTAGAAGAGAACCATTAAAATTAGTTATGAAAATAGTATTCTCGCCAACTAGTTTGACGATTTCTGAATTTGTTTTCGTAAAATCGCAGGCTGCTGTGCCACCCTTTAGCACCCTTGGTAAACATGAGTCCTCGTCCAGCTTTCTAACAACACCTTCCTCACAAACGGAGGTATTCCCTATGTGTAGACAGTCGCCGTTAAGTCCGTAAGTTTCGTTTCGGTTAACTAGTAGTCTTGTGTAGTCTAGGTCGAGTCGTTTTCCGTCAGTAATTGTAGAGTAAGCGGCCAAAACATGAAAGATTGTTGGCCCAACCTTTGGGATAGCTAAGACATACAATAGTATTGTTCCATTACTGAAAACGGAAGGTTTTCCATATTCAACAGCCTCCACAACGTTTTGATATGGAAGGGTTTCCAGTTCGTTGATTATAGCATTTATTTCTCCTGAGTCTAAAACGTTGCTGTTAACTATCCCATTTTTGGCCAACTGACATGCCCTAATAATTTCGTTAACTATGTCCTTTAGTATAAGTATCTTGTTTAATAAGTCGTCCTTAAGTTTGTTGGTCTCTTCTCTTTGTATAGCGTTATTGTATCTGTCCACCACTTTATTCACCTTTTCTATGGCTTCGCGTGTCGTGTCAAATAGTTTATTGTTAATTTTGTATTGATGATTATTATTCTCGATAATGTCAGTCTGTGATTGGAGAATCTTGTCCCAGTCAGCTGCGTCAGGGGAACCCGCCAACCATTTCCAGGCGGATCCTATCCAATTTATGGACCTTGGCTTCCTCGTGCGTAAACTCCCTAGTTCTTTGAGTCGATTCTTTGTCTGGTTTAAGTGGTAGTCGAAAATTAGACGAGTGTCGTCATCTCGTATATGTTTTTTAAGAAGTTGGTCTGTTTCGTCTACGAGTGTGTCATAATGTTGCAGGTCAATAACATGAATGAGTTTAAAGTACCCATTTATTAACCAGGCTTCTCCCTCTCGAATAGTAACCAATGGTGACTTGTACTGGAATACGTGCAATGCTTGCGCAGAAACCAAGATAACTAAACTGCAATTTCATTTATTGAAAAGGTTAATTATTACAAAAATATAAAAAGCGGTAGTTACGCAAAAATTTTAAGAGTATCTTATCAATTAGGATTTGTAACATTTAAGTATGATTTATACTTTTACATGTATATTTATGGGTATCATTTTGTTTTTAGTTTTTTTCATATTTTTCTTAATTTTTTTCCATTTCTACATTTTCATGTTCTTCAAATGTGCCTTGTGCACCTTTTTCCCACTTACCGTCGTTACCGTTACGCGATTGTTCCTAGCTACAATCTCTCTCTTATACAAGGGCTTATGTTTCCCTTTTATACGTTTGTCAGCAGTAAAGACTACCTCGCCCTCTCTATATTTTCTCGGGATAGTCCTTTTTAAATTAAGCCTAGCATTCCTCGCATCCATATTTCGCCTTATGACAGCCCTAAGGTCCTTATTGATTTTAGCTCGGATATTCAAGAGACTCTGATAATTAACCCTTTGAGACCTGTTAAAAAATATATCGGTGGGTTTCTTCTTTATTACCGAATGAACTGTATTGTTGTAGCGATCAACGGCTACGTAGATCAGTTCCTTCACGCTGAGGTTTGGATATTCCACTCTAAGGCATCTGTACATTTCTAGGATAGTCGAATGGACCCTCTCGATCTGTCCATTGACCTCACTCCTATAGGCGGGAGTCTGATAAGTTTTTATTCCTAAGTTTTTGATAAAATTAAGTACGATAGGACTTAAGAACCCTCTCTCGTTGTCAAAAACCAAAATGTTTGGAACTGTAAAATAGTGTAAGATCTTCAGCAATTTAGATCTGATATAAAGGGCAGATTTATCTTTTATATGGAAAAATTTGGAAAACTTCGAAAACTTATCTACAACAGTTAGGAATTTCTCATTTTGGATTTCCATGATATCCATGTGAAGAATTTCACATGGGTATCTTGGAGAGGGGGTTTCCTGCAAATGAGGTGTTATGGGGTGTCTATCATATTTGTTCGAATTGCACGTCTCGCATGAATTGGTATATTTCCTGATCAGTGCCATCATATGAGGGAAGTAGAATTCTTCAAGAATTTGTTCCCTGTTTTCCCTGGGACCTCTGTGCGCTCTCCTATGAACACGTTCAATGATAAGAAGTTTACGATCCTCGCATGCAACGTCTTCAACGACTCTCTGAGTAATTCTAATTTTGAATTTGCTAAAGTTTTCCAGATAAACACCCTGGAGTGTGCTGAGATGACATTCAGGAATCTTTATCCCGTTGATGACGTTTGGGTTTAAGAATTCCTTCAAGAATTGTAAAAGATTTTCTCGATTGAAACTTTTTGCCGATATGTAATGCCGATGGAAGCCAGGATGTGGCTCCTCGTGAGACTGAAGCTCGATACCAGGCTTGAAGATGAGCTGATTCTTAAAGACATTGATTGGAGCTTCTACATGCGGAATCAAATCTGAATTATCTTGCTCGGCACTGTGTGCAGTGCAAGTATCAGAATTATCATCCGAGACTTCGCAAAACCCTTCTTCAGCCCTGGATGTGTTTGAGCCGTAGTCTCCCATAACTGAACTGGCCTGTACTTCGCTTGCAGTTTCAGTACTGTTTTCTGTTGCAGTCCTAGTATCATCTGATGCATCCGACAGATGATTTACTTCTGTTCTAAGACGTGAGAGAGCATCGGCCACCGAATTTGATTTACCTGGGGTGTAAATCAACTCGTAGTTATACTCCTCTATCCTTGATTTCCACCGTTTGAGTTTGGCATTATAATTCCTATTACTAAGCGTAAAGGTAAGAGGCTGGTGGTCGGTGTATATCCTTATTTTTTTTGCACCGTAAAGGTAATTCCTTAAATTATCCAACGACCAGACAATGGCGAGCATCTCTTTCTCGTTGGTTGCGTAATTTTCTTCGGTTCGATTTAAAGACCGAGAAATGTACGCGATGGGTCTCTCCTTCCCTCAGGTGATCCTCCTCGGTTTTGCTACGTATACATTGATTACCAGAGGTTGTCGCCAACACTTTATACTCTCACATTTTAACCAAACCAAAGGCAATCAATCGATGAATCTGGATTGTTGTGATAACTGTACTAGATTCAATAATTAGTATTGATGCTTTTTCGGACATCATCTATCATCCTTTGAAAGATGGCGGGTGCGTTCTTAAGACCAAAAGGAAGCCTGAGATATTCATATTTCCCATTCATGGTTGAAAACGCGGTTTTGGGGATGTCTTTTTCGTCCCTTAGAATTGGGTGGAATCCCGACGTTAAGTCGAGAGTCGTGAAGAGTTTAGCATCCTCGAGGCTGGCTAGTGTGCTATTAATGTCTGGTATGGGGTAGGTGTCAGGAATCGTGACGGCGTTAACCCGTTTATAGTCGATTACCGTTCTATACTGTTTGTCTCCATTTGGTTTCGGTTTTTTTGGGACTACCCAAATAGGAGAGTTATACGGGCTGCTGGAAGGACGAATGATATTCTCTGCCAAAAGCTCTTTCACCTGCCTGTCAACTTCTTCCCTCATACAAGCAGGGTACGGGTAGCTTTTGGCGTAAATAGGTTCATCTGTTGTTGTGCGGATTCTGGCCCGAATATTTGTTTTTACCTTGTCGTTACCGACGGGACCGAAGAGATTTCCGTACTTTTTGCATATTTTTTCTAATCGCATTGTTGCGGATTTCGAGGTATCGGCACGTATATTCAGGTTCAGGAGGTTATTGACCGTGTCGGAAGCACGGTTTTTCAGGGGAATTATTTTGTTTGTTTCGATGATTAGCTGGTGTTTTTCTCTATCGATGACCGCTCTTAGATCTTTGAGCGTGTCATCGCCAATTATGCCGTCAAACGATATTAGGTTGGGGAGAACAAAGAAGGTAACCTCAAGATTGCAACCTAGGAAGTGGAAAAATTTACCTGTTGCTTTATTACTAATATTGATTCTACCGCCTGGACTATTTACAAAAAATGGTTGTTGTACGGGGGTTGGATTTGGGACTAAACCTGGCCGGATAAAATTTCTGTTCTATTACTGTGTTAACAGCTCCAGTGAGCTGTGTAACCGAGGTTCTTAGTTCATCCATTATTCTTATTTAATTTTTTAAATGAGAGAAGAGATTGAGAGGAACAATATAAAAATTTGTTTGATCTTGCAACGGAACAGTAAGACTTGGGATTAGTTATATTCGCTTAAATTTCCGATAGTTTATTTGTTAAAACTTTTCCTCTTTTCATGTATTTATTGTTTTTATTTCACTAAAATTTTTTCGTATATTCGGAACTGTTAAACTTTTACTCTTTTTTATATTTTAAGAACAATTCTATTCTTTGGTTTAATACATAATTTGTTTCTGTTTTTCTGTTTAATTTGTTTATTTTTTCCTACAGAATGTCCGCTAAACTCTCTTATTTAAATTTTCGGGGTAGTCACCCTAGTTCGAAAGGCCCGTTGAATCCTTTTTGGTCGTTAATGCGGCTAATTTCGCAGCGACCTACTAGGGAACGAGTAGCTTTACCACCAGTGTTAATTATATCAAATAATTTTTAAGTGAGCCGACCCCTTTTTTCCGAGAGTAAGCTCTTGGACATTAAAAAGTTATCAAATGTTAACACATATATAGTTATTAATTTTTAATTAATATACGGATTTCTCTTAACTAACTTATATTCTATCTTACAAAATCTGCATATGAATCGGCATGGCTGTTTGCATCCTCATCAGGTTCTTCCTTCTAAAAATTATTTGCCTTCCACTCCTTTCGAACTCACGTATTCACTGTGTTTCGGTTCAATTAAGTAAGTTTTCTCTTTCTTATTCTTTCACTAAGTCCTTTTAAAGGAGTCTAAGTATTCACTTGGAAAATCATTTTTCCATTTACAGGTACAAGGAACTTCACTTTTGGTTTCCCATTATTTTCACTTGGGATATTTTACTAAGGTTTATTAATTTTTTTAATTTTTTTTAATTTTTTCTTTAATTTTTAAAAGGACACAATAATCATGTCCCTGCTCGGGCGCCAGTAAAGGATCCTTTTTAGGATCCAACAAAAAATTAACTTTTGCGCGAACCTAATCGCGCACCATCCACTAAATGAAAAGCTCCATTACGTTATAATTATAATTTATTTCAATGTCGATTCACTCACGACTCAAACAGAAGTGCATACAATGATTCAGTAACTTAAAATCTAAACTCGTCGTGATTGAGTATGGTGACCTTGGTTCCCACGAAATTCATCGCACTATTGCACGCGCAAATATATAAATGCAGTATCAGCGTCTGATGGAAACTGACACCTATCCTATTTCCGCTGGGCTGGTGCGTGTGTTAACTTTAATAATAATAATAATAATAATAATAATAATAATAATAATAATAATAATAATAATAATAATAATAATAAAATAAATAATAATAATAATAAATAAATAACATATATAATAATAATGAAATCAATAACGTTACTAAGCCAAATACGGAACCCCAAAATCTAACGATTCAGGAGAATCTAAATACACAAAAGGGGGAGAAGTTATATGCAAATATACCTGTACGGTCGTATTCCACCGGAAAGGCACTGACCTAAGGCATCACCTCAGAAACAAATTGTAATTTACTCGTAAGTAATGTAAACGACAGCACATTTTCATTGAGTAAAAAAAGCTGAAACCGCTATAAGGTCAATGCCATCCAATGAACTTGCACTGTTCGGTTTGCATATATGCAAAAACTTTTAAGTATATGACAAGATAGATAACATAATAAAGAGCACTTTTGATTTTACCACCGACCTATCGTGTCGTGTTTTTAGATCACTTAATTTATGCGTACGACTACTGTAATATTGTAAAACAGAACCGAAATGGTAAAAGTGACCGACAGTAAAACAAAGCAGATTCTCTTAAAATCACATCACAATGGATTTTTATTCCTATTCACTGCATTAGTAGTAATATATAAAAAAATACAACTGTAAACTGTATGGATGGCATGGCGACATGAACCTATAGTTAAAGAGTTCGTGTTAAAACACTGAGATGACTGAGAACAGGGTTTTGAGAAAAACGCTTCGGGCCGAAGAATTTTCGTGTTTCGCACGAGGGACCAGGCGAGTATTCACGCGTGCTCTTGAGGCGACTTCATAGTAGCCAGACCAGTTATGCAAAGGCTTGTCAACTGTAATGCAGATTCGCCTTGGATCATAGAGCCATCCAAGTAAGTACTCGTAGTTTAAATTTTATATTTAAATAATTATTATAGGAATAGATTTCTATTAAAAAAAAGAAACAAAACTCAATTTGAGTACCCTGTGAATGTATCACTGAACTGCTCAATCGAAATATTGTAATATTATCAAAATCAACAAAAGCTATTTGCAAAGGTTCTCAATCGAATGGAAAAATTCCAGATCAGAAGAACTCACACGGCGTTTTCGACCCTGGTGTTAACTAACATCAATTTATTAAAGTTTCCGTACAGTTTAGTTCGATGATTGTCAGTTTTGATTATTGATTTTGATCTTTTCATACAAAGTAGATTGTGTTCATAGTTATACTATACAATAATTTATTTTTGAGTTTTAAAAAAAATTGTTCTGAACATTCTCTGGAATCTCAAGTATTGTAGTTCAATTGTCTGTAGTTTTAAGGTATGGCGATTACAGTAATGCTTTTTACATTTGGTTTGATACTTACCAAGAACTGATCTTATTCCTAAGGTGCCTCTTGCTATGGATAGCATAATTGCTATCATAGAAACGCCACCAGTGGCAAAGACATAATCGGCTTTGCTGCGTTGCTTCTTTTTGCCAAAAATTCGACTCCACAATGGCGCTAGAATGGAGAACGCAATGAATATTACAAATGTCACATAATCCCAACCCAAGGAAGCGTAGTCCTTTGCCATCTGAAAAGAGCAAATATAGGTATTATGTATTTTTTTCATTTGTATTGCATTCAAATAATATTTTTTTAGAACAAGATACGATTACATATTGTGGTTTCGATAATCTGGACCTACAAGATGCGCTTCGTTAACCAAGGAAATTACGTGCTTGAAATTGTGTTCACAACATAGTGTAGTGAACCAGACTTCTTCATAATGAACAAAGAACCCAGCTTTGAAGTGGTAAAGGATTTTATCTATCTGCACATCGCGATCGCTTTAAATTTAAAGAGATGAAGCGAACAATCGCTTTTTCTCGAAAATATGCCCCTATCGCGAACAACGAAGAAAACACTGTATACATTGTATACGGAGAGTATTGTTAGTTGAAGCTCAGATCCAATTCGGACTGTTTTTTGTGTATTTTTAGAATGGTCATTCGTCTGAAATATCCAAGAGGACACTGGGCGTAAAAGTTCTTTCATTTAGCACCAAATACTACAATAACTATTTAGTTAGATAAATCAAAGGAGGAGAAAGTTGACTATGAATTCAATTTGCCATAAGGACCACGGAACTAAAACTCGTCATATACCAAAAAGTTAATGAAAAATTGGCTCATTTACAGAAATCAATTTGATTTTTCTATGACATAACAAAGTCATGTGATGTACGACATTAGAGAACCTCTAACAGAGGATTTCAAGTGCAGCAATTCGCGTTTACTTTGTAGAAAATAGAGAAATCCATCTCTTTGCCAAAAAGTTTCCGAGCATTTCAATTCAAGAATTGCTGTTAATCTGTGATGCCACCTGCTGTTCAGTCAATAAAAAAAATCTTTCAACACGTGTGTATATATTGTCACATTTTTGCTCACATCACTGAAATTGATTGCTTGCTCAATTGCAATTATTCCTAATAATTCGAGATACAAATACAATAGATACGAGTAGATACGAGTAAGTTTAATTTGTCAGCGACATACTCCTATTTCATCTCCAGTTGATTAATTATCTTTTTGCACGAATTTCATGGAATTACGATCACAACTAAGAAAGAGCATGTACATATTTGCTACCGCTAATATCACTGACAATTATTTTGTAAAAAAAGCAGAATTTTTTTATTCAAACTAATTGTACATTAGCATACATACTCGTACGAATACGAATATTTAATGAATTCAAAATTCTCAATCAATCTACCGCAATTGAATAGTTAATGAGGATAGATAAATTAAGAGTATCTGCAACAAAGGATGACGCACAAATTATGTCTCAAGATATTGTTTCCATTACTTACCTTGTATTGGGTATTTCCGAGATGATCGGTTTAAAAAAATCAATTTGTTCTAATACTCGTAGCTTGAGATACTTCTATGAACCAGTCTACCAGTGATAGGTGAACAATTAGACTTTTGCGGCGTCAACAATATTGAATGAGTATTTGCGGCGATTTGCGGCAGATTCAGAAGTGCTGCAGCTATTTATTAGTTTAATCAATCTGCTGATATTTTTCTTGACTATTGCCGATCGTTGATTGATTTTTGATAGTTGTTTGGGTTTATTTATTCTGAAATTATTAAAAAAGAAAATTCACATTTAATAAGTTTCCCTTATGCGGTTTGCAAGGTGTAATTTTCTGTCAAAATATTTTTATTTAAGGGAAAATGGCAAAGCTTAAACCACAAATACTATAATTTATGGATTTATGTACGTCAATCGGAAACTAGTTATTAAAGGTCTTCGTCAATTAGGTGCGGTTTTCAAGTTTTCGATTTCTTTTTGAGCGAATGAGCAACAAGTTTCTTCAAATAGACAAGAAAAAATTGTAAAAACATAAAATGTATGTTCTTGGTGATCGTCTCTTTTGGTTTCATTTTGGATCCCGAAATGTCAATTCAATTCAATTCTGAATCAAAATGCCGAAAAGCATTTTGCATCCAGCTTAATCAAACAGGTTCACATCGCGGGGCAAACAAAGTCATACATGAGTTTAGTGTTACTTTCGAAAAAGCAGCCTGACAAACATCGAGCTCTTCAAAAGAAGAGAAAACGGAGCCATCCGGCTGTTCCGTTCAATTCTTAGTTGTACCAGTCTCGCACCTAAAAGGCACCGGCCACTTGACAAATAATTTCAAACATCGAAAAAGGCTAGCAACTCCACGGACTATAAGTTCTTAACCTACGCAGTAAGGGATAACGATGGCAAAGGGATATTTTTGTACGATGGATTGGGGCTCATAAAAGGCAACATAATTAGCTGAACTGTGAGTATATTTTGTTACATTCGAACTCTCTGTCAATGTTTAAGAACAGAGGACATTTTTTTTCTCTGTCGGAGCAGAGCACTCAAAAAAAGAACTAGTTCATTGTATTTCTTGTATGTTCCTTTTAATGGACTTTTTCAGTCTTTCGAAGAAAGATGAGTAAGAGTTTCAGAGCCTGATGCAATCATAAGCCGGACATTCACAAAGGTAGTACTCCGCAGTGACTACTCGCCATGAATTTAACAGCAGCCGTCGCAGGATGTTGTATCACTTATTCCCAGCACATTTAAGTGCTCAGCAAAAGTATAGTGCACCATCACTATACAAGTATGCAGCCTGCAGTCTTTGCTACTGAAGAACAGCAGGAAGTCTGCTGACTTTGGTCTGTTGTTCTTAATGATTCAATGGCAACTGTCAATGAAAGCTCTAACCGAGGATGCAGGTAGACCTAACGTAGGTTGGGGTCCTGAAGAGTTCCTACCTACGGACAGGATATAATTGGCCCTATAATAGCCCTATAGATCCAGCGGACCTTCATCGGTGACAGGCTCCATGTTTTGCCGACAGCTTTTTTGCACTGCCAAAAGGACAACAGTGCTTTATAAGCTTTCGCTGTAACGTGTTTAGTCCATAGAAGTTTGTTATGCAGGATGACATCCATTTGGAGAATTGGATAGTGATGCCCTTAAGCACTAGATGAGTCAGCCGAATTACACATGAAATCAAAAGTTTCGTTGTCAAAAGCACCCTCAGTGTCGATTAAAATGTAAAGCGTGACGGGAGGTTTTTCGCGTTAGTAAGAGTGTTGCATAGCAGACAGAGGGCTCATTCGTAAGGCAGTTTTGCGCGCATGGATCTCGACCATTCCCTCTATACCCTTCACTATGAAGGAAGTCAGACTTATACGTCTGAAAATCTTTTCCCATTTTCAGTATAAAGGTTACTCTCACTTTTTGCTAGGGTTTCAGTATGTATGCCAGCGTCAGGCTAGCAATGAAGATTTTCTTCTGAGTCATCATTGCCAGACGACTTGAACCCATCAAAGGAAGCAACACCATGTTTAATGGCCTCATCCATTACCACGACCGATGAGATATACCAGCTAAGGCATGTTGTGTTATTTATCTCACTACAAGCTTTGGTAATAAGCGCTAGTTGTGAGCTGGTTCTGGGAAGTGAGCCTCAAGCATGAGACGGAGAGTCTCTAATTTTGACTCAGTGTAGGTGTAGTGTTCTCCGCTAATACCGCCTAGATCCGTCTACTGTTACGATACTGCAGCATTATAACAACAGATATGCCAAAGGTATCCAACTCTCCAACTTTGCAACTGTTGGCAATGTCTGTACAATGTGCAGGCTGTAATCAGCTAGCTTTCTGAATACGAAGCGTTAGCCAAGAAGTTGGATTTCTTATAAACTAGCCAGTTTCCTCTTTATGGCGTTTTTCACTTTTCAAGGAAATTGATTCTTTTGCGACATTTCCATCCACCCGAACTACAGCCTTTGCTGGTTGGAGCATCCGTTTATTTCAATCTCTGCTAAGAAAAATTATCAGAAGAGTGATTGCATGAAGATTTCTTTCCTTTGGTTCTTTTTGAGACAGAAGAAATGGGCACAATTCTAGTTCTGAAAAGTTAGTCGGTTCCAGTTTGTTTACGTCATCTTCATGTCGTATTTAAATTACTATTGTGATCATATCTTAATGTACTAATTCAATTGTTTGTACTAAAAGGAAAAGAAGAGGAAACAGAAGGGAATAAAAAAGGCATTCGCATTTCAACCATTAACCAAGGTGCCTCGTGTTTTTTTTTTCTTTCTTAGCCACGCTATCTTTTAAGGTGAAATATCGATCAGGTCCAAGGCAATATCCGCGAACATTAATTGGTCCTTCGAGCCGGATTAATTGGTCCTTCAGAACCGGATTGTTTAACAAAAAAAAAACACGAGGCACCTTGGTTAATGGTTGAAATGTGAATGCCTTTTTTATTCCCTTCTGTTTCCTCTTCTTTTCCTTTTAGTACAAACAATTGAATTAGTACATTAAGATATGATCACAATAGTAATTTAAATACGACATGAAGATGGCGTAAACATACCGCCCACCTTGAAATAATTATTTCAATTAATATCCAAAAAAAAAGATTTTTTTTTTTAAACAAACTAAACAGATTTCATATTAATATTACGTTAATTCATGTACATTTGTAAATTCATGTTTATATTATTTTTATACTAAGTTAATGTTTACGTTCAAGTTATACTAAGTTCAAAAGACACATTTTTGTAACAGGCCGCTTAATAAGACCATTTTTTGTTTGAAGCGTTGCAACTCTCACTAGCCCATCAGCGCCTGGATGTATTTCCTTCACTCGACTGCCCATTTGCCTGGAGGCTGGTTTTCATCCTTAATCAACACCAAGTCATTAGCAGCTAGTTTCATAGTTTCTTGCTTCCATTTGTTCCTCTGTTGCAGTGATGTTATATATTCTAATACGCTGGTACCCCTTGATTTCGCGTAGCTTACTAACTAATCTGGCCAAAAGAGAGGCTGTGCATAAATCCAAGCGAGCGATAACCATAACAGGGCTAAGCGGAACGACCTTACTTTTTGCTATGACGAAACTAGTTGTTACCTTCCCGGAATCCAACAGGCTACGTAAGTAAATGACGGCAGCATATGCCGTATCGGATGCATCGCAAAACCCGTGCACTCCCAATTTATTATTGTTGCGCTCTTTGTATCTAGGAGTCTTAAGAGCGCCCAATTCGTAGACGCTGTTCCGCAAAGACTTCCAAGTGCTAATAAACCTTAAAGGAATTTGGTCGTCCCAATCTACCCCTTCTTGCCACAGGCGCTGGAGTAAAATTCGATGGTTTATTAAAAAAGGTGCTACGAACCCAAGTGGATCGAAGACGCGAGCCGCTTCGGAGAGCAAATTTCTTTTGGTGGTATTCCTTCAAGTAAAGTCCTTGAGTTCGACGTCCATTTACGAAGATTAAATCCTGCTTCCTGAAGAAGTTTGCACAGCTGACTGACAATCCCCTTTGCGTCATCTTCACATGTACAGCTGGCCAAGAAATCATCCATATAAAAGGAGTCAGTTATCAAAGCGGCAGCTTCTGGATACACTTCTTTGTAATCCTTTGCTAATTGAGTCAGGCACCTGGTGGCCAAAAATGATGCTGGGGCCGTTCCGTAGGTGACGGTTGCCAGTTCGAACACCTGTATTGGGTCTTTGGGGGACGCTCTCCACAAAATCCTTTGAAATCGCCTATCATCCTTGTGAATTGATATTTGCCTGTACATTTTTGCTATGTCAGCACTTAGGGCAATCGGATTTACCATAAATTGCAACAAAACAACTGCCAAATCATTTTGAAGAACAGGTCCTGTCAACAGCTGCGAATTTAAAGAGTTGCCGTCGGGAGGAGTGCATGAAGCATCAAACACGACTCTTAACCGTACTATCAGGCTTAATGACAGCGTGGTGCGGTAAATAGTAGCTCGGTTCGTTTTCCTGTTCTTGATCCTCGCTTTTTTCTAAGCACATAAACATTTCCGATGCAAACTATGCACAGGCGTAGGAAGATCTTAACAGCATGTATGACAAGCAAAAAATTATTGTCGAGGCGCATATTAAAACTATCATGGAAGAACCTGAAATGGGCTCACATACTAGTGCCGCGGGAATTCGGAAAATCTACAACACAGTCAAAGAATCGGTCTCCGCTTTGAAGGCATTAAAGCTACCGGTGGAACATTGGGATGCTTGGCTTGTATTTATCGTGTAGATTTTCCGAATTCCCGCGGCACTAGTATGTGAGCCCATTTCAGGTTCTTCCATGATAGTTTTAATATGCGCCTCGACAATAATTTTTTCCTTGTCATACATGCTGTTAAGATCTTCCACGCCTGTGAATCGGAAATGTTTATGTGCTTAGAAAATCTTGTGATTGCCCCCTTGATTGCTCCTCGCTTTTTTCTAAGCGATGCATCCGATACGGCGTATGCTGCCGTCATTTACTTACGTAGCCTGTTGGATTCCGGGAAGGTAACAACTAGTTTCGTCATAGCAAAAAGTAAGGTCGTTCCGCTTAGCCCTGTTATGGTTATCGCTCGCTTGGAGTTAAGCGCAGTCTCTCTTTTGGCCAGATTAGTTAGTAAGCTACGCGAAATCAAGGGGTACCAGCGCATTCGCATTTCAACCATTAACCAAGGTGCCTCGTGTTTTTTTTTTGTTAAATAATCCGGCTCGAAGGACCAAATAATGCTTCCGTCACCAAAGTCACCTGAGATCCGGAATCTAGAAGAGCGCGGCAAGCCTTATATTCCCCCCAACGGTTCTTCACAAACACTATTGCTTATATATATATATGTGCGCACAACTCTAGTTCTGAAGAGTTAGTCGGTTCCAGTTGATTTCACTTATCCTGACTGTTTTTCCTTTACCACCACTACTAGAGAACTGATCCTGTCTGGGCCTCTGACTGGATTTAAAGCCTCCCGCATGGCTTCTTTTCCTTGTTATATGTCTTTAGAAGTGTGTTTCAGAGTTGTCCTCATCCGGAGTTCGTTCAAAACTTTCGCTTTTCCGTGGCAAGATGTGACAGGGCAGAGTGTGCTGCCTCTGACCAACCACCGGTCTATTTTGATGGTATTTAATATTGATTGGACGAGCTTTATGGGACTCTTTTCATCATTCCAATTCAATCTTTCAAGCAGTAGCGGCTGCAATGGAAAAGATCACCGATGGATTGTCGCTATTGCGAGAATCTCATGGAGTACGTAGGTATAAATATAGGGGTCACCTCTCTTCATTTTAACGAACGTGTTTAGTGTTTATTTCAAAATTATAGCTCTGCGTTATATGAGCTATAATCGTTCCTGATTCACTTAACGTTAAATCTTAAACTCAAGTATGTAAACAGTAGTGAGAACCGGTAGCGGTATCTTGAACATAAGCCCAACCGCATCCGTAACCGCAATAATAATCAAATTAACTTTTATTTTAATAAGCAAATTAAATTAACAATGCAATTGCTCACCACCAGACCAGGCATTTAATTGACTTCAATGGAAAAACGCCTCAACCATAGAACAATTAGAAAGACTTAAAAGCTTTACTCTAGCCGTTGCTGAGTTTGGTTTAAATACATTTTAATTACCTGCCAGAATAGTGGAGACAATTCGCGACCAGTTCACATTGGAATGGTAGGGTGTTTCTAATTGCTCTCAATATTGTCGTTCTTGCGATTTTCAGCTAATTAAAGGGGATAGTGAACCACTGGGGTTGCTTTGAGGGGGTGGTGTTGATCAAGTGTTACTGTTGTTTTGAGAAATCAGCAAGTAACTAATTGAGACACTAGACACTCTGAACTTATCTCGTGTCACGTGCTTACGTAAATGATCATTAATTTATTTGATAAGGTTGACGTCAGCTGAAAGTACGTACATACATACGAATACACGTACACATGAGTATTTAGACTTTAGAGTCTCGATTTGTTGCACTTCAGAACAATCTATTATTATTGTACTCGTATTGTAGTTGATTACTGATGAAATATTTACTTAACTGTTGCAATGTTTCGTTGGCAAAGTTAGCTGCAAGTTCAACTGATTAGGAGTCACGAGCTGGAAAATTCTGTAAGATTTCGATCTGGTGGAACAGATGTTTCAACGCACGTGATATGTCAATTTACTTCCAATTGTATGTTAGAGGTGATTACGTTCAACCGCATGTAGAAAGGGTTAGTTTAATTAAAAGATATTGTGCAAACTAATTAAGGCGATTAGAACAGCTTTATTAAGACTGACTTTCGAGAAGAAGAAACGAGCGATCTTATCTCGCTGGTAAAGACCTCAGAGACAGACAAGACAGACATCACAGCCATGTTGGGAAATGGGATGCGATAAACTAGCTTACAGAGGGTGATTCTCGTTATTTAAAGAACCCGCACGTGTCTGTAGTCTTGAACTGTCTGCTTCATGAGGAATCAATCCTTCCTGTACTGAACCCAAAAATCGGCGATATGTACTCGTATATGTAGTCCAGAGTAATGTCTGTGCTTGTTGACCTGTTTTTTTGATAAGTTTTCATTTGGCGGAGACATATTGAAGAAAATTTACTTTCTTCCAACTTGATAGCCTTGTGACTTATAATTTCGAAATGTTGGAGAGTAAATCCAAACGTAGTCTTTGCTCTTATAAAACAGAATGTTCTAAAATATTGCAAAATCATGAGTCAAATTAAGCTAGGAGTCGGAATGCTTCAGCTCCATATCAGACACAAATGGAGGATTACTAGACATACAATTTATTGAATTCTACAATACTCATAAACCTCCGTCGGAATGGATCAGCAGTCAAAGTAGAACGATTTGAAGTCAGTGCTTTGTTGAACATAAGTAAAGTGTAGAGGTCAGTAGAGATTACTAAAGGTGAAGTCAGGGGCACCTATGCAAACATTAACCCAAAAACCAGTGTATCCGTTTCGAGACAGAGTTTTTACAATAAATCATCAGTTCAAAAAATTTTCGGGTTTCGCTCTTGCCATAGGACGTTTTCGAATATGGATAACTTCGCGCATCTTTAGATTAAAAAGTCGTTTTTACTCCCTCGTCGTGTCTCAGAATCTCTCTTTAACACTTTGCGTTACAGCAAACTACTACAGTATCGTTGCGGCATTATTGGTCGTATAACTAATTGTTTCGGTAGCTTCGGAAGTAATTCACATTTTCAGCAGAAATCCGCTTAAAGTGGATCTTCGCTCAAACGATACTGTCTGAAAATGTGGAATTTTCTGAGGGAAAATGTTGTACGGATAAGTAGAATGAAGGAATTGGCATAATATTTTAGATCAACATCTTTGTTAGCTAGGGATTGAAAGAATCACTAGCTATTTACTGCAGATTCAATGAATATAGAAAATTAGTTGAATTTCATTTAAAGGTTGTTAACTTCACGAAGCCAGTGAGATAGAGTTGAGTTAGGCGTATATGTATACGAAGTAGTACCCAAAAGAAACCGAGACCGAAGAACTTGTGAAGCTGCCTGGGGTGATTTGGATCTTAATTCAACGAATTTTAATAGAAGATTTGAGGATGAAAAGGGAGGCTGCCCAATTTGCGCCTCGACTGCTGAACAAAAACAAGGTCGTGTGGTAGCATGCTGTGTTTTGAAAGAAGAGTTGTAAAATCGCCCAAAAATTTTTTTCCAAAAGTCTTCACAGGTAACGAATCATGGTGCTACGTTAATGACTGCTGAAGTGTAGAGAAAGTAGATGGAGTCGCTGTCGGTTATCATAGAAGACGAATAAAATATTAAATGTTTTGAATAATGTGATAGAAGATTGCACAAGTATATTAGTTCCAGTGGGGAATACTTTGAAGAGAATTGACGGCTTTTTGTTTAAAAACTAAAAACTTGAATTAAAAAAAAAAAAAGTTTTGAATTCCCCTTATACTCGTATTTGCGAGAGGTTGGAATAAATTGGTTTACTTTAAACAACTGACCATACATAAGTCGAGTGTCTTTAAAACATTTTCTGAATCCTTTTACAAATGTTATAACTATTTGGCTCGGGTCATTTATATCCACACTTCATTGTTGCAGACCATTAAACCATCAAGTTTAAAACTTTCTGCATGCGTACTGCTTTTTAGATTCAATACGATCCTTGTTTGTTCGATTAGAAAATATTGAATATCGGAACCAAGAACCAAAGCGTGGAATGGCATCATACCAGATATAAATCGGACGACATATCCACGAACGATGGTTCTCGACCTGAATATTGAATTTAATGTAAGACGAAAAATGAAGAGGATTAAAACTGCAATGGAATACCGTCCTAAAACTAAAGAAACAATGTTTATGTTAAATTAGCTGAAAGTGTCCCATGCCAAGTTGAATTAGTGCGAATCAATACGGGAATCGGAACCGAATCAGTCACGGAAGGAGCATTAGCAGTATACAAGAGTTCATTCGAAATTACCAGAAAATTGTGGTCACTTCATTTCATTCGATTTAAAATACATTAGTGCCAATATCTCGAAAGCTTTGAAATTATTCACAAACTCAAACTCAGCCAAATTTCAAATATCATCCGCCGCGTGGCTGTTGGTGACTTATGCGAACTTATACAGCGCAAAGGCTTGTAAAAGTAACTAATCTTCGTAATCAAAATCAATTTATAGCACTAACCAACCTAATGTTGGTTTCAGCTTCAAAGTACAAAACTATGTGGGACTACGTGCCCCATCTCACTTTTAATATTGCAAAAGGAAATGACTAGGCTAAATTTTTAGAACAGGTTTAAACCGATTTCAAAGCCATAGGAATTGAAGCGTTTAAATTTCGTCTAATTAAAAATTCTTAACATATATTTTTCTAGTAATAGTTTATATAATTATAATTATTATAAGAAATAATAATCGAAAACTTTTCGAGTTTTCTTTTGAAATTTTTTTCAGAGATTTTTTTGAAATTTATATGACACACAATTTAATTATATGAACTTATTAGCTTGACAGTCTTAATTTGATGCACTTAAATATTGATGTCCACTGCGAGAGACTACAAGATATACTTGTTTGAAAATTACGCACAACAGAGATCATAGCTTAAGTTCGAAAGCTTTAATCACACTAAACTGTCTTGGAATCGGGCGGTCCCTTTTAAAGATTGTAAGATCGGTTGGTAAGTTTTTACTTTTGTTTAGTGCTAAACATAGCCAATTGAATTAATGTTAATAATTAGATTTGTTAATTGAAAATTTTGAGACTAGACACCTGTTATTCATTTAATCATAATGTTTGACATCTCTGCACTGATAAGTCGTCAGGTTGAGTGGAAAAATTATGACTTATGATGGAAGTGCGAGTAATTTCGTCAAGAGTATTGAATAGATTTTGTTAATATAATATTTGCATATTCATCCTATAAGACGGATTGACGTCTGAGTCAGAACACGAGCCAAAGCGTGAACACTGTCGTCAACTTGCTTTATGAAATGTCAAAGTTGATCATCTTAAGAGTAATTTAGAACCATCCTGTTAATCAGACAACTGGAGGTACATATTCACCACTTAAAGCAATATCTTTAATTGCTCTGTCGAAAAATTAGAAGAAATTCCATTACAGATTAATTAGCAAAAACGATTTCTTTGAATAGGGAGCTGAACGATGATCGAATAATGCGGTTAGTTAGATCTTGATACTTTTCTATTAATTTAGTGGTCAAGCGAATTGCATTATTTTTTTTTGGGATCGTAATAGCCGTTCTAATTGTGAAATGCGTAGCAAAAAATTTCTCATAGTTTTTAGATATTGGGATTGAAGTGATAAATGGATCCAATTTGCAATCTCATGGCGAATGAGACGTGATAAATCGTTACAATCAATGGAACAGAAACCGTTAAGAATGACAGTCATCACAGACATCACAGGTATGAGAAGCATCCCAGGTATTGCGGGCACCACACTCATTACGGGCATCAAAAGCTTCACAGTTATCGCAGATATCACAGGTATCACAGACATCACGGATATCACAGGCATCACAAGCATCACAGGTATGATAAGTGTCATAGGCATTGCGGGCGTCACACTCATCACGTGCATCAAAAGCTTCGCAGTGATCAGAGGCATTACAGTTATGGCAGACATCGCAGATATCACAGGTATCACAGGCATCGCAGGCATCACAATCATCACAGGCATAACAGGAATCCCACGCACCGCAAATCTTAAAAGTTTTAAAAGTGATGGCCCAAAATTGGCTCGATGGCATCCCGGGGCCCATCTGAACTTGGAGTGAAGATAAATCTTCTTGTCTTGATGAACCTATTTGCGACACTAACATCTGCGTCTGAGGTAAATGTTGGTAACTCTACCTAGCTGCCACATTGAAAGAATTTCGTTGGGGTCGATTATACTGCTTACTTCGAGATGCTTACTGAGTGATGCGTATTCACCCTAGGACATTTCCATTTCCTTCACGTCCTTTTCCATTTGATTTTTGCATCCAACGAAGTTGAGCCCCTTTAATGAAGAAACGACGGACGGCCATGGTGCACTGATCTAGGCTTAGATCATTCAACAGCTGGTTTTGCACTGCTTTAAACATTAGACACGTGAAAGTCATACCATAGCCTCCAGAATTTGACTAGTAATGGACCAAAACAATCCACTCCAACGTGAGTAAATGGTTTCTGATAGAACGCCAAGCGGTCATCTGGGAGCTGTCCCAAAATCGGCATCGCTGACTTGGCTTTAAGAAGTTTACACATGTTGTACGACTTTACCATTTCTACAGCGATTTGAAGACCGATGAACCCATACTCGCGCTCTGATGTCAGAAATAACAGAAGCCGTTCCCACGTGTTGATTCCTTTCATGATGATGAGTGATGAATAAGTCTACCAAAGCGTGAGATTTTGGTAAAATTATTGGATTTCGGCCTGCATAACATATAAAGGCCTTTTGCCCTTATAAGTTCATTCTGATTGTGCCTTCTTCGTCTAGAAATGGTGAAAAATTGATAATTTTGGGCGAAGCCTTGACTAACTCACGAATCATGAGCGAGATGACATCTTTTGGAAAAGAATTAAATTTTTCAGGACACTCTGGTGTGGTGCACCCGACTGGGGTCACGAACGAAAACTTATCAACTAGTTTCTTCTTCAGAATGTCTTTGAACGGAAGTAAAAGTGCAGTGATTTGAACTACAAACGGTCATGTCAATCGAAAATGGTGAGGGAAGTTATATTTAGTTTGCTTGCTATGCAAACATAACTTGACGGACTCCAGAATTACAGGACTTACAGTCAGGAAATATTGTCGATGTTTTTCAGTTCTTTAATGAAAACTAACCACGGGATCTTTAACTTTCCGGATACTGCTCAGTCGAGGATGCCCCCCCATACTTGTTGTAGCGTGGCGAGCACTCGAATGATATAGTAGGATATGAGTCCAAGAGAATCAAAAATCTTCATGTTCAACTTGAGAATCACCTTCTTACTGATTATCGCGTCTGGGAAAGCATATTCTCTAGAGTATTGTAGCTTGATAGTTTGTAAGTTAAATGGCCCGATGAGGGCCCTCAATATCTACCCAAACTCTTGAAGACGATAAGATACAAGCTCCACGTTGATGTAGTTTTCAGGAGTATATTGATGAACCAATTGGCTGTTTGCTTGAATGACTACCAGATTAAAGTTAATAGACACGACAGCGTTTTGATTGATAGATATAGGCTTTTCTATAGAATTGTTGCTATTAAAGTAGTGTTCACAGCTTCTAGGTATTCTGGTAGAAACTTCTTCGCACTTTGGACCAAACATTCATCGCGTAAACAGATGGCTCTCGTCTTCTGTCACCATCCCTCCATAAAATTGTTTGGCATTGTTGATCATCTTATTTAATGCAAATTATAGGAATAGGGTTTTCCAATAAGGACTTGACAACTTTTTTTTTAAATAAAACGCAAACCATTTGAGATATTTCAAAAACTTTATATCGGCTTGAAGTAAAATCAAAACATTTATGAATGGAACTCGACTTCGATCATATAGCCACCGTGGGCACGTTTGCAGCGGCTGATTCGTTGGACCCAATTTTCAACGACTCGGCCACACATTTTGGCCGAAACGGCCGCTATTTCGCGTTCAATGTTGGCTCTGAGCTCTTCCAATGTCGTCGGCGTGTTAGCATAAACCAATGACTTAACGTAGCCCCACAAAAAATAGTTAAGCGGCGTTAAATCGCACGAACAAGGCGGCCAATCGACTGGCCCATTTCTTGAGATAACACGATCACCATACTTACTCTTCAATAAATCGATTATAGCGTGTGCTGTCTGGCTTGTGGCATCATCCTGTTTAAAACGTGTAGTCCGAGTCCATATCTTCCAATTCGGGAGAAAAATAATCGGTGATCATGGCGCGATAACGCTGACAATTCATAGTAACGTGACGATCGTTATCGTCGACGAAAAAATATGGCCCAATAACGCCGAAGGCATGCAAACCGCACCAAACAGTTAATTTTTGTGGATGAAGTGGTGATTCATGAAGCACATGTGGATTTTCACCCGACCAATAACGCATATTTTGCTTATTGACGAACCCATTGAGCCAAAAATGAGCTTCGTCACTGAAGATGATTTTGAGATGAAATTCATCATCTTGGCGCATCTTCTCCTGAACCCAATCGGAGAACGTACGTCGCTTCAAATGGTCCATCGGCTTCAATTCTTGAGTCAGCTTGATCTTGTATGGGTGTCAACCAAGATCCTTACACAAAATACGCCATAATGTGATCTGAGCGATGCTCAATTCTTGAGAACGCCGTGGAATTGACTGATTCGGATCGTTTGCTATGAACGCCTGAACTGCAGCGACATTTTCGTCACCTCGACCAACCCGTTGTCTCACTGACACGGTAACATCACACAACGAATATGTAGACTAAAATTTTTGCACTAAACTTGTTATTGCTTGTCTACTAGGGCGAGAATTACAACCGAAAATTGGAGTTAACGCTCTTAAAGTTGCAGTCACCGACTCCGAATTTTGGTAGAAAATTTTTATAATTTGCAGACATTGTTCGTTCGTGTACTTTACCATGATGGAATTGTTGAGTTTAGTGAATAAATTGACAGTGACAGTTTAATGATTAGTGAAAGAGTGCGTTCACAAATTAAATTGAAAGTTGTCAAGTCCCTATTGGAAAACCCTTTATTTCTTTTACGTCAGCGTAGACAACAACTTAAAAAGGCCTGCGTGTAGCGGAACTAGATTGTCTGGGCCTTTCAAAGCGAACATATTGAAAGACACTCCGTTCAATTTAGGAGCGACATCTGCTACATCCCTCAGCTTTGCAGCCAAATGTGGGTGTTTACCATATGCGAGGCCAAGCCTTTCGGATTTCGTTTTTCATATCCGATGGAAGAAGTCCTGGCAGGTGTGGAAAAGAACGTTTCAAGACAGTAGCGCCAATTGATTGACTCGGTAGATGAAGATTTTCAACTGTATATACACATTTCAACTGATGGCATTTGCGAATTTGGTTCAGAACACTATCTGAACCTTGAGTCCCAGTTCATCAAAGAGATCCTTATCTACAAATGATAAAGATGAACCGTCGTCCAGAAACGCGTATCTGTCAATAAGCGTATCGGGAACACGCATTAGCAAGTGATGACCTGAACAGCTTAGAATACCATATACTGACCTTTGACGACATGTTCTCCAATTATGGTTACCCAAGTCTAAACAAGAAAAGCAAATACCTTTCTCCTTAACAAACTTAAAACTCCGTTCCGCAAGCAAGTCTTTAAATTCTGAGCATTGGTTCAAGGGGTATTTTCGCTCAAAATGCATATACATACACAACTGGTGAATCACTTGATAACACTGATTTGTGAGTCAATGCACTGTTTGAAGATTTCAGAGAATTGACAGGTTATCTTGATTGAACCAACTCAGAATGACTAAGTAGATCGAGAGGTAGGAAGATAATTTGTTCCATCACGAACTTAGTGAAATTATCAAGGTCGGCATATAGATTCATCGCTTTGCGTTTTACCCAGTCCTAACAGAGGCCAGCTTGCCAGCAAGACACGTCAAAACATAACCATTGTCCAGATCTTCATCTCTATTCATTGATTTTATATCTGTCACAAAGCCATTGAGTTTCACCGCCCACAACCGCAACTTAGGATTACAATTTGAAGAAATTCAAGGGTGATGCAACAATTCGCAAGTCAGATCGGGAACCAAAACATCGTGCCTACCAAAAACCGTTCTTACCGAATCCATAATACCGTCTGCAACTGAAGAGTATTTCAGACGATCTGCTTACAAGTCGCCATGCGAAAACGAGACACAATTTATTTACGGCTAAATCAACCTTCAACTGTTGTCCATTTGTAAGCTGCATCATAGTATTGACAGTCCCGCCAGTTGGCACTAGCAAAGAATGGCAACTCCTGCAAGTTGCTTCGGTTCATAATAGTTAGTATTGTAAATTTGCCATATCTGCATCAGGAAAAGTGATATCAATGTGAGGCGTTGTTATGTAGTTTGCGAAGTGATGTCGATAGCTTAAAGCCTTTTAATCGTCTTTAGCGTTTCTTTAACTACATCTGATTTTGATGTGTCCTGTTCCTCTGACACTGGCTGTGCGGCAACTGATGAAGTTTGGGCCAACTGAAACTTCATATCTACCATCTCTTTTTGAAGAGATAGAAGATCGTTGTCCGTTTGAGCTACCGAAAATAAATTTGATTTCAAATCTTAAAACTTTTAAAAGTGATCGAACTATATTGGCTCTATGAAGGCTATAATATGCTAACTGGAAAAATGATGTGATAGTGCATGAACCTCTCATTAATCGATGTTTGAAACCTCTTTGGGTTAGTTACTCTATTCATAGATAATATTTGGAGATTGTCAGAGCCTACTACAGTTTTAGAAATGCTGGAGATGCCTGTTTCTTGAGTTTCAGAGTTAGTACGAAGTATCACCCACATCTAGGCATACCGAGCGACGTTGCAAGCAGAATGTGCATCGATTCACATGTACAGTCTTGCATTTCTCTTAAAGTATCCCTCTAAATACTAAAAATTTTGAGATTCTAAGACCCCGTGCTACGTATATAAGGAGGGCATCTGTGATAATAAATTTGGGAAGTACAGCCACCATGCCATCACCCTAATAAATGGACAAGGGCTTATTGATTTTGCGGCGAGACGTAATGTTTTTTACACCTTGATATCTACAAAGGGGTCTCTCTAACCCCTGATTAACAAAACATCAACCAAGTTGATCATATTGGGATCGAACGAAGGCACTCCTCCAGTGTTTTGAATGTCCGAACATTCCTCTCTACTGCTGAACAGAAACTCTCTACTGCAGGGAGATCTGAGTATCAAAACCTTCGCTGAAGAAATCAATATCCAAAAACTGAAATATTGTACGAGTACTCCTTGAAACTCAACTATCATCCTAAGCCTCTTTATTGATGAAATAGTACACCAATCTGAGCCATGTAGGCACAAGAGATTTAAAAGCATAATTGTATAACTTCGACCAAACACGGTCTGTAGTTCTAGCTGAATCACATTGTACTGAACTTAGGGATATTGTTAGTTCCTAATTTGGAAGATCCAATATCTAAATAAATATGTATACAAAAAAAAGTAAACAATTTGGAAATACTCGATATTTTGTGTATCGTTCTGTGAAGTTCTTCGTGGACACAGGACGAATTAAAGATGACAATTCGAGCGCTGTAAAGTTTCTGAGCTCCATCCAAGTCATGCAATCTCGAACCAACCATATTGTACATATTGGGCAGTTGCTCATAGTCGCATTGAAAAAAAGATAAGGTTTTCATAACCGGTAGGTGAAGAATGTTATTCTCAGATGATGAAATCTTCACGGTTGGGAAATCTTTCAACATATAACTATACGCGTAGTCATCAAGAAAAGCGTTAGAACTTAACGCGGCCACAATCCTGCATTTGCAGCTTCCCGTTTTGTAAGAAAATAGTTAAACTCCATCAAATACGAGTAATGTTAAAGCCCCTCGGTCAAATACTATACGCGAACAAACCGTGCACATTCCAATGCAATTCAGTTCCAACTCATAACGCGAAAACTACTCAAAAATGGTTCGTTTTAGGTGCCATTGCCTGCCTGCTCTAATCGAAATAAAAATGTTCAGTCTATAAAGTGAGACCAACTGAACAACTTCATTATGCACGTGCCGCATGCCGAAATCAATGATTGGTCAAAGCGTATCAGGTCAAGCTGGAAAGCAAATGGCGAATATTTCGGTTAACATGTTCATCGATTTGTAGAAATTAAAGTGATCCAATTAATGAAGCGAAAACTACTTCATAATGCATACCAATTCAAGCATCTTTTAATAATCGAATTGGAAAATGTTGTCGATCTATTGAACCGTTAAAAATTACACTTAAATTAAACAAGCATTTGATCTACAAACGTTAAATGCATGTAACTGATTGTAAACCCCGCATAGTCATTATCTCAAAGTCATCGCTCGTTTTACCAATCCTTATGTTTTACAAGATTTTTTCCTCTATCATCACTGATACTTATACAGCTCACTTGGCTTCAAAAAGATTTTGCACTAAGTACCCATTTCCCATTAAGTCCATTCCATTACTTAAGATTAATCAAAAGAAGAAAATTCCTGACCACCATCCTGGTGCACTGTCTACAGATTTATCATACACCATCACGAAGCTCGTCTTCATTCGTATCGTCTCTGGTAATTCCTAGTTGCAGAACTTTAAAATCTATTTTTATAAAACCGGCATCTGTAGATATTTTTATACCAATAATCGATGCTAGACACTTAATCAATTCGGAGCAAGACATACGAGCAAAGTCAACAGCCCCATATAGGCAATATGCCGATATTGACGATATGTCGATATGTGGGGGCATCTTAACCACTTTGTCTGCCTCCAATATAGTTTAAGTGATTAAAAAAGAAAACAACGTTTGCATGCTTAAGAGGCTCTCCACATTGACACGCTTTACCGTAGCCCTGCCAGGCTTTCGATGGCAGTTGGAAATGCCTTCAGGCAAAACCTATTCGAATGTGTGCTCTCTGAGATGATCGCGTGACAACTTTGGCGGTTAGAAGTATCGTGTAAATCGTTAACCACAAACCAAGGATGTGTCGGAGCACATTCAGTCTGGTTATGGTGAACACGATTTTAAGGCCGTTTACCTTTGCTATGTTGTTTTCATCTCCAAGATGTGCATAGATGCTGGTGAGCTGGTATAGTAGAGTAGGATACTTAATTCAAGAGCACTTGGCATAGTATCGCGTGCCAGTTTTATTTTTTAGCTTCTTTTTTCCTGTTTATCTGCATCAAGAGAGTCGTGATGGTTATGTTGGTATACTCGTACTTCAGCTGATTGTTTGATCTTTATCGTCTGTTTACACTTAGACATGAGTCTTAGGAGTCTTTGTAGATATTTTGGTCAATGGAGTATGTATTTTTATTTCTTCATTTAGGTCAAAATGGCAAAATGGAAATTGACTACGTCTGAGTTGTAGACATACTTTCGATACACAACAGATATAAATGTGGACAATTTAAATCAGAGTTCTTCAGTGTGGTCTTGATGGTAAAAAGCCAACATTCTATCGGTCCATTGATAGTTTTCTGATGCACTCCTTCTTAAGCCATTAATATGCGAAAAATTGTGTTCAAGATTTTACTGATTAAACAAATGTGAAAACCTGATTCACGAAAATGCTGAATGAGTATGAGATACCGCTAAACACATATCAGAAGCTCTCCATCTATTGTCGAACCATGAACTATCAAAAGACGAAAAAAATAAGTTATTTACCCCACAAGAGAATGATGTGATAATCAGTAGTTAAGGGGTGCTAAGACGTTTACATTCCCCATGAAATCTAGTCACGCCGAAAAATGTACACAAATAACGCGCCATAAATATTTGCTCGCATTCCGATCAAGGTCACACAAATTAAATCATTCAAATTTCTAGTTTAAATATTTTTTATTGATTAGCTGGAGTATTTCCAATGAAGGCGATTGGAAAATAATGATAAATAGGACTGTATTTAATTAGTGACATTTTCGGCCTGTTTTTGTGGTTCACGTTTATTTCAGAAGTCTGCGACGGAGAGAGGAAAAATATCGGCACTTACAATACAAATAGTTCAATGAATTGTATTTATATCAGATTTTGAAATTTATCGTAATGATGCCATAGATACTCGTAGAGATGCTGTACTCTCATCACACTGGTTTTGACCCTGAACCCTTCTAGAACCTCGCACTTCTTAACCATAGTAGCGCAATATTTACATTCTTTGTTCTTATATTTGTCATTTTTAATCACTCCACAAGAACCAGCTCACTAAAGACACCATTATTTCTGTAATTGATATCGTAAATATCAGGTTTCCATAATTTTGGAGGACTTCAACTCTCTCTATCTTTAAGGTATGCTTTTTGATGGTGGGACTCATTTTATTGTTACCAACTCCTTTCCATATAAGAAAATCTTTTTTACCGATTTTCTTTCTAACTCCGCTTTCTGTCACTGATAGTTTAGGCGGCAAACTTGATCTCATTTGATGATGATATTAGGAAATCCAAGTTTCAGATTTTACATTTATAGCGCGAATGACCAAGCGCACAGCAATGGGCAAGCATAATTCTGCATCTGATTTCTTATTGGAACTTGGAGATTAAGTCCTTTAATACTGCCACTGTTGACATTCGAGTCACGGTAATGTGCGTCCTTTTCTAATGACAGCATGTGTATTACTTTGTATTGCTTTCGCCATCATCAAACCGATACTCCTGAAAGCTTCATTGGCATTGCTCATCCAATCACATCAATGTCAACTGTGTACACAACTAATTATAGGCCTCTTTCGTTGGCTTGTGAGTTTTGCACGATTCTTTCTAGGCAGATGTTAAAAGAGTCATATAAGAGCGCGTCGCCTTATTTAAAACAATTCTTGCCATTGAAGGTCTCGGTCAGTTCATCACTGATCTCGATGGAGAAGCGAGATTTCAGATCACTCAGATCTAATAGACGATGTTTGGGAAATTCATTCCTCTATAGTTGGCGTAGTAAAAAGGGTTTCCGTTCGTGTGAATCGGACAATAGATGCTAAGATTCCATGCTTCTAGCATGCTTGCCTTTAACCATATTTTATTCGTATATTTCATATATCATGCTTTTAGATCATTTTTAGTTGCTTTAAAGAGCTCAGATAGGCAGTTTTTCTGTGGCAGATTTAAGATTCGATATTGCTATCTTAATTTCGTCCAGGTCAAGGGGACAGAATTCTCTCCAGTCGTTTCCCATCTCGCATAGAGAACGGTCGGCTTTTCCGTGGTTCACATAAAAGTGAAAGACATTGAAGTAGTAAAATAAGCAAATAATTAACAAATAGCTGTGTGGCTCAGTGGAGCAGTAATTGACTCGGTACGTGGAAGACCTGGGTTCGAGTCCAATAGAAATTCGTTGGTGACTTTTTTAATTTCTTAATATTAAAACCAAAACAAGAAGTGTTAGTAGTAGTGCCGATTAACGATGGATACCGGTCAGCCGGTGGTCCAGTTATCACACACAAACCAGCTTAGTCAGCACACGCGCCAAACACCTGCATGCATATCCAGCGGATATGGATCAGATATCTCTCTGAAATATTTCTGTATTTTAAGTATTAATGCTGACTCCATGTAATCATCAAAATTTGTATTTTCCCACAGAAAAATGTTATAAATAGTACTGTAAGGCGAAATTGTAGTTAGATTATTAAGTAGAGAGAATAAAGCGAGACATCTGTCTCAAAATAACTTTTTTTATTTCATTTAAAATTAAAAGTTAATAACTGGCGCCCGAGCAGCAGGGACATGAGTTTAAAACGTATGTCATAAATAGTCTAACACAACTGTTTCGCGAGTGTTAACCGTAAGAACAACTCTTGAAAGACAGTGTCGCGAATAAATCCGTAAGAACATCGCTTAAAAACTGTTTCGCGAGTGTTAACCGTAAGAACAACTCTTGAAAAACAGTGTCGCGAGTAAATCCGAAAGGACAAAGAGACAGTTCGTGAGAAAAAACCTATAGACAGTGTCAAGTGAGTGATCGAGTACCATTAGTAGACTGTAACAGGTCAAAGAGGAAAAATACAGGTCATCCGAACATCGCTGGACTTCGCCGACTTTAATCTCAAATGCAGATAGCCATCCTACTCATGTGAGTACAAATTTTTTTATTATAAATATATAATAAATCTACAATATAATATATTGAAATTGTAACCATTACGAAACAATAAATTTATTCGTATACCAAATCAAATTATAAATAAATAATTTTCACTTTAACGAAACAAAAATCTTAATTAACTAATTAAGTAATTCATAATCCATAATAATGGAAGGACTTCAAGACGCTCTGGTTCAGCTAACAGGAGCACTTAATGCTCAAATAGAGCTAGTGAGAAAAATAGATAATAGACTAACTGTATTGGAAACGAAGGTCATAAGCGATCCGAATCCAACGCAAATGAGTTTGCAATATCCTCTTACTGAGTCCGATCTCAAGGAGATAAGCAAACTTCCAGATTGCGTCAGAGAATTGCAAATCTTTGATGGCAATCCGGTGCAGTACCTGTCATGGATACACATCGTAGAAAATATCCTTAGGGATTATGAAATAGTCCGTCAAAAACCCATTTATAGGTCTATACTGCAAAGTATAAGACAAAAAATCAGAGGACATGCCGATACAGCCCTCATATCTTATAATATTTTTGATGACGACTGGGCATCGATAAAAAGGTGTTTATCTCTACACTATGCCGACAAAAGAGATATTAGGACACTAGAGCATCAACTAAGCACTATGTCCCAAAGAAGTTCGACATTAGATGAATTTTATGCTAGTGTAAACCACCAGCTATCCCTCATCATCAACAAAATTAAATCAGAAGACTACTCCGCTGAAACTATAAGGGCTCTCACCGAAAATTACAGGAACCGCGCACTAGATGTGTTTGTAAGGGGACTAAACGGTGATCTGAGTAAAATGCTAATAATACAAAAACCGCAAACCTTACCAGAAGCCTACACATCTTGTTTGGAGATACAAAACCTTAATTTCAGGAACGTAACAATTCATAACAAAAATGTATCTAATACCATCTCAGCTCCTACTAACCAAATTTTTACGAGCCAACAAGAGCATAGAAAGCATCGGCTACCTCCAAGGCCACTTCCCATTCAACAAATGATAAAGGCTTTTAACTTACAGCATAATAACCAAAATCGATGAAACAATCCTCCTCCACCAAGACCGCCTAAACCATTAGAGCAAATGGAAATAGACAGGTCAATCCAAACAAAGCAGGTTGATTATTCAAATAGGCCGGCAAATCAAGGACAGAATTTCCAATCTAAAAGACCAAATGATTCAGAAAACTTCCGTCCAAAGCAGCAAAGGCTATTTAACATAGTCACGCAAGCAGAAGACAAACAAAGTAATGATAATGAAGAGTTGGAAGAATGTTCACAAAATGATGCTGAAGAAATGGAAGCTTATTTGCAATACCTCCAAGAGTATAACCAAGAAATAGGAAATGAAGAACCAATCACCGAAGCAAATTTTATGACAGATGCCTCTCTAGCATTCCATACCTAGAGTATAGGACCAGAGAAGGCAACAGTTTAAAATTTCTTGTGGACACAGGAGCAAATAAAAATTTTATTTGCCCCGCATTAGGCGAAAATGCTACTCCCCTAAAAAATCCTTTCAAAATTCGATCAGCAGGCGGTGAAGTGACAATAGAACGCAAGGTGAATGGTAAATTCTTTAAAAGTGTTGGTAATAACACAGATTTAGAATTCTTTGTTCTACCTGGCTTAAGATCTTTCGATGGTATAATTGGAGACGACGCGTTAAAAGAACTGGAAGCCATTATAGACAGGAAGAATAATATACTCACCATAAAACCAAATGTAAAAATAAAACTGAAAGAAAAGCAATCCATTCAAGTTTATAATATAGAAATTAGAGATAATCATTTGACTGAAAAAACAAAGAAGGTTCTCCAATCCATAATGAAGAAACATAAGAAAATCTTTGGTCCAATTAATGATCAAGAAGTTATTGAGACAAGCGTAAGAGCCGAAATAAAAACAACCACAAGCGAACCTATATATACAAAATCATACCCTTACCCAGTAAATTTACGGAACGAAGTAGAGAGACAAATTAAAAAGTTGCTAGAGGATGGCATTATAAGACCATCTAAAAGCCCCTACAATTCTCCTCTGTGGATAGTCCCGAAAAAGATGGACGCTTCAGGAGAGAGGAAATTCAGAATTGTGATTGACTACAAACGTCTCAACGCCGTTACAATACCCGACACATATCCGATTCCGGATATCTCAAACACAATAGCCAGCCTAGGAAAATCAAAATTTTTTTCAACTATCGACTTAACTTCAGGATTTCACCAAATTAAAATGAAAAATACAGATATAGCAAAGACAGCATTCTCCACGATGAATGGAAAGTATGAGTTTACACGACTTCCGTTCGGACTGAAGAATGCTCCAGCAATTTTTCAACGATCAATAGACGATGTTTTGCGTGAGGAAATAGGGAAAATTTGTTTTGTATATATAGACGATATCGTTATAATAGGAGAAACCGAAGAAGAACATATGAAAAATATAGAAACAATATTTTCCAAATTGGAGCAAGCCAACCTTAGAGTAAATTTGGACAAAACAGAATTCTTGAAAGAAGAAACCGAATTCCTTGGATACCTTATAACGAATAAAGGTATTAAGCCAGATCCGAAGAAAATACAGGCATTGAAAAAAATAAGACCTCCTGAAAACCTTAAAGAGTTAAAAGGATTTATTGGCCTTGCATCCTACTACAGAAGATTTATCAGAGACTTTGCGAAAATAGCAAAGCCCTTGACAAATCTTACGAGGGGAGAGAAGGCTCAGATTAAAGCCACGCAATCAAAAAAAGTCAAAATAGAACTAAATGCCGAAGAACTTAGAGCATTTAACAACTTAAAGGAACTTCTTACATCATCTGAAGTATTGATTTTTCCTGACTTCGACAAGCCATTCATATTAACAACCGATGCTTCGAACACAGCGATTGGTGCAGTACTATCTCAAGGCGATATTGGAAAGGACAGACCCATCACTTATGTTTCTAGATCACTCAGTAAAACCGAAGATAACTACGCTACAAACGAAAAAGAAATGCTAGCGATAGTGTGGGCCTTAGATAACTTGAGAAACTATCTGTATGGGGCGAAAAAGATTAGGATTTTAACTGACCATCAGCCTCTAAGTACTAGAAACACAAATGCAAAGCTGAAAAGATGGAAGGCACTGATCGAAGAGTATAATTATGAGCTCGTCTACAGGCCTGGTAAAACCAACTTCGTGGCTGACGCATTGTCAAGACTGAAGACGGATGTGAACAATTTGACTTCCTCCAGTGCAGCAACTATGCACAGTGCGGAAGAAGACAGTTCCGAACTAATACCTCACTGCGAAGCTCCAATGAATATGTTCAAAAATCAATTGATCTTTACGGAAGGAACTGATATGTGTGCTTACGAGGAACCACATTCGAACTACCATCGCCACTTTATAGGACTCCCTGAAATAAATAAGGAAAACTTAACACAGCAATTGAAGGAGAAGCTTAACCCCAACACTCTCAACGGCATCAAAATCCCCGAGAAATACATCCAATTGCTGCAGGATATATACAAGGAAAACTTCAAAAAATATAAAATCCGTCTAACACAAAGAGTAGTTCAAGATTTGGCAAATGAAGACAACCAATTTCGAGTCATACAAGAAGAACATAGTAGGGCTCATCGTAACTACAAGGAAAATAAAGATCAGATCCTAGAGAAATATTATTTTCCGCGTATGAGCAAGCTAATAAAAAAATATACTAAGGTTTGTGATATTTGCAATTTGAATAAATATGATCGCCATCCTTTAAAACCCGAATTACAGCAAACTCCAATTCCCACTTATCCTTCAGAAATTCTGCACATCGACCTCTTCGAAATAGACCATGAAAAATATATTACTTGCATCGATAAATTTACTAAATTCGCGAAATTCTTCCGTATCAAAGAAAAATCGGCTTTGTACTTGAGAAACAAAATAATAAAAATTCTCCACTACTTTACAGTTCCGAAAATACTAGTCATGGATAATGAGAGTGGTTTTATAAGTCCCATTGTTTCGAATTACATCAAAACGCTAGGAGTTCAAATATATTTAACACCAACTCAAAAAAGTGAAGTCAACGGCACAATCGAAAGAGTCCATTCAACAATAATTGAGATGATCAGATGCTTACGCACGGAGTACCCAGACTTTACTACAAAAGAACTGATTAATATAGCAGTCGATCGCTATAACAACTCCATACATTCTGTCACAAACAAGAAGCCAAGTGACATATTTCTAGGGAAACTCCAAAGGATAAATTACAAAAATCTAATGGATTTTCAGGAAAAAGTTAATGAAGATTTAACGGAACTTATTCGTAAAAACCAAAGAAAGAAAATCAGTAGAAGAAACCGGAACAGAACCAAACCTAAGACTTATCAAGAAGGTGAAACAGTTTTTGCTGCCGGGACGGAAAACAAAAACCCTTGTTCAAAAAAGAAAAAGTTCAGAAAGATAATCGCGTAACAATTACAACAGAAACTGGGAAAAGAATCCATAAAACACAGATTAAGAACACAAAGCAGTAACAATGTCTTTTTTCTTTCCGTTCTAGGTCAATAGGATTGTCCTCGGCAATCCTAAGCATATTCGAATACAATACACCATTAATAACTATAAAACATGGAAGCGGACGAATCATTAATGGCAATTTTAAAATGATCCACGTTATAAATCTCACATCGTACAATGAAATAGTCAGCGCCTCTATTCCTACAATTGAACAACAAATAGACAAAAATAGTATGCTCAGACCTCAAATACTGTATCAATTACATCAAATCGAAGAATCATTAAAGAAATTGCACGGCAAAAGACTAAGGTTTTCCAGATCGATAAACTGGCTTGGATCTGCATGGAAATGGATCGCCGGAACACCGGATGCCACCGATTGGGATAGCCTTCTGAAAACTCAAAACGTCATTATTGAAAACAACAATAATCAATATCGAATTAATAACCGCATTACCGAAGTAACTCAAGGAATTTTGGATAACTACAATAAGATCATTCAGAGAATTAACAATACAAGTGTCGATAAGTTTGAACAAACAATGTATAATAAACTTACAATAATAAAAGATGAAGTCAATGAAATCGTTTCAGCAGTTCAATTAGCAAAAAAAGGAATTGTGAACACAAACCTTTTGGACAAGACCGAGATCCAGAATATTCTCGCGCAGATGGAGACACTACCATATAATAATGAAGTCGAAGCTATCGAGTATGCAGAACCAATAGTGCTACAAAAAGATTCAATTATACTTTATGCTATTTCCTTACCAAAAACAAAACCAATCGATTTCAATCATCTTCTAATTAGATCTTCAGTTAAAGACAATAGACGAATATACTTAGAATCAAACGAACTTCTGGTAAATCAAGACGAACAATATGGAATCAAAGAACAGTGCAGAAAAATTAACGACATACTAGTATGCAACAGCAACCAACTTCAAAAACTATCCGCAGACCATTGCATCAGTCAGCTGCTAAAAGGAATCAGTGCTAAATGCGAACACCAATTCTATAAAAAACCAATCATCGAACTCATCAACGAAAACATTATATGCCTAACCAATTTCAACGGAAGTATTAAACATCAAGAGGAGACCAAAATTCTAAATGGAACATTCTTGTTGCAGTTCAATAATGACTCTATATTTATCAACGACCAAGAATATATAAACAAAGAAGTCACCACGTATCATATCCTACCACCACTTCTTCAGGCCAATTTAACAGTAAAAGAAATTAGACTAGATCTAGAATATCTACATAGTTTACACCTAGATAATATTAAGAAGTTACAAAAATTTGCACTAATCAATCATTTCTCAGTCGTTTCAGATGTTATTATCTTTTTTGTTCTGATAATCATTATAACCATACTTATTAGATTCAGATACGAGAAAAAACAAACTCCATTTCAAATTAAACTATCAACAGCTGTTCCACAAGTCAATGACCTTTCGCCACAACCCATCAAACTTAATTTTTGATCCATGAGACATAGACCTAAGGAGGGAAGAGTTATCACACACAAACCAGCTTAGTCAGCACACGCGCCAAACACCTGCATGCATATCCAGCGGATATGGATCAGATATCTCTCTGAAATATTTCTGTATTTTAAGTATTAATGCTGACTCCATGTAATCATCAAAATTTGTATTTTCCCACAGAAAAATGTTATAAATAGTACTGTAAGACGAAATTGTAGTTAGATTATTAAGTAGAGCGAATAAAGCGAGACATCTGTCTCAAAATAACTTTTTTTATTTCATTTAAAATTAAAAGTTAATAACTGTCCCGCAGGTGGAACCGGTATCGAATCGTATGACGACGAGAGCTTGTGAAATGCAGCAACAGCATGCAACAACAACTAAGGCAGCGCAGCAGTAATGAAAAAATGAGAAGATGACACGAAAGTGGAGAAGAGGCGGAGGAAAACCAAGACATCGCCGAAATCCTCCACAACAAAAAAAAACCAAAGAAGACGAGCACGTTAAAGCTAACGGAAAAGGAGTACTCTTAACGAGTCTGATGTGGGTGAGTGCCGCTACATTGGAGAGGGGGAGAAAATCCCTTTAAAGAGTTGTCAGCAGAAGAGTAAGAAGATGACGAGGCTCAGCTTGATAAGTTTATAAAAGAGCTCCTGGAGAAGAGAGAGAAAAGGCGGCAGCAAAAGCAACAACAAAAACTGCAACAGTAGAAGACAGAAACTATGAAAGAAACGCCAATGCAAAACGAGAAGCAACTAATAAGTCAAAAGCAGCGGCAACAACATCAACATCAACAACAACAACAACAACAACAACAACAACAACAACAACAACAACAACAACAACAACAACAACAACAACAACAACAGCAACAACAACAACAACAACAACAACAACACCACCAACAACAACAAAAACAAAGGTTGCAACAGAAGACGAACCCGCAAAAACGACAAAACAACAGCAGCAGATATCACAGAAAATGCAACAGTAGTCGTCGAAGCAGCAGCAGCAACAACAGCGGCAGCAAAAACAGCAGCAGCAACAACAACAAAAACAGCGGTCTGAAAACAAGGGGTGGGAAAGAGTGCCGCCAATTAATGTAAGTAATTTAGAAATGAATGATAGTATTAGGTTATGTAAGTGAGTAACTAAGAATTTTTATGCTAAGAGATTAAGTGCGAATAAGCACATTAACATATTATGTGTTGTAATATGGAGAATTACCGGAAAGTACGTACCGCCCTAGGAAAAGCAGATACTGAATACTATATATATACCCCTAAGTGTGAAAAACTCCAGACGGTGCTATTAAAAGGCATCGATCCAGCAATAAAGACGGAGGAGCTCGAAGAAGAGCTTAAAAGGTTAGAGAGCGACGACCTTAAGTTCATGGGGGTCAGGCCGTTTACCACGGCCGCGGCAAGGGATGGTAACCGTAAATTACCATTCTTCTTAGTGCAGTTAACGCCCAACAGCAAAATCGATAGTCTGCGAAAGATCAAATTCCTGTATTATCATGCTGTAAGTTGGGAAAAATTAAAGAGGGCAGATCGTGTACTGCAATGTATGAGCTGTAAGAGGTTCGGGCACGCCGCAGCTAATTGCAATATACAACTTAGATGCGTTAAGTGCGATAAGAACCACAAATATGAAGAATATCCTTTAGGAAACGATAGAGTAGTGGATAGGGGTCAACTCTTTTGCGTACTCTGCAGGAACTCGGGGCATCCTGCCAATTTCAGGCGTTGTCCTAGGTTCCAGGAGCTGAAAAAGAAAGTTCAGGCTCGCAAAACGGTTCATCGAAGAAGAGAAGAGTCAAAGGAGTCGTGCTTTCTCTAATTTTGTGGCACCCAGTGTATCCTTTCCCCAAATGGTATCTGGATCGGGTAAGGCCACAATAACAGCAAAAAATACGCCAAAGGTAGCCGAAAAAGCGTCGGAAGCCGATCTGGATTTGAAAGCGATTCTTCTGTGCCTACACGGAAAAATCGATCATTTTCAGAAACAATACATAAGTTGACAAGAATGGGTATGCCGAAACCTCTGCTATATATGATTTACGACATGCTTATGGGAAAGAGGTGCGTTGTTAAATGTAACAACGTTATTTCGAGCAAGATCTTTGACATTAAAAATGGCTTACAACAAGGGCTGTGATTTCTCCGACACTGTTTAATATTTACTCAAGTGATCTAGCAGGGTCCCTCAATCATGACATAGAGTACGCAGACGATTTAGTGGCGAACAGATCAGGTCCAAAAATCGAAGTCATCAATACTCAGCTGCAGCATGATTTCGATCATATTAAGGCGTATTGCGACGATTGGAAATTGAAAATCAATTTTCAAAAGTCAGAAATAATCTTGTTTAGAACTCCATTGAGATGGGCTTCTAGGGATACCAGATATAACTGGCGAAATTTGGAAATCATTGGACAGCACGGACTGCCATTAGCGGTAAGAAGCGTAGGGAGATACTTCGGTATCTGGCTCGACAAGTATTTGTATTTTGACAAACATATAGATGCTTCTCTTGCTGGGGCCAAGAAGACCTTAGCCCTGACAAGAAGACTGTTTCAGGGTGAAGGTCATATTCTATGTGGTCATAATCAGGCCAGTTATCGCGGCGTATGGTTGCCTCGTGTGGTTCAATGTAGCGCCGTATCAGATGGAAAGGATTCGGGTGTTTGAAAGGCAGTGTCTTAGGACCTGTCTCGGCTTATACAGAACACCAGAATCAGAGTACAAAAAATGTTATGCCAACAAAGTCCTTTACGATGGGGTAAATCTAAATAGGATTGCCATTTTCCTGAGTAAGGTGATTCGAAGATACGTTGCGTGGGCAATGACCAACGATAATAGCCTGATCTTTGGGGCTTATTTCCCCAATGAAATGTACCACTAGAGCTCACTTCTATCGAGCTTTATCCCGCCAGAGGCATTTCTCCATATTGATGCTAAAGCGTTAGTGCAGAGCAGGGATGGTATCCTGGTAATTTACCACCTTCACCGCGGTGCAACGGACAGGCGGCTCATCTACGACGGGTATTTCGCCAATGCTCAGGAGCTCCTCCGTTTTAGTCCCGCGATTACGGACAGGGATCGGATCGATGCCGAAAAACAATACACCGAATTCTGGTGGCTTCTAGAAGGGGAGAGGGTTGGCTCGCTCTCCTAGGTCGGTTCGTTACTAAGGTAACATACTCCTCCTAGTTGTAAGTTAGGTTAAGGATATTTAGGGGGGTCTCGTGGAAAGGCCGCGTTCGTTAACATGAGGCGGCGCCTCTGAGAAGTGAACGATGCTTTATGGCATTGGTTACATCTCGATGATGCTTGTGCACGATGTTAACGAATGTCAGGTACCCGAAATCGCAATTGGGATAATGACCACCTGGTGCGAGAGGCTACGAGTGCTCACCACCCCGATTATAGTTAAGTTAGGTTAAGTAGCTTAGGTAGGTTAAGTAGAATAGGGCCATAGTTTTAAGTTTTATACAAAATTATAAAAAGATATGGTACGAGGGGCGTTCAACATATTCTCGGTATCGGGGTGAAGCTGTGGTTGTATATATAAATTGACTTATTTATCAAGTAATACTATTATTTTAGTGCATTCATGTAAAATTTCATATAAATGTGATTATTAATTCGCGTTTTATCTCTAGTTAAACAGAATCACAATGGCAACTGAGACGATGATGGTGAAAATTGAGCATCACGCTGTAATTAAATTTCTCACTAAGCAAGGAAAAAGTCAAAAAACTATTCATGAAGAGATGGTAGCTGTTTACCAGGGTTCTGCACCTTCATTATCAACTGTGCAAAAGTGGTCAAGTAAGTTCAAGAGAGGCAGAGAGACCATTGAAGACGACCCCCGCTCCGGCGCCCCGGCTACTGCTTGTACGGGAGAAAGCATTAAAGAAGTCTAAAAACTTGTTCTTAAGGATGCCCGAATAAAGGTGAAAATGATGGCAGAGATCACCAAGCTTTCAATTGGTACCATTCACACCATTCTTCAAGATCATCTTAACCTTTCAAAGGTCAGTGCAAGGTGGGTGCCACGAATACTTACAGCGCCTCAGAAAAAAGTGAGAATCGCATGCTGTAGAGAGCTTTTGGAGATGTGTAGTGAGAACGCGGACGGTGTTATGGATCGAATTGTTACTGGGGACGAAACATGGGTCCACCACTATGACCCTGAAAGCAAACAAGAGTCCATGCAGTGGCATAGAAAAGGAACAGACCCCCCGAAGAAGTTCAAAGTCACTCCGTCTGCCGGGAAGCTCATGGCCACAGTTTTTTGGGACTCAAAGGGAATCTTGCTCATTGAGTACAAAAAAAAAAGGTGAAACCATCAACGCCACATTCTACGCTTCCACTTTGCATAATTTGCGGGAGGAAATTAAAAAGAAAAGACGGGGTAAACTCGCAGCGGGTGTGTTGCTTCTTCATGACAACGCTCCTGTTCACACGGCGCGAGTTTCCAAGGCTGCTGCGCGAGATTGTGGTTTCGAAGAAATCCCACACCCACCCTATAGTCCAGACCTTGCCCCTAGTGATTATTTCCTGTTTCCGGATTTGAAAAAATGTCTTCGTTGAAAAAGATTTTCGGATGACGAAGAACTCAAGTCGGCAATAAATGGGTATTTTGCAGAGAAAGAGGAAATTTATTTTTTTGAGGGTTTGAAAAAGCTTATCTCAAGATGTAATAAATGCATTGATGTTAGGGGAGATTATATTGAAAAATAAAAACAATTTAAATGGAATTCGCATTTTCCTTCATATCGATACCGAGAATATATTGAACGCCCCTCGGTATCTACTTTTTTTCCAAAAATTATTTTCTTAGAAATTTCATATATTGTACAGTTGAAAGATTAAGTTTAGAGCATTCGGTAAGAGCCAGTAAGCTAGAATAAGTAACCATCATTGTCAAATTAGATTTAAGCATTTTTGTCTAGAATTTAAGTAATAGCGAAAGAAAAAATAAAAATGAATTTAAAAGTAAGTACAAGGGACAGAACTCTCTGTCGTCTTTATCTAAGGTGAATAGTTCACTCGGCCTTACACTGATATTTTGACTATCATCGACGTTATACAGTCTGCAGAAGTAGTCTTTCCAAATTCTCAGTTACGTTTCTACAACTAGTTGTTCGTATTCATCTTCGCAGGTATCGTGACATTTGCATCGGCTGCCTTATTGACATGATTAAAAAGTAGTAATAAGATGTAAGAAAAAGTCAAGACCCAAGATGAAGTATGAACATAAGTTGCGGATCGGAAAACTGTCGACACTTTGAATTAGTTAGGGAATGCATATGCCTTTGAGTGAATGTCGGCTCTACCAATATTTCCTTAGTGATTTGGTGATTTGATGATGACTATTGCAAGCAGGTTTTCCTAATTCGAAAGACAGCTATATGGGCTGTAGCAGCATCTAGATTCTCCAGGAAGAGTTGACATATGAAGACTACGTTCACTTCGATATATTTTTTGACTCCTCTTCCAACTCTCTACGAGTATCTCAAAAAATCTTTTCTATTCAATAGCTTAGTTAGTACCTGATGTTTTATCACTGTATCTCTATCTCTCTATTCCAAAGAGTAAATCTAACAACTACGGCGTTATGCAACAAGATGTATCAAATTAAATTTTACGTCATTGTCGAACGAATTCAATCGATAAATACGAACGTCTCGTACAGGTTAGCGATGTGAAAACTCTAACTCTAGCTGAGAGTGTATTGAAAACCGAGGTGTGTCCATTTCGAAACGATCACAGGAATTGGGCCTATACGCAACCATTTTGTACCGCATATTGCATAGAGATTATGGCCTACATGCTTATAAGGTCTAGTTGACAGATAAATAAGCAGTCTACTAGTACAACGAGTTAAAGTTTTGGGCTGGCGGTGTCATTGGGCATTATTTTTTCGAAAACGATGCTAGGGTGACCGTTTCAGTGAATGGATTCCCGAACGATGTTGACTGAAATTGATGCTATGCACATGGACCATGTTTATTTTCAGCAGGACGGTGCAACATGCCACTTAGTTGGTGAAACAATGACTATTGCGTGAAAAATTTCCTGGACGTGCGACTTCTCGAAATGGAGATTTCAATTGGCCGCTGTGATCTTGCGATTTGAAATCATTAGACTTTTTCCTCTGGGCTATGTTAAATATAGTCTACGCTAATGCTCCATCAACGATTCATGCTCTAAAAGAAAATATCAGAGCTGTTATTCGCGAAATACAGAAGCAATTATGCGAAAACGTGATGAAAAATTTCATCAAAAGAATAACGATTTGTAGGCAGAGCTGAGGCGGACGTTTGGTAGTTATTGTCTTCCATTACTAACCTAAGAGTTTCTACTTTAGAATGAAATAACAATGCCATCAATTTTCATAAAAATATTGCGTTTTCCGATTAATTTTTGGGTGACCCTATACAAGATTCACGGGATTTGTTTCTCATGCCGTTTGTGCTTTGGCAGATGAAAGGAATTTAAATTATTCGCCCAAAATCATCCTTCTCAAACTCAAATCTCTCGGCTTCCAACAGGAGTTTTAAGTCCTTCTCCAGCTATATTTGGAGTACCTCAAGAAGCCACTTGGATTTATAATCCAATCAATGGTATAGATTTTATTATCAGAGGATCTCCACTTATGTCTATGCTTATGATATGAAAAGTATAAGAGTTGCTTATAATCTGCATTCCCATTATGCGCCTTGGGTGCAATGTGCGATAGGGAACTGAACACGATCTTCCTCAGTCCGACAGTTACAAATCTTCAACTCATTCAAAAACTTAAGCTGCTAAGTTCTCCTTGTTTATCAGATGCTAACAAGGTTTATTGATTGCTCTGTACAGCTCCAATTGAGCCAGAATGCTACTGAAAATGCTTAGTGAGTTCAGTTTCAACTTGTATAGGTCTAGTCACCGAAACACCCTTCTTTCTTCCAATAATTCTCTCTACGCCTCACAATCTATTGCAGTAAACTTTGGAGTTTTTACAGTGTGCTGTAAAAAAATATATGAATATGCTATGTGAATAATGTAAACAAAAGATGCGTAACAGGGGTCTCAACAAACTCTTGTGAGAACTATCAAAAACGTTAACATTGTTTAGCAATAAGAAGTCGTTATCGGAGTTAATAGTGGAGCCAAGGTAGGCGAAATTCCTAACTATCTCAAAGCTATAGCTGACTATTCTATTTCAGAATTTGCAAATGGAAGAATAACTCTATTGAATGACAACTTCACACTTCACTACTTCTAAGGTACACTGGCGTATGTCTTCCATACGGAGTTATACGCAATCCCAATGGCAATGATCTATAATGTTAAGAGCGGACAGATACAGCGAAATATCTGCATCTGAGGCGACAGCAAAGTTGTGGTTAAGGCTTTCCTGAATCCTCTCAAGGAATATAATTTATTTTACCTTAGAATAGCAAGAAGATCACTGAAGAACGAAGATGAAAAAATGTAATGGGCGTTGCAAGTTGCACCAAACACCATCATCCGAAAGGCTACACCAAGCATCTTTCAATTCGCTTTTTTAAATGTCACGGCTAAAATTAAATCAATTGCAACACGCCTTGGTTAGCAAACGGCATTTCATCATTACTTTACCATTTACCATGTCTTCAAAACGTTTTTGAAAATTAACGCTAATAAAATCACAATCCTGGACAACCCAAAATACGAATAATTGGAATACAAGATTGGCCAAAGATACTCAGATACTCCATCCTACTGCTCGTAAAGAAGTTTAAATTGAATTTCCATGTCGGAATAAATTTCAACTTCTGCCTATTTTTAGAAGCAGTTAATGTTGAAATTTTTCTATTTGTTTGCGAAACACGATTTACCATTGACTCATGTATCTAATTTGAGCAGATGTGGTTCTTTAAGATAGTCTGATGAGGGGTACATACATACATAAGTAACACCATTAAGTACAACGTTTATGCCGAGCAAATATTTAAAAAAAACATTTTTTTAAGATTTGCTTAGAAGTGATAATAAGAGATTTAACTTTTGGAAGTCGGTAAGTAACCCCAAGTTGGTGAAATGGCTAAGAATGTGGAGGAATAAGAGATAGAGTAAAGATTTGCTAAGATAATTATAGAGATGAATATGGAGGTAAATAGCGGAAAAGATTCATATACGATTGACATTTGTCAGAGAATTGTCATGCAGATTTTATTCGAAAGCTACTCGTAGATTCTATATCTATCTTGGAATGTGATCGGTTGTGAAATGGTTTTATTGATGTAGGTTGGGCTCACTGTAGCTAATTTGAAGCATAGAAGTGTGGCGAATGAAGCATAGAAGAGACTTCTATAGACAACAAGTCTACATAATACTTGGTGTCCTCGTACGAAGCTTCCTCGTCATTCATTCTGCAATTTATGAGAAAAATATTTAAAAACCGGAGGCTTTAGATATAATGTTATGTTCATGATCTCATGATCTTAGACCTATGAACTAGCTGGATCCCATGCCTGATTATATCAAGAATTAGTTTTTCTGATATGATTCTCCTGCCCAAAGTTCGCCATCAAGTATCTCTATTCAAGCTCCCGAATTCCTTATAGAAATCAATGAACAAAAGATAAAGCGGAGATCAGTACACGATGCATTGTTCAATAATAATCCGCAATGTATTGAGCTGATGATGTGGTGGATGCAGGCAGTTTCAGTTCGAAAACCTGCCTGTTTGATATCGAGCGTTGAATCAAGATGTGCCTTCACTCGATCAAGTATTTTCCTAGGTCTTAGATTAGTCACTGCGGAAAGTACGCATATACTGGTAAACTTTTGGTAGTTTCTGAGGGTTGGATACCGTATTACATAACCGTAAAACACAATAAGATCCGAAACAGATACAAGCTCCTCGGATACGGGCGGATATTTTGTTGGCTATCGATCTAGGATGGCGATTGGGCCCCAATATTCCAGATTCCTCTAGGTCAATCAGGCAGACAAGTGGGCCGCCTAAGGCAAACATGGGGAAGAGCAGTTGAGGAACAATTCCAAAAACTGGTGTTAAGCTGGAGGGAACTTAAGTGAATTGCAGAACTCAGAACTCAGAACGTAGGTGTGGTGGATGCCCTAAGCCCCACTATGGGTTCGGAGAGCTAAATATATGTATCAGGCTATAATGGCTTTCCGGAAAACTGTAGTACTGGGACACGCCATTTGGCAATTTTCAGACCAAATTTGGTCCGCGCTGCATCACTTAAGTCTTGTTCAAAGGATCACTGATCAGCATCATATGAGGTGTGGTAAGGTAATGGATCTGGACGCAAGAAACCGTGGAGTAATGGAATATTCTTTAGTATCGCAATGGACTAGAACTAGTTAGATTATGAATGCAAGAACGTTGTTATCCAACCTCAACCTCTTAACCTTATATTGATAATGTATTGGAGTTGACGATTCTCTTCGAGATTAAGTTCGGCTGGAGCTTCAGTATGAAATCAGAAGGAATGCCACTAAGATTTTTTGTTAATCAAGTACATGCTTCTTATTAACTGATTATTTGAAAAAGAATTGAGGTTCACCTATCACCAAAATCGGCCTTGATTGAATTTATAAGTTCAACACGTGTTCTAATCTACTACATGAATTGCTTACTAAATTTCACTGTTCACACTTTCTACAATATAATCCGATACGTATGAACGAAAGGAAATTACCCAAATTCTGATGTCTTCTTCTAAATTACTCACCACTCAGCAATTATTCATTATATCTGCTGTGCATGCAAATTCAAATTTTATCAAAATACATTCAATCTTGATCTGAACTACGAATACCAATCAAAGTAGAAGAGCATCAAGCTGATACGAGTAATTTTGTTAAAAGCAATTTATCACGCCTCATGTCTTGTTTTCCAGCTCCAAACTCGTTGACTGTTTCGAAGCCCACAGACACAGATACGTATTGAAGGCTTTTAATATTCACCTCACAAGCGCCATCTTAAATTTGATTTTTTTTTTACCCGTCCCTGTTCCATTGCCTTATAATAATCGATTTCGATCGATGTTGGATGTATAAGACACTACCTAAGGTACAAGATGAGAGTGTCTTTTTTCCCTCTGTTGTGCTCTATCATCATGCAAAGTAATATTTCAATATGCAAACGAAATTGATGCAAGCGCGTCAACATCATTGTCGTCGTGGTCGTGGTCGTCGTCGTTGTTGTCGCCGTCTTCGTTGTTGTTGACGTTGACGTTAGGAGCTCATTAGCTTTGATAATGTCGTGTCCAAGATTGATGAGACTCTGACAAACCCAGTTTTCCACCTGCGGATCACGAGTCTATTGTAAGTTTCGACAGCCCAAGCGGTTGTGCGATTTGATGCGCGATCTTGATCTTTGGTTAAAATCGGCGAGCAAACACGGTTAGGTATTACATACTCGTAGGTGCCTTCAGATATAGATGGAGGTGAGGTGTGGTCCAGTGGAAGTAATTATATCTGGGATGCCTCTGAAAACTGGTTACCGGTTAGGTTAGTACGCAAATACGAGTACCTAGTGCGATGTCCTCTTAACGTGGCATGTTTTCATAGATGAGGCTATGGGATAAAAATAGATTCATCGGAATGGGTTAAAATTTCTATTCATATTCGAGTGCCGCAGATGTGGTTGGACGTGTTTTTTTGCTTTTTCATTAAGCATGGTGATGAGGTGTACTTGGAGGAGGTCTGCATACTAAAACAGAGAAGAAGATGGTCCAATGGAATATTGGAGTACACTCTTTGGTTTCTTCTTAGTTTTAAATTTGCTAGGCAAAGTATATACTTAGCGAACATAATTTCATCTTTGCCAAAAAAATAGAGACAAGTGCTGGTGAATCACATCATTGAATGGCTAAGTGAAAGCCAACATTTGGCATACCAAAATTAATGTGAAGTGTTTTCTTCTTTTTCTACATTTTTCTTCCTTCAAAATTGAAGACAAGTGCGGACATCGTGTTAATTAAATTCAGTCAAACTTGCTGACTCAAGTAGAAGATTTGTTCTATACTACATACAAGTACGAGTATATAGGACCTATATGGCAAAGGGCAGAGATCCGTTAAGTGTTTTTATTTAGGTCATTTTGATATCGGTTTATATCCTGTTACTCATTATGCGTATGAATGTTGCTTTTAGCTAGTTAGACTCAGCGATTAGACAGCAATGTAAGATCACTATTGAACTGATAAATAGAATTTCCGAGCAACGTGCTCTTTAAGGTGCTATTTGTGGTGAACAGCATAGGGCTTTATTCCTCGCAGTTATGTGCTATGCTATCATGACAAAGAAAACTAGTTCTCGAGCTAGCAAATTTACAAACTGTTGAGTCAATACATTCATCTCACATGTACTAAAGGATATGCTAGTAAGCGTAGCAAGCAGGACGGACTTTGAAATAGTAAACGGCTTTTCGACCATTCCAAAGAGTAAATAGTGATGAGCAATAAATCAGTGTAACGTGCGCACACTGCCAGCACTCACCCTATCAGTGCCGAATTTTCGTTATCCTGATGCAAGCTTAAACCGGACACTTACAGAGAAAGTTGTGTCATCTTAAGTGCTTCGCCTAATCCTCCGTTACAATGCCAACAAGAACTCTACAGTCTGTCCTACAGAGGGACACCAGGAAATCGCTTAACTCGGAGAGACTTCGGGAAGCATTCCTTTCGTCTGGATGGTCATGCCATCCATGCCAACCGAGGAGTAAGGTTTGCGTCATAAAAAATTTTCCTCATGGGCGATCCCCGCATACTAGATAAGATTCTGAGCGAAACCATTCCTAAGCACAGGGAAAGTTATGTACATAATTTCGGAGCAATAGGGATTCTGGTGGTGTTGAATCAAACAGGATATCTATACGACCAGAATCGGGGTGCATTTTTATCGTAGAGAATAAAGCCCATAATATGAATATCAAGGGGAAGGATATTTGAGGGTGCATATGGAGCTGAATCAGGCATGCTAGGGGTAGTGAGCACGTTAGCCGCATGATAACTGACGCATAGGATATATCATATCTGCATAGATCCTGAGGACCCTCCTTCCTGACAAGCCCCATGTCTCTCCGAAAACTCCTTTAGACTACCATAAAGCCGACAGCACCTTGGAGTTTTTCGACGTGACAGATTCAGTCCAGGATGATATCCAAATACTTAGATTCGTTGGGAATAGTGATGTTGATGCCCTTAAACATAGCCAGCTTCCTCCTTCTCGTAAAGAGAAGAGAATGACCTCAGATTTGAGAGGATTGATGGAGAGCTAATATCTAGTGCAGCAATCACCAATCACATCTAGGGCTACCTGCGCTGATAGAGCAGATAGTTGCCAGGCATGATTCAACTGACAATATATCTGTTTATACCGGAGCATAGACATTAGAACTTTTATTAGCCCTACTTTATCGGGGTACTGTCTGAAAAAGTTTCCGGAATTCGCTTAAAGGAAAATAAAGACAGGAAAGTCTGTCACATGATGTGGTAAACGTATCTTCTAGTCTGTTTAAAATTTAAAAAATCACGGACGACTCAAATCTTAATTTATCGATTATGTATCGATTAAGAACAAGAATGGACGTTATCTGAAAGTTTCCGGACCCTTGAGATATAGGTCCTCAAAATGCCAGACGTTTTCAACTTGAGAATTAAGTGAGGCAAAATGGGCCGGAACATTTTTATCATCTCTCAAAAACAGGGTTTTCATCTTCTGAGATCCATCATATCGTTAATGGTAATGCCAGTAACAGTTAGTAGCATTGATCATAGAATTCATGTACAGAAATCGCGCTACGAAAACGAAATTTTTATCGGAAAAAGTGTTGCGCAAAAGTTAATGCGAATAGCGTATATCGCGATTGTAATTGGCAATTATAATGTCACGGCAGAAACTTAAAATATAGCTCTTAAACGGGTGCTGGGAGACCACATCGTTGAAATTCATTATGGCAAGGACAAAGGCTTAGCCAATTTTTAAAATGCAAATGAAGTCCAAGCAATGATCTCTGCGATCCTCTAATGCACCAATAACTCACTTACCACTTTGATACAGAACAGAAGCAATCATCAGCCCAGAAAAGACCTGATATTAGAGAGGGCATAGATCTTTTGGGCATTTTTGTGAGCGAGTATTTTTTGTTAACGTATCTAACGTAGAGAGGAAGCTTGCCGCTTTCCCTAATTTTTTCTAGGGAATTATGACGATTACAACCTCAACGGCGGCAAACTGCAACACCTTCGATTATAAATCGGTCACCGACACATTCCAAGAAGCCAAGATGGATTACCTATAGCTATAAGAAGAATACTGATACCAAGTTGTACGCCAACCCAAACAGATATTGTGAGAAAGTTTGATATTGGAGGGCTACAAACCTAACTATCCTGGTTGCGTTTCCCTAAGTCGTTTGCCAATCTCAATTTCGTCAACATCAAGCACTTAGGAGTAGTGGGGGAATGCCAGTAATCCATCAGTATAAGGTTACGCCCTCTGACTGCACTAAAATTATTCCTTCTTAATTCTAACCAGGATGGTGGCATGGATGATATACTCACCAAAATTCAAAATTTTCAAAGAAAGCCAGATCAATCTTAGTGAAATATTGTACATGGAATCAACTTGCTAATATTGTGAACATATGGCATACTATGCAAACGTTTAGATCCATTCGTAATCATTCTGTTTTATCCAGCCAATGTAGTTTTAGTCCATCGTCTATCCATCATATTATCTCGTCAGATGCTTCCATGTAACATATTGTAGATACGTACATACATTTATCAAGAGTGGAAGAAACTCTATTGACTTGTCCCATATCGAAAAGGGCTTAATGACAAGTACAGCACCCACGTTATTTCATCATACTATCAAAAGCAGAGGCACGACAGCTTGTCCGAAACAGGAATACATTTCTTGGCTGGTTCAAAAAAAAAATTCTCTCTACAATAGCTGGTTCAGACTACACTACCTGCAGCTGAAGATTCAACGAAAAACTGTATGGGCTATAAGGCTCAGGTGAAACTTTAATTTTAGTTCCCACGTGGCTTAGATACGAGTACGTCCAGAGTATGAGAAAGAGACCGAATAGCATAAATTTTATTCGTAAAACTGAAGATAGTGAACTAAGAATCGGCTTGTCTGTATAAGCTTGCCATTTAAAATCATATTCCAGCCGCAAGTGTAGGGTGAGCAAAAGTAAATTAGAAAGTTAGATTAGTCGGTTAAAAATGTCCAGGGCGAGATAATTAATCTGGCTGAGCAGGTGCTACAGTGGTCTGAGCAATTGAAGAACTTTGTTTTTTTTTCCAGCTGGGTAAGCGTTGTCTCTTGTATTTAGTGGCAAAGGCAGAATGTGACAGTTTCCTACACTTACTACTGCTTGATTCATAGACGGAACTTCAAGTAAAAAAAGCAACGCCCATGTTCGATAGCTCGGATTTCTTTGGAAACACCAATATAGAGCACTGTTAAAGGAGCTCAGCATCAGCTCCGATCGAAACAGACGATTATCTCCCTAGATACGTATGACATTGACATTTGGTTTAAGGTTTGCCAAAAGCAGAGAAATGGCTCAACAAAGCAATGTTACATAATGGAGTCAATAATGTCTACACAAATGGATCAAAGACCGGACGATGATGAGATCAGTGTCAGAAATTGTTATCTAATTGTACATACTCATATAATGAACACATTCAGGCGTTGCGGGAAGCCAAAACTAAATCACAAGTGAACCACAAATGTGGATAATACTCAATGTACCATCTGCGCAGAGCTGCGTCAGCTTTGCCTGAGAGCCTGGATACTTTGGCATAAAGTGAAATGAATTCACCGTTGAGTTGGTGGTGAATTATAAAGGAAGGCAGTACTTTTCATCAAACTGTTCTGCTAAGCCAGAGCTACAGTTCCGAACTTTTTTATAGGGCAAACCGCCGGCGAATGTACATATATATTGTAGATGGCTATAGGCTTTCTATAGCTAAATTGCCGAAATTTAACATCAGCAAACGTAGTAGGAAAACTAAGTAAACTAAGCATGGCAACCAGTGGCTCGTCCTGGCAGAGTATTTTGAACAATTACGTTAATCGCTTATCTTAGCTCGGATGCCTTCCGATACTGCAACGATATCTGAGAATCGAAGGACATGGCTCACCTGCTATGATAATCTTGTTAGGGAACAGAAAGATCTCGTAGGAAGTTCTCAGGTAGCTATTTCTACACCAGCAACAAGGAATTGAGAGAGTAGATTCTTCAATTGGGTCTATGGTTCCATAGTGAGCTTCCTCAATGCCTTGTGTGAGGCTTCTACGCAGCTTAGTGGTGAGTAGCCATGGGCCTATTTAACTTTAAGCTCGCAAAAAAAGGGGAACTGCATTTTTTGTAAAAATCTCTACTGCACCTGATGCTTAATCTCTCTATCTATTGGGTAATTACCTCATGCAATTTAAATACTCGTATCTACGTACAAATACATTTGCATGTTGATATATTACTTTTTTTCTTGTCTAATTAAGCGTTAGAGAATGTGTTTCAAAGTACGGAAGTGCCACCAAAATGTATTTGCGTACTAATAATAGCCCGAAGCGGCAAATTCATATAATTAGATTGAGTCAAATTAGAACGAAATCAAATATTTGAATAAACCTGTGAATTACTGAATCGTTGGGGAAGAGCTGAGTTATTCTCTATTCGTAAATTATGTATTACAACGAACTATGTTTTATTGGCAATCGATTCAATTGGAAAATGAATAACGAATTTATCACAACCACAACTTTGTTAGCGCTGTTTAATGGCAAGATCATGGTCGTTAGGCAAACCATGACCAAGGACAAGGGAATTTCGATGATTTACATATTGGAGGGCTTCAAGTCACGTAGACAGACAGGAAAGATTAAACGATTTGTCAATTAGCATTGAATGTGTGAAGATCCTAATTTGAATAAAGTATCTGTTTTAGACGAAAAATTTCCAAGTCTAGGTCAATAATTAATTTACCAAGAAATGTGATTTGTATTCCGGATTTATTGGGTTTTTGAACTTTTTTCTTCATATCATGTATATGGTATGCACATATACTGAAGTTCTCAGTGGCTAATACTTGACTGATTGATCTTGCACTAATAATGAGTCAATAAATGAATGAAATCCAGGAACTTAACATCCCCATTGATTGGTGAAAAAGGTTAAATCATCTGATTGTAGTCTTCAAGATGTGAACTGTGTAAGAGGTGAAGTATTTTTTGCCCATCCAAAGGATATATCATATATAACATATGTACATATTTCTGATGCTTGATAGACTTACTTGTCATTTTATCATCGTTCTTATCAATGCCGCCGTCTTCATTACTACCTTCGTAGAAGGATTCTCTATTTCGATCTACAAAATATGAAATTTAGCGAACGCGCTATGTTGTTCTCCTTCTAAGAAGTGCCATTTATCGCTTCTTGATATCCTTGATATTAAAGTGCCAGAGTGACATAAATCTCAGATGTCCTGCTTCGACTTTCTAACTGGTTAAAGGAAGGAAATATTTAGCACCCTGTTGAATTGTCTTATTATAGTGCGTTGATCACTCAGATGATGAATGTTGCCTCGTCCACGTTAAGTCAGATGGGATCGATAACTTTCCACATCGATAAGAAGTTTCTTAGTGTCTACTAGTTTGCAGAGGCTTTGAGCTTTGTCGTCTTTTTCTGTAATCCTCGCAAAGGTTAATTTAAGGTTTGGTGTAGAGGGATTCATCATATAGCGTACCATCAGTTTCTGAAGTTAATCAAACCTAGTGAGTGATAAAAATGTAAGGCCAGACTTTCTTCCCAATTCCTTCTTGAAACTCATCGCATAAACATTGGCCTTTTACCCGAAAATTATCATTAATAAGTTTAGCGAGTCCTTTATTCAGATCAATGCACAACGCATTAGTTGATTTTTTGGTATATTTCTATATCCATGTCCAAATAGACACGCCGCCTTGTTTAAAGATAGTAAGAAGACATATTGTAGTTCACAACATTGTACAAAATCTTGAGTGACAACAATCGCTTTCACACATGCAAGTTCATTCGATGGTCGCTTCGTTCAGCTTTCGGTTGGTCTCAGACCCGAATATTTAGACAAAATTCCTTAACTGTTGCGCACAAATTCAAGATGCAATTGATTTTTGTGATGATTGCGGCTCAAAAATCTAGCTTGGATAAGTGTCCAGGGGATTTTACACGGGTATTAGATTTTGACTGGACTTGTAAAATATTTGCCTATTTGGATGCGGAATTGTCGTCAAATGAACTCCAGTTTACAATTCGTATTAAGGCTATATGTGCCACCTTAAGCCTGATATACGTTATCAAGAACAATTTTGCAAAAATCGCTATAACAAGTTCTTCGATCAAACATATAAACAAAGTCGGTATTAAGATCACCCTCGGCGATTTAGGCTCTATGAAAAGGAGGTATTTTCAGCACTATAGTTGTAAAACATATCCTACACGCAACAATGTACCTACAAAAATGAAATCAGGATAGTCATTATCTCACTGACATGCAGAAAGAGATGTCAAAACATGGCACAGCTTGAGTATTCTGGATGTCCGAACGTTTCGAGATGCTAAGAATTACAATGAGGAAATCAGACACCAAACATCTGATACTAGATACAATAGACTAGATCAGACTATGGGTTTGAATGATGAAATTTCTCAAAACCTCTCAAAAAGTCGTATGCTAACATTATTAATCAGGGACGCCATATCTCACGTGTAAAATCCTTTGCACTTCTTATCCTGAGAAGTCAGCATGTCAGCCCAGCCTAGCTGGTTCATCGGCAATCTCATTGCACCTTGGGACCTGGTATTTTAAATAATAGACAAGAGGCTATGAATGAGAAGTGTCGGAAGTAGAGTGAACCCTTGAGGTGAATGTTAGACTTGAAATGTCACACAAAACATTCACTTCAAGGAGTATATAAACGTTGCATTCCCTGATATCCATGGAGCTTTCAGCAACGTTGACAACTGCTCGGTCATCAACTCTCCTCAAGAGCTGGACATAGATGACAGTATGATCCCTTTCGTTCTCAACAGTGTAGTTATAAATGTAATTAAATACAATGGTAAAATGGGGGTGTACTGTCTCACTTATTGTGAAACATAGTTAACAGTGGGCTTCTTAAAAAATAGACGCGGGATGTAGTGTGGCAGCTTACGCAGGCAGCTAACCTGGCCTAAGTTCATGCAGATAACCTGAAATTGATCATAAATGGTATAAACGCCCCGACTCATAGTATCCGTCGTCTCATTAATTCTCCCATACAATCCGTCATATACCTACATTGACAGAAGATAACCGATGATATTTGTTATTGCTGAGAGAATTATCTCTTCAAGCTATTACAATTTCTCTACATCCTCTCAATACATCCATTAATGAATGTGCTTACTCTCAATTTGTAAATGCGTGAACGTTAAGGCGTGAATGTGCGAATTGTCAGTGGATCAACTGATTAAAAAAGTAGAAAAAAAAACCTACTTTATCCGTCGTAGTTAATACATCCGTTGGTTATGGGCCATCTTCCATAAGAATGCCTGTATTCCATCTAACTCTCGGTTAAAAACGTCAACATAGCGCCTGAATAACGGATTGACGGATTCTATGGGTCGGTGCCTTAAATCTGACTTAGCCATCCAAATATTTGTGGCCATGTTCAATCAGGACGAGAAGGCTTCGCACCTTCATTGTCCTTGTTTTGGTATTTTTATTTTTAGCTTGGATGTTGCATTGAAAACAAATTAAGATAATTTAGTATCTATTTCATTTCATCTAAGCAACGGGCAATTTTTGTGTGGAAAATTTCCAATTTTACCACAAAAATTCAAAACATCCGCTCTCCACTCTCCCAGCAGGTGGGTGTATCCAACCTAATCATTCAATTCAACCATAGCTCCAAGCATTCAATTTCTGGTAACGCTAATAACTTAAACATTTATAGACGATTTGGTCCAAAAATATCGTACAAATCTATCTGTCTTATCGAATGGAAAAATCCATCCAACAAATCACATCTAATTTGGGAAAATTTCTTGAAAATCATACGCAATTTATGTACATATCTGATAAAGAAATGCAAACAGGCGCGCATCAAATTGACACAAAATCCGATTTACCTGAACGCCTAACGCTTGAGCTTGATTTCTTTTGCGTTTACCCTTATACTACACGTGCAAGATCGTCGCATTTTGACGTTGTCGCTGTTACTGACGCTGTTGCTGAACTTTGATTTCGGCGAGTAAATGTATTTGGCTAAGCAATTTTATAGTTGGGACGGAATGTCGAGATACGAAAAAAGAATTCAAAACATCGCCACAAAGCGTTGGCGACCATGAACTTGCACTTCCTCAAACACAGGGGGAGACATATATATGTAACAGAACGGAAAAGGCAAGACAAGGAAAACTTGAGTAAATTAATCAGAAAACAGAAAACAGAAACCGAAATCAGAAATCAGGAATTCGAAAATTCAAATAAAAACAAAAACAAGTTTTACACACTCGATGTTGGTAAGGGACCGTGGCGCGGAAGAACCGCGGGACCAAGTCGCATGGCGCGCTCACGCGTTGAGTAGTCTCGATGCGTTATCGATTGTCTGCAATAGTTGTTATCGACACAGGCGGTAATGTTGTTATTGATCGTTTGTAGAGAGAAAAATGCCGCAATTTACTCACACAGGGTGTTTCCGGAGCTTTGTTATGGTCAAATAATAATCTATCTTTTGATTTATGCTATCGAATGAGTATTTTGGCATTGTTGATGGTAAAGTGAAAATAAACATGTGATGAAGTATGTAGATAGTCTACATTTTCAAATTATCAGAAATTGAATGTTAACTGCCTGACTGGGAGAAAAAACAGGCACTGGCATTGGAACTGGATCAGGTAAAGGGCGTTTTTCTACTGATAGGTTTTCCAGAAGGGATAACTTTCAAACTGCCCTATTTGATATTTCCTCGCACACATGTTTAGTATAAATGAATATATGTATTTACAAGTATACCAGAAATCAAACTTATTTTGAAAATCGGTCTTCAACACTCGAAACGTATAGATTATAACGTAACTTCGATCCCCAGAATCGACTAACTGAACTCACTATTAGCCGTGTTGGGGTTAGATTTTGAACACCTGCACTCCATATAACGTACAGCCAACAAAGCGTAAACGCAATGTAAGTGCGAAGAAACTGTATCCGCGGTGATTGAAAGTTTGGCGGAAGATCAGGGACTGTCAATTTGGCATACCAACAGTTGAGCCTTTGTTCGTTTATTACGTGGAAAATCTCGGCCTACGCCTGTATAACATCTAGTTGGTGCCAGGTTTAGCAGCCATGATATTATGTCTTGCCAGGGTCGATAAGCGAAAAATCGGAATGAGGGTCACTTTTAGCACAATAGGATTGAAACCAGCGAAATTACCATTACCGGAGTCAGGAAAATTCAGGAAAGAAACTCATGAGACTCAATTACATCCACAAAAGTGCACTGTTTGGTATGGACAAACAAAATGTCAAAAATATGGATGACATTGATTGATCCGGACGATATGTGCCTCGTCCGGATGGGGCTACGTGCAATAACATTGCCTTATTGAGGATTCATCGACAATATACGAGTAATATCGCGAAATGGATCAATGAATGTATGATACCAGCGGGATCGTGCGATTTGACGCCACTCGGTTCCTTCTTGTGGGGCTATATAAAATATTTGGTGTATGCAAGGAACAAGGCTTCGAAACTAGTAAAGGAGAACAATAAAATTAAGTGCCCAAGATATGTGGGGCATGTGTGTGCATGTTAGTTCCACATTGTTGCTGCAAAGACAAGCCTTCCAAGTATGGAGCTCTACGAGCAGAACGGATTAGCAGAGAACAGTCTTCCCGGAAAGAAAAAGCATGAGTTCGAGAAATGTTACCGCAGGAATGGCGGCTATCAGAGAATAAAGTAGCGAAAGGTCACCTACTGGCGGCAAACTTTTGTTTTAACGTCATCGTGCATATAGTGTATCATCATAGTGTAAATTTTAATATCTTAATATAAGATTACAGGAAACTCTATCTCTATCACGATATACAGATCTTTCGAAGCATCAATACAATTATCGGTAAACTTTGAATCGCATAGCATGTCGACCTGCCTCCGTAAAACCTGCAGTGACTGGCATGGAGTTGAATATTAAATAGCTTGTTTTCCAATAGGCGGTTTCATTTTAATCTATCAATACGTATTTTGTAAGTAATAAGATTTGATTGTTATTTTGATGAGTGCCCAGACACTTTTGCTCATCACATTTTTGTACATTTGCATTTCTATTTCATCGATAACAGCAGGGATATTGGCTCTGTGTGCTTCTGCTTCTACTGATTGGGAAGCGTTGGCATAAACTTTTTATTGCTCATGGTACACGATGTAGATAGAGAGACTTCTTGACAATCATTTTTAGATATTTTAAGCTTATTGACAAAGTCTTCAAGATTGATACACATGTATGTGCCATATCACGAAATTAGTAAATGATGGTCAGCAGGCTTAATTTTTTGCCCCAAATGAACCTTATTGGTTTTGTCATCCAAGTCGTTACTCAAAATTCGGTGGAGTGTTGTTTGTGATATGCCCAGTTCCTGAGATCAACAGACCTGGGTTTTCGGATATATCTCGAGCCACAGAAGCAATATTCCCAGTTGTTCTTGTGCTGCGAACATGATTTCGATTCTTCTCATAACTAACATGTCCAAACCGCTCAAATTTCGAGAAAGCTTTCAACTACGAGTATTCCAACGAAATTTTCACCATTTTTGTAGTGAATTTTACCAACTACAGTGCGAAGGTTTTGCGTTTAATGTTCTTACTTGTCATAGTGGACTATTTAAAATCAAACCTTTTATTGGATAACCCTGTAACGCGTTTTTGAACTCTTGTATAATTTCATAGTATCCGACATTGGCCTCATGGGTTTGTAGTTGGTGCAACGTTAGTGTCACCTTTGCCTAATTATACATTGGAACAAGGAACCTGTCTCTGCACTGGTTAGGCATACGATGGCTTCTCATCATTATATTGAACAAAATCGCGATTCATTTAAATCCAAGGATATGATCCTGTCCGAGTGCCATTACTATTCCCATTCTTTTTATTACTTCGCTAATTTTGTTTTTCGTAAAATTTGCCATTTCCTGGTTGGCAGGCGTCTCTGTTGGTCTTCGATATATTTGGGCGATTAAATCAAATGAGAGTTACACTTTTTGTATTCCTTGTCGCCTATTCATAGGTTTTGGGGGTACATGCATTTTCAAATCCCTGACACAGTGTTTTTACTGTTACTGCACTTGCCTAGCTACCGTTTTTTCACCGTCTCTTTTCTATAACGTTCCTAGTCCTAAAGAATGACACTGATGAAGATCAGAATTTTCTTTTTACCGGCTTTGTGCCTGAGGGGCATAACCTAAAGATATTAGGTGTTACTACGTCGATAATTGTGACATAATACTAGATTTACTCAGAGACGTCATATACCTTGCGGATTTGTTGCAATTGATAGGCTCACACCACGACACGTGAATGAGCGCTTTTCAAGTATCCACACCAAGTTTAAATTCCCCACCCACCCACAGAAAAAAAAGGTAATGCTATCAAAGAACGTGTCTACTAGCACTCTGACGAAACACAAGGGCAATGTCCTAAGTAGGTTAAAGTCATTTTAGGTGATTTAAACACCGAAATGAGAAAGAACGACATTTTTAGAAGTCTGGACACGGATTTAGGCTAATTGAATTTTTTGTTAGCGTTTAGCGGTTTCAACAAGGCGGTTGACTGGTTATCAAACCATCGCACAGTGGGGCAGCTCAATGTGTGTCCTAGTTTGAAAAAAAAATTAAAAACGAAACAAAAGAGATGCACATAATTTAATTTAATTTAATTTTCGTTCCATTCCAAGGTATCACCTAAAAAAAAATTGCAACAGCTACCTATACAAGAACACTTTAGTTCATCTTGAATTCATCGTTTGAACAAGTGATTTAATTACCAAGTGTTTGATTAGCTGAGCCGTAATTTCCGTTAACCTTGTGAAAATTTATATTTAATATGGAATCGACAGCTTCATTCATGACTCATACTTTGTACTTACTTTGATTGTTTGATTTTAATTATATGTATGTATACTATAAAAATATATTTTTTATGACTTTTACAAAACATACGCTTTCACATGGAGATTTTTATATGTAAATATAAGTTGACTTCCTGTGTACACAATTGCGCATATTATCGCATTTTGTTTTAATCAGTATCTTCGAATAAACTATTTCAGGATATGCATTATACTTCATAGATGTGTAAATACATAATGCCTAATGGTTCTAATTTTTGTTTAGCCTTCGCAATCAAAAGTTTTGTTTTCAACAAGGATTAAGTTACATATTCCAATGAAGGGATTCGGCCTTGAAACATTGAAAGAAAAATTTGAATGTTCAGAGGCCAACTTAAAAAAACTCCAAAATCTTGATGCTGAATACCTCCGTCACACTATTTCACAATATTCATCATGATTTCGAGAAAAATGGAATAATTCTGGTACAAAAGCAAGTTCAAATTAGCTTCAGTTATCAATTGGCTTTAAAATGGTCACAGATACGCCTATAAAACAACGAGGCCACGCAGAAGCGTCATTTGAAGAAAGTTGGAACCGAATCAATATGGCGCGAAAATGGGAGGATATCAGAAAAGTAATGTCAATATTAGGTTTTACAACAAAATTTCATCTGAGAGCTGACGGTCATCGGGCTGCATCCAAGTTAGTAAAAACATTATACAATCACCAAAACGTGCCTCTTCTTATGAAAATGGATATGAGCTCTGCCAATAGGAGAAGACGCATTGTCAATCATAATCGAGGTTAAGCTTACTAGGCATCAGGAACAATGCCATTAGAGCTAAGGACCGTACAAAGTTTCTTTCTTACAAGGTAGCTTAAAATCACAAAAAATTGTGCTATCCGCAAAAAAGTTGTCATACAGGTAACTGAAACTTCAGCTGAAGTTATTGTGCAGACTCTTATGAAAAATACTTCAGAGGGGCTGGTTGAAGTTCAGAAAGAAATCATATTGCAATTGAAAGATGAGAAGTTCAGTTTTGATGATAGTTCGGGTCATAGTTCTTATAAACAAAAATCTCCCGTTAATGCTGATGACTCAAGTGTATTCATAACTTCTGTGGTGTCCTTGTAATTGGTATGTCGAAATTCAGGCAAATATGAAATAGTATAAAAAATTCCCCGACCATTATATTAAAACAGAATTTACCAAGAAATCGAAATAAGTTTCCACATCTGATCAGCTGCGAATTGATAGTCAAATCCACAGTTTTTCCAATTCAATAATTAATATTGAAGACAGAGTGGTTCAGGTATCACATACACTTTTGCTTACGATGGAATATCTGCGGTGCAATTTCCAAAGATTTTAATAAAATTGAAGAACTGCTTCTGAAGCCCTTCAATCCCAGTGCATTTGAGTTTGGTTAGTCAGCGTTGCACTGTTGGATTCGAACTTTTGAATGCTTTTTCCATGTAAAAAAAAAAATGACAAGCTCCTAAAGAAGATAAGGACTTAACATAGTAGTAAGAAATAAGTCGCGAATATAAAATGAGCTCAAAAATCGAATAGGTCAAATCGTGGACCGATCTACGCCTGATTTTGAGAATTCAAATGACAGCAACACTGTATGGCGGACGCACGCTCTAACACCAGTTGTTTCATTTTACATCGTAATATTTGGAGATCGAGTAGCATTTTATTTCGTCTCTTTTCTTGTTTGGACCACCGCGGTAAAAACAAATACCCAAGAGAAAGACGAAATTCCCGCGCTCAAAAATGTATTTGAAGTAACTTGTGTTCAGTATTAATTAATAAATAAATATAATTAACTAATTAACAAGTATATTATTTATCAATTGGTGACCTCGATTTGAATAACGTACCGATCCAGCAGCTGCCGCAATATATGCGCCGAAATTAGAATTAGCCAAAACTGAATTTAACTGAGTTATGCTTGACCAAGGAATTTTCCGACTATCCAAGAGTCCACGGGCCAGCCCACTACACATGGTTTCCAAGGGCGATGCAGACTGACGTCATCGCGGGGATTTCCGACGTTTAAACTTAGTCACATTTTCAGGATTTCACCAGAAGATCTTCTCTACGCTTGGTCTTTAACCTGCATACCACCAAATCCCCGTAGAGGCATGCGACATATCATAGACGATCACTTCATTTGGACTTTTTAAATTTAGCAAAACGACATTTGGTCTACGCAATGCCGGCCAGACTTTCAAACAATTTGTCGACAACTTGTTCCATGATTTCGATTTTTCACATGCCTACATTGATGATATTCTTATCATTTCACGAAACTACGAAGAGCACATCAGCCATCTCTGTAAAGTTTTTGAACGTTTCCAGCAGAATGGTATATATTACATCATCAATGTAGATAAGTCCCAGTTCGGAAAACCTGAAGTACGTTTCCCGGCCATAGGAATAGTGAAATTGGAATAAGGCTGTAGTATTTTTATATTTACAAACCACAAACCATTAACATTTGCTTTTGATCAGAAGCCAACGCCGTCAACTCGACTACATTAGCCGCATAAGCTGCATTTCGACCGACAACAATAATGTTCCAGGGGGAGGCGATAATATTGTGCTAATCTTGATAATGACGTGCTATCACGTATCAACATCATTACCTCCGTTGAAGATATCGATTATGATTTCTTGCCCGAAGCTCAACAGCAATAGCATGGGTGGTAGTGGACTGGCTTCCAAATCAGAAGGATCGATGCTCGAATCCCAACCGCGCCCGAAAGACGTTAATTTTTTCAGTTAACAAAAATCAAGTAAAATGAGTAGTTGACTAAATAGAAATCAACAACAAGCCAAGTTCCACTAAGAATTTAGTCTCCCCAATAAATGTTGGATGCCACGTTGGATGTTGGATGGAGCGAAATAACTACAGATCGCAAGCATCTTTCTTTCTCTCTCTATCACATTTTCCAAAAAACTTAACACATACTGAGGCATTATATGTAAGTGTATTCATACGCAATAAAAAAAAAGGAAGAAGAAAACAAGATACTGAGTTATAGGCGCTACTTCGAAGCAATTTAACGAGTCTCAAGTTAAAAGAATTTCCCATTCCAGAAGATGGAAAATGTATGGTGTATTGCTATGTTTGCACCCATTGAATTCGTTCCCAAAGAACTGCGATCATCATCATCATCATCTCGAATGGTAGCTGAAAGGTTTGTTTGGCCGGCGATGAATCGCGATTGCGGGATGTGGGCAAGATAGAGTTTATAGTGTCAAAAGATGAAAGTATGTACAATACATCGGTACAACTTTTCTCTTATAGGCAAATACACAACGGTGGATTAAAGGTTTCAGCTCATGCAGATGTCGACATCGTGGGTCCGTCCGCTACCGTCATCACAAGGATGCTGCTATTGCCGGACAGTTATTGATAGGTTCTCGAGGTAGGTCGAGGCTATCCCGATCGAAGACATTTCTGCTAAAATAGTCGCCCGCACCCTTTACGAGGTTTGGAAAGTTCCCACGCGCTGCATGGAAGATAGCTGAGATAGCAATGTGAGAATTGATATAAGGGAGTGACGAATGGTCACTGGTTTACCAGTCTCCACGTTTGTAAGAGCCAAACAATATTTTTTTAAGCAAACCCCGGTACGAGTAAAGTGCACTAATTGAATGCTGGCATCGCGCACTTAGGGCAGCGATTAAATGTCACACATCGACGAACTGGGTCGATATTTTACCGACGGTACAGCAAGTATACTATGTATAAGGAGAAGCTGAGAGCAACTACTTCTGAAATGCTGTACCGTACAATCATATATTGTATCAGTATACCAGGTGAGTTTGTGTACATCAACAATCTCGAAAAACACAGAACTGAGTTTATCAGATTGCTGAGAGATGCCATTTCATTATACGCTTCCCAAAAACTTCATCTCATTCGTCGAAACCATCGTTCATTCAGAACAATTCCATAAAGCCACCATTACAAGCACCGTACGATGAAGCAAGGAAAAGTAGTCACCGTCTTAGTCAATTGTCTAAAAACAGCGTATATGGAATAAATTAATGAGGAAAACTCTACAGTTCAGCATGGGAGGAAGGTCAAATTTAAAAACTTATGATCATCACTGTCGCTGAAGGGCGAGTAGTGTAGCATTAGATGCTACACGCCAGTTGTTTCATTTTGCATTGATCATTTTAAAAAATTGTTTGTGATTTTTACAGCCATTCCAAGTGGCTACGATATAAATAATGAAAAATTTAAAATAATTACAATCGATACTGCCAAGCATTTTGTCAATATTTATCTCTGGTTGTGCATGCCCCCAACAGCACATCAACTTTCAATACACAGTCCGAATGTGATTTCCGCTGGCCTTATTCCAATAGAGCAGTTATCTGAGGAGGCGTAGGGAACCAGGAATGAAGACGGTCGGACCACCTCTTAATTATCACCAGTCATCACAACAAACTGCTAGAATTCTTGCCTATCTCGTGTTCTTTAACCTGTCGACGACGACGACATAACATAACATACATTTGTAGCATTTATTCTGCTACTTTCGGCCTACGTTTGGATTAGGCTGTAGACACTTGTCGCTGATAGGGTATGTATGTATCATAAGTATCGATATTTTTAGGACTTTAGTCTTTTCTATGGTAGATTTTTGAAGACAAAAAAAGAAAACATCGCGCACGAGATAATCAACAAGAATACACGACATCAACAAGTGATATAAAACAAGACGCTGTGGGTGGGTGAATGGAAAAAGGTCATTTGTTCTTAAAAATCATTACGACCATGAAAACATTTCCATCTTCCTAAATTTTTCCATCATAAAACAAACACCAATGTCCTTCTCCCGTAAGTGTTAGTACCCGCTTGTTTTTGTCTGAATCAAATAGAAAAATATTTAAGAAATTGAAAAAGAAATAAAAATAAACTTCCCGGTTGAACTAACTGAATGTCAATGTATGTCCCTAGGTTGTGCTTTGTGTTTTCGTAAAGAGAAATAATATATTTTGTTCTAAAAATAATTATTTTGCCTTGAGTTCCATTACTCTATAATTACAATGTGACGTTCTAAAACCTCTCGATACGGAATTCTTCCAATGAACTCTCTATATTATATTATCATAGAATTATTGTAATTCAAAATATACAACATATGTAAACAATGTAAGGCGCTCAGTATTAAAGGGAATTTTCTTATTTTGAAATTATGAGCAGCGAGCAGCACGTGACGAACATGGTAAACACAGTGCATGTGCGTAATAACTAGCGCTTTCAATCAAACCGCAAGAATTGTGCCAGTATACCTCTAAATATCTTAACGAAATATTTTCATTTCTAAATACATCTAACAAATATTAAATGTGACAATTGTGGAATTCCTTTTGGGGCTATTTCGGATATCACGCGTCTAGCACGTTTTTTCAGAACACTATCTGTCTGTCAGTATGAATGTACGAGTATCTTAATATTTACTCTGACGAATATGATATTTTGTTAGTTTGCTCAGATTTGGAATACGTAAACAGCGACAGAATAGAATAAACTTTCTGTGTCATCAGAGGGGTTAAAGATTAAAAAAATTTATATTCACGAACATCACTTTTAAATAGCAAGATAGTAATATGAATACATATACGAGAATGATGAACACCATACGAGTCATTTTTTCGAGAAATTCATATCTAAATTATGTCTTAATTCATAAATTTGAATGAGAGTGTAATTCGTAGCGGCTGTAAGGCTTTTGAGATTATTTAACAAATTCTTTTAACGAAAATTGAATATTAATAGAAGGTTTCCTTATCCAACCAGATTTCTCTAAAAAATTTGAATATGATGATCGGGACAACATATTTAATACTTTTCTGGAGCACATTTTCAAGTATACCTTCTTTTCCTGCGTCAGTACCTAGTATAATCAGGTAACCTGATCAGAACCGCTTCATTGGGTCAAAACCAGTTTCAGTCGCCCAGGCAGCGAGTGAGCTAAGTAGCACATCACGCCGTAGCTGGTATCTGTCATCGGTTGTGGTGACAAATGAGACTCTCAAATGCGTTGTGCTTCCTTTAATGGCTTTAAGTTACCTGGTGCCGATGGCATATATATCCATTTAAGATAATATACAACAAGTTATAAAGCATTTGCTAGCTTGACAAGAGTTTCAGACCAGCCAGTATGATTTCCTTCATGTTGAAGAGCATGGAGAGGATGGTCGAGCTTCATGTACGTAAAAGTGCATTTCAAATGCATCGTTTGTCCAAGACGCAACATGTCTACTAACAAAGAAGATCGTACGGGACAGCACTTCATAATCTGGTGGGCAGAATTAAAGGCGCAATAGAAAAGAAGGAGTATGCGCTGAGCATATTCTTAGACATTGAAGGCGGTTTTGATAACGTAACTTTTGACTGCATGACTCGGTCAGTCAATTCGGCATAGACGAAGTCCTGGGGATAGGAGCAATCATGGAGCAATAGAATCCGGACTACAAATGCCAACTGCGGGGGTGAACAGAAATTGACTGTCTTGTTTCCATTGCTGCACGTTAATGCACGGCTCTCTGCGTAATGGCCTTAATGGTTCTAACGTAATCATTATCATCATCCGTTTTCACAAGTAAGTATGTGGGTGTCATCCTGGGTAGCAAAGTTCATGCAACTATCGCGTCGAAAATCTCAAAAGTGCTGTCGGGCTTTTGGCAGTGTTAAAGAGCTTTCGGGAACACATGTGGCTCATCATAAAAGAGGGTCCTTTGGATCTATACGGCTGTAATAAGACCAGAAATTGACTATGCATCGATTGTTAAGTGGAACAAGATTTCACAAGAATGCATCACTGCTGCTTTTACCAGTCTCCGCAGACCCATCCTTTTTGGGTGTAATGGGGGCTTTAACTAGCACGACTGATTCTTTTCCAGACGCTCTGACAAGTCTCCTCCTATTGACATACACATACACCTTCTCCCGTGAAAAAACAAGAGCTCATTTCTATGACATGGGTAGGAGTTTTGATGGCCCTGCGCGCCGATTGTCCTTTAACTCTGAGATTATTGACACGTCATCTGAGCAATTGCACCAGAACTCCGGTTTTCAGCCAGAATAATAGATAATAGAGGAATAAAGTCAGATGTGCACGGATGACTCCAAAACCGGTAGAGGATGCAGAGCAGATGTGTACTTATAGGCAAGACACATAGAAGAGTTTCTCCGTACTCGGTTAGCTCTTCCATTTACAGTTGGGTTTTATGTGAGCATGAGACGGTATGATTCTTCAGGATGTTAGCAGACAAAACCAAAATGACAGAACTTTTTTGATGTCCCTCGATAAGAAAAACAGCAGACTACCTATTGCAGTTATCCTGGCAAAACACTTTTGTTAAGCAATATAATTAAAATGACAAAGTTCAAATTCGCTGTTCAGAGCCTACCTTATATCTTAGGCATTCTATATACATATGCATTAGGGTGTCCCAAAAAAATCAAGTTTAAATTTTTGTAACGCATACCCTCTTATTTTATTCGAATACTGTCAAAACAATAGTAAATAAAGTTTCATGTACTTTGAACCAGAGGAACCCGTGCCGACTTGCATCTAAACATGTCAGTACTTGCAAAGCATGGCACGCAAGTAATAACATATCGATAACTTGTTATTGCATGTTTATTTTATTAGTAAACACATTGTTCTCGTTCTGTTAACATGTCGGTGGAGTTACGCAGTTGTAGAAAGGAGATATTTTTAATAGGGAACGTTAAACATCAAATTACTGGTTCAAAACTTCCCTCTAATGGGCAAGTACTGGCAGTTTTGTTCTATAATATTCGTGAAGTGAATTTAAGTGTCAATGAGAGCGCAAATCTTACTATTCGTGAGTGCATTATTTATTGGGAAAAGGCCCGTATCCCGACAAGATCTCTACCTAATTGTGTTAAAAAATTAATTACATTGTATCAAGTTTGGAGAAATTTGCAAAAAAATGCAAACAAAACAAAAAACGTGTTTGAGCAGCGTCGACATGAGTTTGTTACAAACTTAAACAATTTGTTTGACATTGCACATGCGGATGCACTTCAATTAATAAAGATAGATGAAGATAGGATTTTTTTGCAGCGCCAAAGAGAACCAGGCCGACCTGGTCATTTAGCCGGAGTTGACCAAAAACAAACACACAAAGAAGAAAGAGCGCACCTTAGAAACGTCGAGGAGCAAAAACGACGTGCTAAATATTTTTCATCCTTAGCTCCTTCAACATCATCTTATGACCCGCTACAAGAAAGTTTGTCGTCTGATTCAGAATTGATGGATTTACAGGAAATTTTGCCAAACCTAACCAAAACAGAATCCAGTATAAATAAAACTGTTATGAGGAAGAATTTTATCACTCCAAAATTAGTGGCAGCATTAGATCGGTGTCAATTGAGTGTGAGAGATGCTGTGTTTATTATTGAAGCAACTATTGAAGCTCTTGGACATAACACAGACGAATTTCCTATAAGCAAGTCCACTATTCAAAGGGTTCGTACGGAAAAGCGAAAAGAGCGAGCGGAAGCCATAAAGGTTAATTTTCAAAACCAGGTTCCGGATATTGTAACACTCCACTGGGATGGTAAACTTTTGCCGGCTTTAGATTCACGCAAATCTAAGGAAGAACGTCTGCCGATAGTTATAACGTTTGACGATAAAGAACAACTTATCGCTGTACCAAAGTTGGGTAACTCTACAGGAAAGGAACAGGCCCAGGTACTTTGGAATGCTATAATTGATTGGAATCTTGAGGATAAAGTGCAGATTTTGTGTTGTGATACGACTGCTTCAAATACTGGTCGAATCAATGGTACTTGTGTACTTCTCGAACAGAAACTAGGCAGGGAAATGATTATTTTTGCTTGCCGCCATCACGTCTACGAATTAGTACTAAAAAGCGTGTTTGAAGCAAAAATCTGCCAAGTTACCACAAGCCCAGACATTCCAATGTTCAAGAAATTTCGAGAGAACTGGAAGAATGTCGATCCCGAGAAAATACAGAGCTGTACAGAAAAGCTATCATGTTTGAATGTTTCTGAGATCAACAGACTTATCGATTTTTACCAAATTGAATTAACTAAAGAAATTACTAGGGATGATTACAGAGAGTTAATCGAACTTTCAATAATATTTCTTGGCGGCGATGCAGAAAAAAAATTTAAGATCCGGCCTCCAGGTGCCATGCACCAAGCTCGATGGATGGCGAGAGCGATTTACTCATTAAAAATATCGTTACTTGGTGATCAATTAAGAATTTCTAACAAAGATAAAGAAGCTCTGTTAGACGTCTGCCTGTTCATCGTGACAATATACGTTAGGCCTTGGTTGCAATGCATTTTAGCAGTAAAAGCACCTTACCAGGATTTGTGTTTTCTGAAAGCTATAAAATCTTATGAAACAATAGATGAAAGCATCTCGAAAGCAGCATTACAGAAGTTTTGCTTGCATTTGTGGTATTTGACAGACGAAGTGTCTATCTTGTCTCTATTTGATGATGATGTAAGCCAAGAAACGAAAGTCAAAATGGTTGCTAACTTAGCCAAAGAATATCCATCTGCCTATGGTAAATGCTACATTCCATCGAAAGAAGAACTTTGTGGCAGACTTTATGGTAAGTTTGAAAATTAAGTTTGTTTTTTTAACTTTTTTATTTACATAACTAAAAAATTATATCAATAATCCTCCTTTTTTTGTTTTCAGAAAAAAACATCGATGACTTTGTTTCAGTCAAAAGCAAGTCCTTATTTAGTCGATTGAAAATTGATGGTGCTTTTCTCCACGAGTGCCCCTCTTTGTGGCTTAAAAATGCTTCGTACCAACATGCTAAAAGCAAGCTATTAAAACTGAAAGCAGTTAATGACTCTGCTGAAAGAGCAGTCAAGTTGATGCAAGATTTTTCACGGCCTGCTAACTGTTCAAGAGGAGCAAAAGCAATTTTTATTTCGTTGCGTACAAGAACATCGACAAAAGTATCCTGACTGTAAAAAACAAACATTAAAAAGAAAATTAATAAATAATTAACCTACTTTCAACAATTAATATAATAATAAAGTCCAATACCGGATGCCTTATTTCAAAAATAAATGAGTTTTGCTTTTCCCTCCATTGCTCCATACTAATTTTTATGTTTAGATTTTGGCGTTAAGTCGGCGCGGGTTATCGTCATCCGATCGCAATAATATTTGATATTTCACTTATCTGGGTCAAATAGAAAAAAAAAAAAAGGTATGCGTATCTCTATCTAAAAAAAAAAATTTAACCCTTATAGCCTGGGACACCCTAATATGCATATAAGCAACCGGTTGTAAGCCAACTGATTAACTGCGTCAAGGTATTTCATAATTAGACAGAATCCATAACAATTTATAGTTATGGTATGCCACGAGATACGCAACGCATATTCGGTTTGATTACCTCCAAGCTTCTCGCTTCACGATAACCAGGATAAGACTAGAAAACATCCAGTAATCTGTACAACAACCAAGAGACGATTTATGAGGATCAACTCAAATATTTGCAGCTTCGAATCATATTAAGCACCACGACCGAATGATGTCTTTTTTTTACAACTGGAGAAAGATTTTCAGTGTTACAGATATATCTTGCGTTGCATTCTTACGGTTTTCATTCTATTCTAAACAGTAGAGTTATAAATGCAACCTTAGGCGACTGCTTGAGAAGGCCTCGAATATGTTTACAAAATTAGAGATATGGTATTCTAGCCTACGCTACCGATGTCACTCCCTATGTGCAGGCCAAACAGATAGTCAGACGGAATACTGAGGTGTAAAAAACGAAAGAAGAAAGCCCTTGTTGTCTTCTTCTCATGCAAGAAGACTTCTCATGCCCAAAGTGAGTCTACAAGCCAAAGTCCTGTACTAGTCCTACACTACGATCGTTAAACTTATTGGCACTTATGGTTTAGTAGTATGGTAGCCTGAACTGTAAAGCACTAATACCAACTTATAAATTAAAATACACTCTTATATTGAAAATTCAACGGACCACCTACAGAGTACATAGTAGAAGGAATATTTCTTCTGAACAGGTGTTCTTCCAAGCTTTTTTAAAAGAGCACTTGTCCCTAAAAAAGGCGAATCTTTTGCCCTCTTCTCTTACAGACAGAGTGCACTTCCGTCCTTTGTTCGAAAAGTGCAACCAAAGCGTTACATTAATCTGGCGAAGGCTAGATAGTTGTACTTGATATTTCTGAGGCATTTGACAGAGTTTAGCATCAGGCCGAATTTGGGATCGATGAATGCCTACCGGAACGTTCAATTCAAGTTGTCCAATCTGAAAAATCAAGTCCTTGTGCGCAACTCATGATTTCGAAATAAATTCGGGAGCTCCGGTTGCGTCTAGTTCAGCGACGAAAATGTGGGATGTAATGTAATTTCCCACTAAAAGCTATGAATATTTACAACATCCTCTATAATAATATAATGCATAATTCACATTATTCAGAGCCTTGGAAGATACCAGTGTAGAATCCTATTCCCAAAAGAGGCAAAAACACGTCCAATCCGGCTAATCCTCGGTTAAATACTCCACTTAACAGCATGGGATTCAAAAGTTATCAATACAGTCCTAACTAAGTTGGTTGAGGACAAAGGCGGCCCTTGATATCGTACATGCCACGTTTAAACTGGTACCTAATATCTATTGGAATAAAAAGTAATGAACGAATTCCTGCTTGATCGACTTGGATAAGGGCTACGACACCATATACTTAGAGTTCAACGCGAAAATGACAATACGATGTCTGGTGGAGCATTGTACATTAAAAACGCTCAGCAACAAAGTGTGATTAATTCTTCAATCCTAGAGAATCGACTTGAACGGATACACATCAGGTCCAAAGGTTGAGGATCAATATAAAGGGTGACAAGATAGCAATTGCTATGTTTCAGCAGCTGTCAACGGTACCAATGACACCAGCTGTCAAAATATTCAGTAAGGTTTGCCATTTCATCATGCATCGTTTTACGCTTGTCGAACGTGCGGAAATTATTAAAAAAGTATTATCGAATCTGCGGCCCAGCTATAAATACGCAACGTGAATTTCGTCGTGAGGTCGGTCGTCATCATGGCTTCAGTGTGCAGGCAATTCGTCGCATCGTGGAAGAGTTTCAGCATGAATACACTCTTTTGGATCTTAAGCCATCAAACAGACAAAGATTGCCGCCGTAGCGGCCAGTATCGAAGTAGACCCAGAAATGTTGATTCCGATTAGCTGAATTGCGCATCGCCAGAAAGTCAACTCGGCTTATTTTGCGGCTGAATTTTGGCTTACATCCGTATAAGATAAGCCGGAAGACCATAGACAATGCAGTGAATTTGCTAATTGGGTGCTGGAAATGTTGGCCGGAGATCGGGATTTTGGCCAAAAAATCATTTTCTCGTACGAGGCCAATTTTTGGCTCAGCGGCTAATGTCAATAAGCCAAATTGCCCTTATTGGAGCGAACATAATCTAAAGTGTTCGACCAAGCACCAATGCTTCCACAAAGAATGGGTGTTTGCTGCGGTTTATGGCAAGGCGGCAACATCGGACCTTATTTCTTTCGAAATGAGGAAGGAGACACCGTTACCATCAATGGTCTCAGGTATAGAGCGATGTTTTAACAGACTTTCTGTAGTCAGGGCTCGACACCATTGATATATCTGAGCTGCGGTTCCGACAAGATGGCGCTACATGCCATACAAGTGACGCAACGCTCGAAGTTGTGAAGGAGAGATTTGGCGACTGGGTCATCTCACAGCGAGTGTTCATCGATTGGCCGCGATTATTTTCTCACGGGCTACGTCAAGTCCTTAGTCTACCCTAACAAGCCAACCACTTTGGATGAGCTCGAGGTCAACATTCGACACGCTATTGCCGGAATAACGCCGCACATATTGGACCGACAGAAGTTGAAGATGTCGGAAACCATTCTTTTGTTACGCCTTCCGAAGGGTCCGCTATGGATAGTAGAGAGGATTGGGGAAAGCTTTTGATCGTGGGATTAAGTCAGATATTTAGGGATCTGGCTAGATCAAGATCTGTATTTCAGCAAACATATAAACGGTCCGCCATCTAACCTTTTTTTTCAATTAGTGCTTATTTCGTGAATGGTAACACTTAGCTCATGTCCAATTTGACAGATAATTAGTTTTATCCTTCCGCTGAGCGAATATGGTTGAACAACGCTTCGCTAAGTGGGCCTGCGATCGACTTAGAGAAGATGCCGATTTTGCCAAAAAAATCATCTTTTCAGATGAAGCTCATTTTGATCTTTGCGGGTATGTAAACAAGTAAAATTGTCGCATTTGGGGCACAGAAAACCCGCACGCATACATTGAAAAGCCGATACACCCAAAACGAGTCACTGTTTGGTGCGGATTTTGGTCCAGAGGCATAATTGGGCCATTTTTCTTCGAAAATGAGCAAGGAGTGGCCGTTACAGTCAATGGCGATCGTTATCGCACCATGTTGAACGAATTTTTGTTCACAAAAATTGAAAAGGAGGATATCGGCAACATTTGGTTTCAACAGGACGGGCTACGTGCCACACAGCCGAAGCTACACTCGATGTTTTGCGTCCTGTTTTTGAAGATCGCATTATCAGCCGCAGAGCTGATGTCGTTTGGCCACCCTTCTAACCATACGGTATCGAAGGCCTTCTCCAAGTCAATCAGGCAGGCACCAGTGCACTGCTTCTTGCCTTTGTTCCATTGGATATCAGAAACCAGTTTTGACGCAGCATGAATGATATCATGCCCCTTGAAACCGAATTGATTATCTGGAACTATATGTTAGTCCTCAACCCACTTAGCAACCATCTATCGGTGAAGGTTATCCTGAATGCCCTGTGCGGTTTAACGAAAGAACAAATTTACTATATAAATTGCAGGTGTTTGAGACGACTTTTACGTCATTTCCTTTAAATTCTGGGTAGTCCGTTATAGGTCAGGGTCGGCATGTTTTATTTTTAAGCCATAACCGGCTAAAACATTTTAGGTGGATTAAGGTAGTTTAGATAATATTTAAAATTAAAAAAAAAATAGAAACAGCGAGTGCTATGTTATGTATAGTATACCAGAAATGAAATTACAAAAACTTGGTAAGTCAATGAAGCCGATTATGAAAAAGTACAATCAAAGTTTTATTTCAATTTATTTAATAAAATTCTGCATCATCCAGTTGGAAACAACGAATATACCGAAGGTCAGGTGAGAAGACAAAACTTTTCCCTTATCCTAGCCATAATCAGTTCAGACTCTTTTGTTTGTATACTTGTTCGAGATCAGCAATAAACTTACCACTTCTTTGTGTATCTGTCTGTTGGTGATTACATATCTTCTTCGTGGTCGCGGTCAATATGCGTAAATTTTTTTAATGAGATCTGACACAATCAACTTGTAGAACTAAAAACCGGCTACTATGCTGCTGCTATGTATCTTTGTCTGTGTCGATCGTTCGTTTGTTCGAACGCAACGAAATGGCAAGCAAAAAAAATCAGCAACGAAAAAATTAAAGACAAACAATGCTAAATTTGCTAAATTATTCGATTTTTGCTGTTGCCCCTTTAACACTTTGTAATCAACAAGAGTAGAGGGTTTTTTTTAGCAAATTTTATTCTGTAACTATCACCGGAAAAGTAAGAGCGCACACATAGAAATAGAAAACACTTCGAACCAATGTCACTTGTAATTGCAACCGATTAAATTGAGCGATCTATTTTTTATTCACTTTTGAGTTTCTATTATTATTATTATTATTTTGTTTGTAATTCTAGCGCATGACTATGATTACTAATGTATCGCGCAAAAATAAAACTAGAAGCGAGAACAAACGGACAACGGGCGAATGCACGCGAGGTGATCTTCCAATTTAATAGAGAGATTCCGTGGGGTTGATACGAATCTGTATGGTGAATCTCACTTTGGCACTATATTTAGCAAAAAAAAAAAGTTAAATTTTTCTATTCCGTAATGATCCGGAAAGATCACAATTTTTAAAAACGATCACGGAAGGAGTTTCGATGTTCAAAAGCAAATAATTTTAGGTCATAGGCCCAATGTATTCTTTTCAAGATTCTTTTAACTCGTAGACCGAAGACAAAAAAAAAACGCTCTAGATTGGCGCCTAACAGGTTCGGTGGTTGCTTAAAGACTACCACAGCCTATGGTCGTTTTAACAATTTTAAAGCTATCAACCGATACAACGTACGAATACGAGTAGTACATGCGATCAAGACCGCCACTATTGTCACTGAGTCTCTAGTGGCTGGTAGCTGGTGGCTGGTGGTTGTATTCCCAACAACGAGTTCCCTTGCTAACAACATTGCGCCATCGTCATCGGGTAAAGAGTGATGTTGATCGGATCCGAATACGGTGAGGTGTTGTCAAGGGGGCTATCGAGGGCGACAAGGAAAAGTTTCAATGCCAAAACGATAAAAATACGTCGAGTCGCATCAGGCTTTGGGCATCTGGCATCTAGTACAGCGCATCGATGACGATTGTTAGTGAGCAATCTCGAGAGAAGAAAACCATTAACGAATATCTGGGCAAAGGTTGATTGGGCTCTATAGTATTTTCTCTTACTCTACGGCATCAGTGTCTGCCAAAAAAAAAAAAAATACTCCGAACGGGCGATAATGAGATACAAATATAGATACGAGTACAACCAGCTGATTCAGCTGATTTTGCCAATGTTGTGTTGATGGAAACTCATCAAAAGTGCGATTGATCGTTGAAGCTCTGTGCTGGCAGCGGCAGAGATCTCTATACAGACCACTTGTCGTTTATGAGTTGCGTTTGATTGATCTTGCAATCGTAATTGTTGACATAAGACTACATGTCATAGTGGGGAATAATAATTAATTCTTTACGATAATCTTTGCAAAAATGAGGGGCAATAACCATTAGATGTTTGCATGAGTTTGCGATCGAGGCACAAGTGTTGGCTGTGGGTAATTTATACGAAATCAAATAATGTGCATTGGGCTTCATATACATATTTCATATGAATTGTTTTTTTTTGCCACTGCGACGAATTCTATTTTGCGTGAATTTTGAGGAACATGTTAAGTAAAAAAAATGTATTAAAGTGGCAATAATCGTTCATCCTGAGATTATGAGTTCAAAGGTCTGATTCTAATCATTTGGATTAGTAGAATATGTGACGAGTGGCGCAATGATTCTTAGTCACACTTAGACAAAGTGAGCAGATTTATAATTTTACATTATATGATATCTTAGTGTCTCTCTGAGCGTTTATTCTTCAGAAATGAATTACTGTCTTGCAGAAAACAAATAGGATGGTTGGTTGAGGTACCGAATTGGGTAAATGTGCTTTAAGCCTTGGTCTGATTCTAAAGAAGTGAATGTTAAACTATATTGAACGGTTGGATCTCAAGAAGTTAATAATACAGTAAATTTTTGATCTTGTTATTTCTTCCAAATGGTTGCAGAAGAGTTTTCGTGGATAGCAATGCCGTGATCTTTATAGCTGTAATTAATAAAAAACAAACGTTTTTGTTTCCAATTTCTTTATTGGATTCACATAGATTCAAATGGCTTAAAATATAACTAGGTGTAGTGTACACAAAAAGCGAAAAAAAGGTTAAGAAGAAGTGACAAGATGCTAGTATGCTATATATATAGTGTTGGCTTCATGTTAGCCACCCTTTAAGTGCAAAAGGCAAGAAAATAAAAATAATGGAAGCATTCAGCTGGTTGGTTTATAATCGCTGACATCCTCTTTTCATCTTTTCAGAGCTCCAAGAAAACTATCAGTGCTTAAATCATCAACTAACTCAAAGCGAACAGCTTTTGTGCTAAAGCGAACAAAAATCGCTACGTATGCCTTCACCGGAGAAGTTCCTCTTCGTTTCAAATGGACAAAAAATGGTCCGCAAAAGTCAGTGCCAACAATTGAGAAGGGGAACGAAGGATATACACGATATCGCGGTAAATCTGCCATGAGAGTGTACTCAGGCTTCGGATTGGATTTAAAACATTTAACACAGCACCGAACTGTTTTCTTTGCCAACACCCTTCCATGCACTGGCCAATAATTCTGCCTTACAAGAGCCAACAATGCCTGTGTGGCCAAATGATGGTTTCGTTCATGAAAATGCCACATCACCGTTTCTGTGAAAACATTTTTCTCAGGTATAAGAATTGGGTGCTTGTAATTTAAGTTGATTTTGGTATGCTTTAAGCGTCCCCCAACTCGAAGAACCTCGTCATTATCTAGAAAGGGGTTTAACGATGCTATGTGTGACTTGATATTCAGTTGCTGACCATCCTGAAGCAGAAAAATTTCTCTATGATAATGTTGATTTTGCACTACCTTAATGATTTTCTTGATGGCGTATTTGTATTCACAAACAGTAATTCCTCCCATCATGTTTTCCTTTTAATAATGCATTTATACCAAATCGTATAATAAAAGCAATTGTATTGATAAATCGCGTGAAATTGCTTTTAAATTTAATGAGTTTGAAGATATCCATCACTTTTCTAGCTAGAAATACATTCGTATGTTTAGGTTTCCTTCCTTCCAATTGTTCGTCTGAGACATTAGTTTTTCGCTTCCTCCTTGGCCAATTTTCTTCTTCTTCAAGGAGGAATGACGGCCAAAGAACCATTTGTCACATCCTATAATCTCTGTAGGTGTTCAACCTCTTGATATTACATCCGCTGGGTTAAGATTACTGCTGACGTGACGCCACTGATGAAGTTCTGACAATCTTTGGATAATTGCAACACGATTAGCTACTCGTATATAAGTTGGAGATTGATGTGTCCCTTCTGAAACCCAATGCAAGATAATGCTTGAATCGGTCCACTAATAATATTGTCTAAATCTTTCCTTTGTGGCCAAGTGGACTTTTTCAACAAGTTGCACCATCATCACGGCAGCACACAATTCGAATCTGGGTAAGGTTACGCTTTGTTTATCAATAGGCGCTACCTTTGATTTTGCACAGAATAGCCTGACGACTCTGTCACCATTTGATTCAAAGGACCGTAGGCCTTCTCTCAGCTGTCCGAAAAGGCGTGCAACTCTGCATGAACAAGTAAATTGCTTAATACGTGTCGCTTGATTGATATTTGCTCCAAATCTGCAAGTTCTCCTCTGAACGATATCCAAGATTGATGAATGTCTTGTGGCAACGCTTCATCCCAATGTATTTTGCTTTTCTAGAGTCTTTGCATGAAAAGTTTAGCACGCACGATCACTGGATTAATTAATCCCAAAGGATCATACAGCCTTGCAACGTCGGACAGTATTGATCTTTTTGTGATCTTACCCCTTTTTCTGCAGGTTAACCTTTATTTGAAATGTGTCTTTAAACGGTTCCCAGAATAACCCAAGAGTTTTTATAACACTGTCTTGTTTGAGTTGGAAAAGCTGCTCTCGATCCTCTATTGATACATCATTTAATACTCGTATGTCACTTGCATTCGCACACCATTTTCGTAATTGAAATCCTCCTCGCTCTAATATCGATTGAAGTTGATGTTTAATTTTCAATACTTCTTTTAATGTGCTGACTCCCACAAGTTCGTCATCGACATAGAAATTGTTTTTAAGGACATGTGAACCGAGAGGAAACAAGTTTCGCTCGTCATCAAACAACTGATGTAGCAGTCTAGTCGCAAGATAAGAACCTGGGCTTGTACCATACGTGACCGTACAGAGTCTGTACGAGTATACTTTCAGTTCCTCAGTAGGTTATTCTCTCTATGTATACTCGTAATATGATAATGATAATTTCGATCATCTTCGTGCATGATTACTTGGCTGTATATTTTGGTGATATCGTCTGTAAATACGTACTTGTGATAACGAAAGTTGAGAACAATGGAGAACAAGTCCAACTGCAAAACTGGTCCTACATGCATGATGTCATTTAGAGAAAGCCCACTATCAGTTTTGCAGGAAACATCAAATAGGACGCGCAACTTAGTGGAGGAACTGTCGGGCTTGATGACGCAATGATGAGGCATGAAAAAATGGGGTTTACTGTAATCTAAGTCAGCAACGACTTCCATGTGGGAGAGTGAGTAGTATTCCCAAGTACATTTTTAGTTTTCGAAAAGGAACTTATTATGGATCCAATACTTTCACTCACACCCATAAAAATGAGAGTTGCGAACCAGAATCAAGAAGGATACGACACGGATTGGAGTATTATGCTTATCTAACACATTGACATTAGCTGTAGCCAGTATAGTGGACGTATTTTCCTTATTTTCGTGAGACGAAGCAGCGACATACTCCTTAGCATCTGCACTGAGTAGACCAGTAGCACGATTCGAAGATGCATTATCAGGGGAATGCAGAATAGTATGGGGTTGTTCATTACACTTGCGGCATAGGGACGATAGACAGGAGTCAAGATTGTAACCGTTTCGTAGGTAGTTGGCACAGATTTCGTGAATATTTATAAATTCTTTTTTCTCGTTCAGTGGAAGATTTAAAAATTTGTAACACTTTTGAATAAAATGATCTAGCTTATCACAGTATAAACACTTGGGCTCATTATCCTCAACACCTTTTGTACCTTTTGTAAGTTGTACCAATATTACTTGCCTGTATACCACTGGTGAATGGCTAACAATCCAAGACTTGACAGCGTCGCTCGATAAACTGCACCAATTTCGTAAGTGATGGTAAAACTTCAGTTGAACATTCTTCTTGCCATTTGTTTCGTGTAGCAATGTCGAACTTGGACGCAGCAATGTAAATGATGAGGTCATCCCACTTGTCGGCTGGGCGTCGAGAGAAGATCGATGAGTTCGCGGAGACATGCAGCTGAAGGTTCGTGGATAACTAGAGCTTCAAATATTTTGATGTATGTGTTCCGAGCATATGAGACGTTTATTCTCATAGCGATCAACAAGAATTTTGATGGCAGCAACGTAATTTGCCTCGTTGCATTCGAGGCTATTAATTGCTTGGGAGGCTTTCTCGGCCATTGACGATTTGAGGTAATAAAATTTGGATATCTTATCTAGGGAAGGATGGGAATGAATAAGGGATTTGAAAGATTCGTAAAAGTCCAACCATTTTGTGATCTCACCTGAAAAGGAGGGCAATTTCATTGTGGGTAGTCTTAACTGTTCAGATGACTTAACCAGTATGCTGGCGTCCGTCTTATGGTGCTTCTTAGTAGGTTGAAGCGATTCGATTTTTTCGAGTATTTGGTGTTGAAGATTGTAGCATCTTTCTTCGTAAACTGCACGAATATTGTAGGTGCTCATAACTTCCTGTAAGTCCAGTTCTTCAATTTTACTTTGAAGCTGTTCGAAGGTAATAAAACTGGTGTTTAACACAGTCAAGCGGAGTTCCAATTGTTGCACCGATACATTGCTTGGCATGTCATCCTCGGGGAGAGTACGAGAACTTTGGGGCCAAGAATTGATAACGGTATTTTGTAGAGGGGTTAAAAACTAGCAGTTTTTACTATGGGTAGAGGGGGTCTATCTCGCCCCGTTTAGGAGTTAGGGGCAATTTTAGAAAAAAAATGACTTAAAATGGCAAAGAAATTATTAAAAAAAACAACGGCAACATTTACAATAAAGTACTATACAGGATTTGAAAGCCTAAAATTTGCTCTTTAATATAAAATTTACATCAAATTATTCGTGTGAATAGTTTTTGAATAATTCGCATTCAAACTTAAATTTTTGGTAAAAAATTAATTTTTTTTTTTAAATCAATACTATTGAAAATTGTAAGATGATGTGCCCAATTGGTTTTTTGTATTAATGCGCATATTAATTCTGAATCGAACACAAAAAACCGCAAGGCTTTATATCTTCTAGTTTTTGAGGTTGTTGAAAATTACTAAAACTATTTTTTATAAGAAGTTTTTTTTTGGTATTTATGGTGATCTCACTTTGAGGATTAATATTAATAATACAGCAAATCATTTAGCGTGACCCAGAATGCACCACGAGGAGGTAGATTTACATTCCGCGTCCCAGTCAGTCAGTTTGTGAGTAAGTTAGGTGTTAGTTAAGAGTAATCAATTAAATGTTCAATGTACGAGTACATATTAAAAAGGTATGTAAGTTTCGTCAATGAAGTCATCGTCCGTACTGGTGTCAATGTCGAGTTCGTTGAGTTCGTCGATGATGGTGAAGAGCCGAGGTTGTTTTGGTGGTAAAATACCTTCTAAGTGCTCATTGTGAACGGTCGGAGGGTCGAAGTCCTTTAGTTGCAAACCCACACTTTCTTTACCTTTGACAAAAGCTGGGCACACTTTTTTTACGTCAATTAAAAATTCCGTGATTTGGGAGCATATGTCGTCCTTATAATTTTTTTCAAGGCAGTATTTCCGGTAAAAGAAAAGTGCCATATATTGGTGAAGGTGCTGCGTTGTATTGCGGCATAAAATTGATTTTTTCAGAAGCTTGTTCTGATTCTCAAGATCATTCATAGTATTGGTTGCATCGTTCTTGTCAACATATTCACCCTTGCTGTGGTTTGTAATTTCATGAATCGTAGAAGTAGGGAACATTTTCTCAATACCTATGTATTGGCGTGCGCTGTTGGTACAAATACGACTGCTGTTGGGGTTAACGTATTTGTGTATATAAGGCCACAAGTCTTCTTTACTTTTGGAGTTCACTTTAAAGAAGCGTCCGACCTTATCTTCTTTATAAAATAACCTCAACACTACGATTTTCATTTGTTCGGTTATACGGCCTCTGTGGTATTTCCTTTTTGTAAGAAAGGTCTCGTCGATTTGTACAGTTTTTCCTTCGCCGCCAATGTTAACATCGACGTGAGATGCTATTATTTCGGCTATTTCACGACAATAGTTATATTAATCTTTTATAGTAGATATACTAAGCTCATTTTTATTGTCGTGATGGCGCCAAGCGATTATATGCTAATTTTAAAATAATAACATACATGTAATAATATTTTTAAAAAATCTTTAGGTTGTAGCTTAAGGTTTAATTAATTTACCTGAAAAACCGTGTTCACAGGCATTTTGATAACAAAAGCGACAAGAGTCGTTCGCAAATCTCCGGTGAGAATAAACGTCTTTCGGCTTCTCATAGAGTAAATTAATAATTCGGTTATAAACACAATTAGTTGCAAGTTTATTAATTGACTCGGTAGCCTAGCGGTTAGCGGCGTCTGTCCACAGATCGTGGGACACCGGGTTTGAATCCCGGGTGAAATTTTGAACTTTTTTTTTCTCTTCTTTTTTTGTGTTTTTGTTTTTTTTTGCTCAAATTGTGTAAATATACTAAAAAACAAAAATCACGTGATGGATGGTTGAGAGCTCCCCGCTCTTCCTATAATCGTGGCGAAAGCCATTAAAAGGAGGAAGAGGTTAAAAACCCCTCCTAATCTAACTAAAAAAAAAATAAGTGCTGTTTTAAGAGCTGAAGAAGACAAAGAGGAGGAGGGCACCAACAACTTTGCCTCTCTAGCTTCATCTGAGTCGGAAGACGAAGATGAAGAAATTAATAATATATATAAAAACCAGTATACAAAAGCTGGAACAAAAAGTGCTTGCTATTAAGCAACGACAAACTGCACGCCGGCAGAGGGAGCAACAAGAAGTAGAGAGCTCCCAACATCAAGAGCAGAAACAACAACTGCAGCAACAACATAAACAGCAGCAGCCGAAACAACAAATGCAGCAAAAGCAACAGCAGCAACAACACCAACAACAACAACAACAACAAAAACAACAACAACAGCAGCAGCAACAACAATAGCAGCAGAAGAAGAAGGAGAAGGTGCCTCCGATCAACACCTATAAACTAGAGGTAAATGCAACCAAGGACCTGTGTAAGTTGGTCATTGGTAACAATTTTAACATTAAGAGATTGGGGAACGATCGTCATGCCATCCAGTGTAATACAGTGGAGGGCTACGCGAAAGTGAAAGAGCTCCTAAAAGAAACGACGACGGAGCACTACTCATTCAAACCGAAGTGTGAAAAGCGGCAATCGATGCTGCTGAAGGGGTTGGAACCGTCTTCTGATCCTGAGGACATCCTGGCATTGCTCAAAGAGAAGGAGTGCGAAGGACTCAAATTTGTGGGGGTAAAGCCGTTTACCACAGCTAGAGCCAGGCGGGAGAAACGGAGTCTGCCGTTCTTCCTGGTGCAGCTCAGCCCCGAAAGTCGTCTGGATAGTCTACGGAGTATCAATGTCCTAGACTACCAGGTGATTCACTGGGAAAAATTACAAAGGAGCGAAGGTGTTCTACAATGCGTTGGCTGCCAGAGGTTCGGACACGCCGCGTCGAACTGCCAAATGCAGCCTCGATGCGTTAAGTGCGCTAAGAACCACAGTTCCGAGGAGTGTGCTCTGGGTAGGGACGGAGCATCCGATAGGACGCAGCTCTCGTGCGTGTTATGTGTGAGCGTAGGACACACCGCAAACTAACTTAACATTTCATTCTAACTTAAAACTACTGTACAATTTCTTACAGAATATATCGGAAAATAGTAGTGATCACTCTGTAACTTAAAAGTTAGTATGGAGTGACACTGCGATTTAATTAACAATAAAATATAAGTTTGATGTGGGGGAGACCATCGGTTTTACAAAATTAATTTTCTGGGACTTCATAAAAAAAAAAAACAAAAAAAAAAAGGAAACAAAGAAAATCCATATAAAAATTCAAGGAAAAAACGGAAAGAGCAAATTACTATTTGGAAATTGTTTTCACAGTTGCAAAAGGATTACAAAATTGTATTAATAAACTGACATTAAACTTAAACATTGACTTGTGCTGATGATTAAGATAGCAGATCACTTTAAAATAACGATTCCAGGACTTCATAATTCATAGTGAATAACCAGTCTTTAACCTTTTTTAGGAATGAATTAAAATTTAAATCTGTTCGAACAGAAAATGGTAACTTGTTAAACATTAAAGGGGCTATAACGGAGTAGAAGTGAGAAAAATGGGTTTTGTACGCGATTGGAACATTAACAAGGTGCATAGTATTTATACGAAGACTATAAAAATCTGTAGTTCTACTAGGAATATTACCGCTTTGCTTAAAGAATTCTTTTAGAACTTTGAAAACGTAAAGGTGTCTCATGGGTAGAATAAGCAGGTTTTTAAATAAAGGCCAGCTCTGAGTAAGTCGATTTTTGTTACAGATAATCCTAATTAAATGTTTCTGAGCTATTAGCAATGGACTGAAGGAGTTATTATAAGAACCTCCCCAGCTTGAGATACCATACTGCAACTTAGAGTGAGCTAGGCCGTAATAGATTGACGTTAGTACTTTTTTTGAACAATATTTTTTGATGAGATACATTTTGCGCGTTATAAGGAACATATGCGATTTCAGAGTATGAATATGATCTTTCCAATTCAAGTTATGGTCAATTAATACTCCAAGGTACTTATAGTGATGCACTGATTCAATGTTAAAACAATTATTAGAACAAGGTGAACTAATATTATAATTACTTTTTCCACAACTATGAACAGGTAAACAGAATTTATTACAATCATAAGCATGAAAGCATAAATTAAAATCATTTAAAACATTATTTGATATTTTGAAAGACATAAGTTTTGTCTTCTCGCTAATAATCAGCTTATGTTCCGCAAACCAAAGTCTCAATATTTCTAGATCTTCCGAGATCTTTGCAATATTTTCGTATCTTGTATCAATTTGGTATGTAAAGGCTATGTCATCTGCAAATGCAGTAGATACTCCATTTAGATTTAGTGCGAAGAGAGAGTTAATGTATATCAAAAAGAGCACAGGACCAAGAACTGAACCCTGTGGTACACCATTTTTTAAGATACGAGAGTCACTAAAGCTCCCGTTTACATTTACTTTTTGATTCCTACCTTTTAGATAAGAAGTAAACCATTTGTGGATTTTTCCTCTAAAACCAGCATTGTATAATTTTTTTAGAAGCAGGTCATGGTCAACCATGTCAAACGCTTTTGTCATGTCGACAAAGAGAGCCATGGTGGATTTGTTGCAGTTAATGCCTTCATACAATTGGCTACACACTCTGAGGATAGCATCTTCGGTTGACATTCCTCTTCTAAAACCAAATTGATTACTACTAAAAAAATTATTTCTGTTTAAAAAAGACAATATGCGAGATTTCATAAGTTTTTCAAAAATCTTAGAAAACGTTGGAAGTAGGGAAATAGGTCTGTAGTTTGACATATTACTTTTATTACCTTTTTTAAAAAGTGGAATAACTTCAGCGCCTTTTAGGTATTGAGGGAAACAACTATTTTGAACACTAAAATTAAACAAGTAACATAAAACATCCACCACATAGAAGCACATTTTCTTCAACAATACGCTTGATATACCATCGGTAGTACAAGACTTTTTGTTTTTTAACGAAAATATTGCCTTACAGATTTCACTTGAAGAAAATGATTGGAAGACAAAACTGTTTGGTTGTGTGTTTTCTGTGAGTTTTATAGAACAATTGCAGTCCCTTGAAATCTCTACAGATGGTTTCAGTTTTTCTGAAATTTCGGTAAAGTACTCATTGAGCTTATTGGAAATGATGTCTAAGTCCGTGAAGCTTTTACCATCTATCTCCAAGCTATTAATGCCTATTTGTGGTCTACTTTTCCCTAAAATGCTATCAACTACCTTCCATTCATCTCTTACATTTCCTCTGGCACGTTCAAACGAATCTGAATAAAACTTGTTACGTGTTTCTTCAATATTTTTGTGCACGGATTTGCATAGAGAATCATAGTATTTTTTGAGTTTTATATTATGTGGATGACTTCTGCACTTTTTTGCAAGTTTGTTCTTTCGTTGTATCTGCCGCAAGAGATTGTGTGTCATCCACGGCTTTAAAAATGTATTTCTGCTCGAGATGAGAGGGGAATAAATAGTACAATTTTTGATGTGATTTTTTAAAATTTCAATAAAGAGATCGAAAGCAATTGATGGGTTAGGTTCATCATAGACTGGTTCCCAAAATTCATATTGTAGACAGTCTTTTAAAAGAACATAGTCTATGCAATATTTCTTTTTTACAGATGAGTTACAACAATTTAGTGCATTGGTACTGGAATCAACATAAAGTGTAATCATACAATGATCTGTTAATTTCAGATCATACACAACACCATTAAACATATTCTTATTGTTTTTTTGAGTACGCATAAATATATGATCAATGCAGGATTTAGTCGAGTCGGTTACACGGGTAGGTTCATTTATAAAACTCTTTAGACCATTTGACGCCATAAGCAACAGATAATTTTCAGTATCCCTATCAGATTCATTTAAAATGTCAATATTGATATCACCAATTGCAATTAAGTTCTTCTCTTTGCAATAACTCAGAACATCACTTAATTCATCAATGAAGATACATTTCGAAACTGTATGCAGTCTGTAAACACACAACATTGCATAACACTCACTCATGAAATCAAAAGACAATTTTATTACATCAGCACTAAGAAAATTAAGCTTTAGACAATCGCATACATAACCATCCTTCACATAAACTGCAACACCTCCAGCCGAGTATGTTTCATTACAATTTCCGAAATGTGCATACCCCGGTATGTTATACAAATCTAATTCTTCCTCATAGAGCCAAATCTCACTCAAAACAATAACAACAGGTAATTTCACTAACGACTCAAGATGTGCTAGCAGAGTTGAAAAATTTTTTCTAGTACTACGAATGTTTTGATGTAAACAAATAATGTCAACAGATTTAAGAGAATTGACTGGGTATTCACATGTATTTTGGACTAAGCACGAAACAGAATTAAGAGAAATATTCATAAATTATTTAAATCTTCAGCACAAGTAATTCTTACTAAAATATCCCCCTCCTTCTTCCGCATATAAACTGTCCCATTTTTAGTCCAAACATATTGATACCCTTTTTCTGCCTTCAGCGACAATGCAGCATTTAGGAGTTGACGTGTCCGGTAGGTTAAACATTCGTTTAAATACATCTTCTCCGGTCTCTCATGTGTGTTACTGTTTCCGTTGAGTAGTGTTGTTGTCAGCTGTTCTTTTTTTCCTCTCTTTGCTTTCATAATTTTCTCCTTGCACTGGCGAGAAACAAATTTGACAACGAGAACATTTTTCTTTGTTTGATTACTGGCATTGCTAGTGTTTTGTGAGTTTTTTTGCCGTTTTGTTATGCGTTTTGTGTAACAAAGATCAATGTCCTCTTTCGATACATCGACAAGTAGACCATCGCGGAAAATCTTCATAGCCAGATCAATGCTAGAAGTGTCGCCGCAGTTTGGTGGAATGTTATAGATCTCCACTGTATTTCCGATGAGTTCCTGTTCTAGATAATCTACCTTTTTCTCGAGTTGCCGAATTTTGAGCTCGCATTCATCATTTTTCCTCTGTAGTTCCTCAATCTTCACTCTTTGGATCTGTTTTAGTTCTTGAATTTCCGCGTAAATTAATTCCAGTGTAACATTAGATTTCGGTGGAGCGACAGGTGTTTGGTTAACAGGTGTTATGTTGTCAACCCTTTTGTGGAGATGTTGATTTTGATTCATCTGACTAGAGACGCATGCTGGTGCTTCCCCGGATAGCGATTCGCGTCGTTTATTTGTAATACATACTTTGCACTGCCAGAGTTTGTTTGCTTTCTTCATAAACTCGATGTCGGCAGGCATGACGTTTACGCAGGCTGCGTGGGAAAAGCTATTGCAGTCTCGACACACCACCTTTAATTGACTACGCTCCACTTTATTTCCACACGTTTTACACGACATTTTAGTGTGAACAGTGTAATGAATAGTACAAAAAAATAAATTTTATTTTAATATTGTTACCGACGCGTGTATGCCCCACAACACACCACAAGCAACTATCGGGGTTGTCCTAAGTTCGCTGACATTAAAAAAGCAAAACTGGCTCGGCAGCAGAAGGTGGAAGTCAAACGTTCACCTGTTAGGTTGCAAACACCAGCCGTCACGTCCCAAATGGCGTCAGGTAGGGGGCTACGGTACAGCAAGCGACTGTTGCTTCTCCGGCGCCAATTCCGAGAACAACGGAAGCTGCACCCAACATGCTGGCCATCTTGCTCGCAATCTAAGGGCAGATGGCTCAGCTGCAACAGCAGGTATAAGAACAGGCCAAGCGGGTGGACCAGATCTATGCGCTGCTGCCGGGCCTAACGCAGCACATGTCGTAATGGGTACGCACATGGTGGAGCAAACTTTGAAGGTCCTTGCGGTGAATGTTAATTCACTGATTAGGATTGAACAAAGAGCCGCAATGTTTAAATTGCTACAAGACCAAACTCCTGATGTGCTTTTCGCTAGACATCGTTAGAAGAAGAAACCGGCCCAGATCAAAACGTGGAGGCGGTGTCGCGATCTTCATTAAATAAAATTTCACAGAGTGTACAAGGGCGTGTTGCGCAGGTTCCGGGTGTTGGAGGCAGTCGTCATTTACATCCCGCTCCGCAGTGGAAAGCGGCTGTACTTGGCCTCTGTTTATGCACCTGAGGCTTCACAATCCACCTTATTCATTACAGAGCTCGACACGCTTTTTCGACTTCTGAGGCTGGAATCGGGGGAGAATTATTTTATAATCGGCGGGGATTTCAACGCTAGACACAGAGATTGGGGAAATAATTTGCCAAATACTAGAGGGAACCTACTACTCGATGGGTGGGGTCAGCACGATGTACAGACTCGGTCTCAAAGCGACGGATAACTCATCGTATCCCAGAGGCGGGTCTTAATTGGATCTACTGCTGTACGACGAACGTATACGACTGACAGGTACGAATTTACAAACATTAAACTGTCTACGCACATTCGTGTATGACAGTGACCATTGCGGTTTTAGCACCGAAATTACAGTTCCCAACGATATTGTGGAATTGGAGGAGCTTGTCCAAAGATATTCTTACAACTACAGTAAGACTCGATGGACACGCTTCTCCGCAACCTTGACAAGAGCGCTCTCCTCGAACACGCTCCACCCACCGTCCAATAAGAATTTGTCAAACGAGGAGATCGACAATTACCTAAAACAAATGGACGAGACAATTAAACAAACTATGGACACTACAATACCGCGGTATCGACGCACGAATAACGAAGACCTGTTCCGCAATCCGACTATTGACGCACTGCACCGACAGAAAAGTAGACTTCTGACAAGACTTAAAAACTTGTACAGACAGTTAAGTGACCGACAAGACCCGGAGATTAGGACACTGATGTCGTCGATTAAAAATATTCAAACGCTAATACTCGTATAAGAGAATTACAGAATTTCTGTAAGTTTGTATTGGAACAACAAGTTTGTATTGGAACGGGCTGTAAACACCAGCAACCCGAATATGTTTCCGCAAATAAATAAACTATTTCGGAGAAAAAATCAAAACGACCTTCAGTGTCTTAAAATAGCCCGGACAACAGACAACGAACGGTTACTGACAATAGCAGGTATTGATCCAAATGAGGCCGCTGATGATGACAACTTTTTGGTGATTGAGGATCCACAGGAGAAGGTTGAGACCATAGGGGCGACTTTCCAGGAAGTATACAAGGCCATTGATATCATTGGCCCTAATTATGACCTGGACATTCGCGTCTTGGTGCACAACTGCTGCATTCGAAATGAAATGGAGAATTGGCGATCTGAAGGCTCTGATTTCACCCGGTTTAGCGACGAAAATATGGCAAATAATGTCATTGCCAGAGAGGGTGACCTACCCCCGTTCATTTCAAAGAAAGGACTCTATGAGATCTTCGACATAATCAGAGTTAAGAAATCAGTGGGGACCGCTGGTATTCCGAACATCGTGCTTCGACATCTTCCTCTAGAAGCGGTGGACATCTACACCACCCTGTTTAATAATGTAATGAATAATACACATTATCCAGCGCATTGGAAACCGGCGGTGGTTCAACCTATCCCCAAAAAGGGGAAGGATATATCCAATCCGGCGAATCTCCGGTCGATAAATCTCCTTCCGAATATCAGTACGGTTTTTGAAAAGGTAATCAATAGAGCTCTGTCTAGGTGGGTTGAGGACAAACATATAGTTCCGGATAATCAATTCGGTTTTAAGGCGGGACATGATATCTCACATGCCGCGTCTAAACTGGTGTCCGATATCCAATGGAATAAAGGCAAAAAACAATGTACTGGTGCCAGCCTTGTTGACTTGGAGAAGGCCTTCGACACCGTATGGTTAGAAGGTCTTTTCTATAAGCTGACTAGGCTGGGGATCAGCAAACCTCTCTTGTACATTCTTTATAATATGCTACACAACAGACAGTTCATCGTGAAAAATGGTGATGTGACTTCTGTTGGAATATTTCAAATTAAAAATGGTCTTCAGCAAGGCGCGGTCAATTCGCCGATCCTATTCAACATTTTTACAAGCGACTTGATAGGTTCACTTCCCCATACTATTGCGTACGCAGACGATTTGATAGCGTACAGAACAGGTCCAAGAATGGAAGTTATGAATACTCTCTTGCAGAGTGACTTCGATAAGATAAGACGATTTTGCGATGACTGGAAGTTGAAAATCAACTTTCAGAAGTCGGAAACCATTCTCTTTAGGACGCCGTTGTCTAGAGCCTCTAGGGATACCAGAAAAAATTGGCGAAAGTTCTCTATCATTGGACAACTCGGACAACCTCTTGCCTGTCGAAATGTAGTCAGATACCTTGGAATCTGGCTAGATCAGTTTCTGTATTTTGGCAAAAATGTAGATGCTGCTCTGGCCAGAGCTAAAGGTGCTTTTGCCCTTACAAAGAGACTGTTTTATAGCAGCCAACTCGATGCGAGGGTAAAAGTAATCTGCTACAAAGCGAATCTGACCGCTGTGATGTAAAAATTTACGTTATTATTTTAGTAGGAAAATTCACATCAAAAATTAATTGGAATTGGGGGGTTATGGATTCTGTGGGTCTTTCCGGGTGTAATATATTTTTTGGCGATTTTTTCCACAGCGAGAGCACAGATGACGCAGCGACAGGAGACGACGAATCAAAAAAACCAAGCGTGAACAAGAGAAAAAGAGAAAAAGGAGGCCCAAACTGAGCGTTTATTGCTTTTTATACAATTCAATTGGTATAAATTTTAACGAAAGATAATCATTAAATACGATAAATATGGCGGCTCGATATTCATAGGCGCCAAGTTTAAATATTAACGAAATTTAGTACAATGAAGATTATCGATTTAATTCAAACAATTTGTAATATACAATTCAATAAATATCGTTGTTGTGTGTTGTTGATAAAGTGCTCCAACAGGGAACAGATGGAATACCGAACATTATGCTTCGATATCTCCCATTAGAAGCGGTGGGCATTTATACCGCCTCGTTTAATAATATAATGAATAATGTCCACTACCCAGCGCATTAGAAAACTGGCGTGGTATACCCCATCAGCAAAGGGGATAAAGATACTTCCAATCCGGCAAATTTCCGGTCGACCAGTCTTCTTCCAAATATCAGTAAGGTGCTCGAAAATGTGATCAATAGAGAGAGTCCCGACTAAGTGGGTCAAAAAGTGGTACAAAAATATAGTACATGATAATCAATTCGGCTTCAAGGCGGGCCATAGTGGCATTCATGCCGCGTCTTAACTGGTTTCTGATATCCAATGAAACAAAAGCAAGAACCAGTTCACGGGTGCATACCTGATTAACTTGGAGAATGTCTTCGATATCGTATGGATAGAGGGAGTCTTCTACAAGCTGAGAAGGATGGGCATTAGTAAACTTCTGCTGTATATTATTTTCAATATGCTCGCAGATTCATCGTGAAAATGTGACTTCTGCCAGAACATACGAGTATCACACTAAAAAAGGACTGTAACATGGCATGGTAAATTCACCGATCCTAATGCGCATTTACATACAGATCAGGTCCAAAGATTTAGGTCATCAATATACTTTTGCAATATGATTTCGGCAAAATTGCGACGACTAGATGTTGGAGATTAATCTTCAGAAACCATTCTGTTTAGGCCTTTTTCTGGGGCCGCTAGGGATGCCAGAAAGAATGGGTGAAAATTATCGAGACGATTTAGAGCAGCCAACTCGATGCGAGGGTGAAGGTGGCGAGGTGGCTCTTGTCCGGCCTATGCTTGCATTCGCTTATACAGAGCACCAGAGTCTGAGTACATAAAATCTAATCCCAATGCGGTTTTGTATAATACAATAGGGCCAACCTAATAAAATTTGACAATTTCGTCATTAAGTTGACTCGAAGGTACATTACAAGAACAATGACCTCAACAACCCGATTTCTAGAGAAAAAACGCTTGATGGCTTTATTCCCCCAGAAGCCTTCGTCTACCTAAATATAAGTACATCGATGTATTGTCTCCGGCCTTACTTTGTTCTATCGTTATTTTCACTGCCAGGGCTCCAATGAAATTGCCAGTAGCATTTCGACCCTTCAAACCTTTAGCCGTAACACCCGTCTTGCTACGAATGCTCATCATTTTACTCTGAAGCCGATCTTACCGATCGTATATCGGTACCCCTTTTTCTTTTCTTCCTAATTTTCCTTCAGCTGCCCTGTGTGTATTCATTTTAAGGGTACTCAAATCCCTTGAGCGCCTAATAGTCCATTGTACTCCTTTGATAAAACGCCTACAGTACCATCACCCACCATGTAAACGCAGAGTACCTGCAGCCCGATGCGAACGTAAGGCGGACTTTCACAAAGAAAGTGATTTGCGGTGTCGTCATAACTTTTAGAAAGTATCGCAAAACGTTGTATCACTTATGCCCAGGACATTTACGTGCTTAGCAAAAGTGTAGGAGGTCAGTAAGTAGTATTTCCTGTTGAGGCTCCGACTTCCTGGAGGGGCCGGGAAGCATTCGTTTGGTCTGCCTCCAACCCAGGGAGTCGTACCATCTGCAGTTGTGGTCATATAAAACCCAACTGCCGATGGAATCTTCAACCCAGGGGCAGGCAGGTCCAACGCAGGTTCGTGTCCTGAAAGTCTCTCCTCTGAGCCTTGCTTAGCAAGTTCATCTGCTATTTTACTTCCCGTAATCTCATTGTAACCTGCGACCCAGATAAGACTCAGTGAATTCAGCCTTTGGACTACGTACAGTGATATCTTGCATTCTGAAAACTAGCTTGAAGGTCATAAGAGGGTTCAACAAGGCTCTAAGCAAGACTTGACTGTCGCTACATATGCAAATGCTTCGCCCCCTCCACCGGTTCTACATACACAATATGGTTCGATGCCATCAGGATAGCGAATATCTCCGCTTGAAAGACAGAGGAAAGTTTTCCTAACGAGAAGTGGAATCTAACGCTGTCGTCCTCCAGAATGAGCACAGTGCTGTTTTCTAGCTGTACATGCCATTTCGTATTTTTTTTGAAGTAGGAGTTGTGGTAACATTGCGTCAGATGGCATGTTCCTAAAACCAGAGTCAAAACTCAGCCGGCGCGCAAGGTCATATTCTCGTAAGAGCTCATTCCACCAGACAATCGACGCATAGGATATGATTGACAATACCATATATCGCTATAGATCCAACGGACAATTCTCGGTGACAGGTCCATTGTTGCTAACAGTCCCTTTCTACTGCCAGAAGGCAGGACTACAGCCAAATATTTAGCTTCTTTGGAGAATTGGATGGTGATGCCCTAAAGCACTAGATGAGTCAGACCAGACAGCTTCTTCCTTTTCGTAAAGAGAAAAACCTCAGTTTTGAGAGGACTGATTGAACGCCCATTTCTACTTTACCAATCGTCGATCACGTCTAGGTCTACCTGAGCTTTAGAGTTGTCTAGACACGACCCAATAGATAGTATAGCTGGATTTAACATATGCTTGTGCATAGACGTCAGAAGTGTTGAGCAGTGAGTTGACGAAAATGCACCGTAAGAGTGGAGACAGAATACCGCCTTGCGGGCAACCCCTATTTACCCCCGCCATCGCATATCGGCCACAGTCAACATCCCCAATCAGTGTCCTATTCACCAGCATTGCTTTTATTCACAAAACTAGTGTTCCGTCTACGCCGCGTTGTTTGCAGACTTACATCTGCCGTCAAAAATTGCGCTGTCGAAATCATCCTCAACGTCGATCAAAATACCCAGTGCGTATTCCTCCTTCTTGGCAAGTGCGCTTCCAATTGTTCCTACTAAATCGCTGCACTCATGTAAGATCTTCCACGTTGGTAGGCGCGTTGCATAATAGATAGAGAATGCACATGGATCTCGACATGGAACGGGCGATCTGCAGGATAGCTTTCTAGCTGGGCATGCCATTTCATATATTCCGATTAATACGAGTAGCTACTCGTATATACCTCTTCGACATACCAGTCGGCAAGTACCATTTTAGTTTTCGTCAGAGAACATCGATTATAGACCCAATTTGCACTAGGTCTCTGGTTTTAAACTCTAGAATGAGACGATATTGAATTTTTTTGCTGATCAATATAGTAGCATTTGATCTAAAATTTCCTCGAGCGTATTCTTTCCTCACTGATAATAATCTGAAATCTTACCATTCGTAGCATAAGGCTTCTGGATGAAGCCAAGTTATCTACGTGTGTGGTTTGGTTTATATCATCTCGTCGACTTATGTAAGCTTCGTTGAAAGTATAATTTTGATCTACATTCCATCAGGCACTGGATTTATAGATTTTAGTTTACTGGATGGGGCTGCAGGAACTCTTTCTCTGAGCTTTGTTTTAGTAAAACCAGGTTTTGATTGGATACTCATCTATCCCTTGCAAAACTCTCAAAGGTATTTCCTTCTGACTTGTAAGAAGGTGTTTCCCGGGTATTTTCCATTGGCGGCTTCATTGGATCAAAAGCACAAGAAATATCCTATTCTGTTGCTGGGAATGTGAAAGGACGGTTTCTATCTATTATCGTGGAGCTAATAAATGTATAGATAAAGCGTCAGGATAGGAACATCTTTGGTAGGACAGTTGGCAAGCATAGTCTACACTACACAAAATCTGGCAACGGACTTAGGCTTTGACTTTGCAGCGGGACGAAATAAAATATGACTACAGCAAACACTGTAGTGTAGTGTACTGCGGATCATTAAACGCTAAATCAAATTGATCACATTGTGATAGATGTAAGGCATGTCTTCAGTATTCTGCACGTCGACCACGAAGAAGAAAGAAGAGCACGAGGAGCGCGCGATCAAAGATATTGAGAGGTTATGCTCCGGGAATAACCAACAGGTAAAACGAACGTGTCAGGGCAAAAGGATCTGTACAGAAGCCTGTAAAGATGAATAAGGAAACCTTTAGCAGAGTTACAGTCAGTGTTGAGGAAATGTGAAAACTTTTTCTGCAGACTGTTTAACTGAGAGGAATCCCAAAATACCGCCTTCAGGCAGAGTAGATCATTCGACTTCGACCAAATGATGTAAGGAAATCAGTATCTAGATTGAAATCCAACAAAACAGCTGGACATAACTGCTTACCGGCCAAACCAAAATTGATGGAAATGGTTTTGCGGAGAGCATACACCAACTCGTTTCACAGATCTGGTCAGAAGAGTGTATGCTTGATGAACGGAATCTCAGTAAAGTTTGCCCGATCCACAAAATAGGAGACTCCATCAGCTGCGCCAACTATATAGGTGTAGGTCTCATAATCTTCGCATACAAGATCTCATCAACCATATTGTGTGAAACATCTGAAACCCTTCGTCAAAAATTTGATTATCTCAGAACAGGAAAGTCCACAGTCGACCAAATCTTTACACCCCGGCAGATCCTGAAAAAAACTCAAGAAGTCCAAACAGATACCCACCATCCTTTCATCGATTTTAAGGCCGCATATGACAGCATTTACGGAAACGAGCTATATAGAGCCATGTGCAGCTTTGGCATCTCTGCCAAACCCGTCCATCTGTGCAGAATGACCATGGAAAACGCTCGCTGCTCGGTGAAAGTCGGTAGCGATTTAACCGAGATTTTTAATGTCAAAAAAGGTTTTAGACAAGGTGAAGCGCTGTCATGTGCCTTCTTTAATATCAGACTTGAAAGAATTTTGCTGAACTCACAAGCGAACACTGGAGCCACAATCTTTCAAAAGTCTTTGCAACTGCTAGCGTACATCGATGATATCGACATAATTGGGTAATGTCATATGTCAATTGGGATGTCACTGGTGCGTTCGCTAGTATTGAAACGGAAGCTGCTAAAATGGGCTTAGCGGTAAATGAGGGCAACACAAAATATGTGCTGTTAGTAAGAAGGGACACACAACATCGATGAATTGGACAGAACCTCGCTATAATTTCGAGGTAGGAAGGGGCTTTGTTTACCTTGACTCTGCTATAAATTCTCTCAACAACACCTCAGCAGAAATAAAACGAAGAATCATTCTTGCCAATCGTTGTTTCTTTGTGCTAAGAAGGCAATTGAGTAGTAAGGCCCTATTCCGAAAAATTAAGAACACTCCATATAAGACCTTGATCACCCCAGTCCTACTTTATTGCGCTGAAGCATGGACCCTACGAAAGCGGATAAAGATATCCTCAGAGTACAGGCATTCGTGTACATCGTTTTCAGAAAACGTGGACTAGAACACGTGAAACCTTAACTGCAGAACTGAAAGCTATTCGCAAATATTGTACAATAAACATTTAAAAAATGGATTTTCAATTAAACACCTTTAGACTGGAGTAACCTGCGGAATCTAATCACTAATCTAATGCAGTGACAAACTCTGCAAAAAATTGTGTAAGCCAATCAAAGTTGTAAATATTTCGAAAGCTGATTCTAAGCATTTGCATTTCCAATATAACTTTTCTAATTTTCCACAATTAACCGCATAATCCTTCCAAGTGATCCCTACGAGTATTTTGTGTTTATGAATGAACCGAATTATTCTCCGATTTGAGTGTTTATCTTAGAAAACATTGTTATCAACGCCAACAGCAATAACCTGAGCATCTTACTTTTAAGTTAAGATGCAGTCACTGTGTGCTGTCAACTCGTTTATGGAATGGCACGTTGCACCTTAGGCAATGCATGTGTGCCTGGTATTCTAGATTTACATAGTGTAATGTCTTGGTTAACCAAATAAGTAAAACGGGAATGATTTCAATTAGAGTGACTTTATTACTTAAGTTAGAGATACTCGTATACAGAGAAAAGGAAGTAGTAGAAAATGAAAAGAAAACAAAGGAAAAGAACCTATTTGGTTATTCCAGACCTTCATTATTTTGGCAATACGCAATACATAGTTATCTGTTTGTGTGTGCTTACTCAGTACGGGTGATCTTTCATTTATAAGACCGTGATATGAATCTTAAAATGTCAGTATGTAAAATATTTTTCTTCTCTATATTTTACAATCTATCTTTTTAAAACGAATGAAGAAAGGAGCGAGCACAATGACTCATATTGGTTACTTTCGATGAGCAAAATTTGAAGGAGCATTGGCCTTTCCTGCCTTGTCATATAAATTTTAGTCACAGTCATACTCGTAGTCTTGTTTGTGCAGGTCAAAAATAACATTGACCTTATGATAGTTATAGCATTCTCCTGATGAGACTTTAGTCAACAATGTGACAAGGGTAGGGCCTATCTACAAAAGAGTATTCTTAATAAAGCGCTTCATGAAGACTTTGATTTGTGGAATTGTGTGGAGAATAATCACCGATTAGCCTACGAAGTTAGCATCTCCTGGTACGTCTCTGGTTGTAAACGTAAACGGAAGCTAAGGCGCATCCTGTTGACCAGATCGGATGTAATATGTGGCTCAAATGTCATAATCAAGAATAGGCCGCTCCTTACGCAATAACCACCTGTATGTGGCAAGGGCGATACAACTCTTGGATTAGGTCGATTTAACTGATAACGACCGATGAAAACGTGGCAAGGACAGCGATGTTCGGGCTTGTAATTAAAATAATGGAGACGAGTTTGTCCCTGGAAAAAGACTTTAACCACATCAACTTTTGTAAACGTCATCTTGTAAGTCAAATTTCGGAAAACTTTTTCAAGTAAAACATCGTAAATACCAGTCACAATATTTAATATTGAAGTCGTCAATCTTTGCTGTTTTACTTGCACAAAAAAAAAATGCCTTCAGGTGGCTTTAAAGAAATATCAAGGAAAGTGATCCGAAGCAGTGAAAGGAATGCACATAAGAATGGAACGGGAAATAGCCTGAGAGTTCGATGTTAAAGTTGGAGGAGCGTATGAAGTCCGTTTTGTTTTCAATGCCGTGCAAGATTTTCTTCTAAAGCAGCGCATTAATGAGTTCGGAATGACGTCTCCTCTTTTCGTTGTTGATGGTGCTATCATAAGCATAATAACGTGTTACGAATCAGTCGTATTAAGGCCGATAAGTAACTATAACAATAAAAATAACAATAAAAATATATGTAGATAGAGAAAACAAATATTATTTCCGTTTTTCCCCACCAGCACATCGTACCACAGTGCCAACAATTTGGTTACCACTTCAAGTTGGTTGAAGTCTCCTTCTGTTTGCGTGCAGCAACTAAGATGGGGTTGTTCGAGGTTGTCCTCCGCTGCAGTGTCCTTCGGGATAAGAATCGATAATTCTTTAGGCCCGAGTTGTTGTGTCCATTCGCTCAAAATGTACCAGACATTTCTGCCGTTGGATCCCTAGACGCCTGACTGAATCGATGTCACTATACAATTCCTGGTTTGATCTCATTCTACATTCATTTCAACACATATGGGACCGAAAATCACACACAGTATCTTTCTCATAGTCCAAACCTGTGCCCCATGGAGTAGGACAGGGATGATAACTGTTTTGTATAAAGCCAGTTTGGTCTTACGAAAGAGGCCTCTGTTATTCAATTGCTTCCTAACCTGAGATAAACAACGATGGGCAAAAACATTGCAGTTGTCTGCAATAGAAAAATGCCGCTTAAGCTAAAAGGTTTTCAGCTCATTTGGTCGTGTTCAAGGCCTAAAAATAGACCGGCTTGAAGAATCATTCTTAGGTTCGCAAATTTATCAAAGCTTACTTACTTTCTTACTCGTACTTCCTTAAGTAGTGCTACACTTCGGGGTGAACTTGGGCCTCAACTGACAAGCTGCTCCAGTTCGTCCGGCTTTAGCTAACTGCCTCCAGTCGCGAACTCTAAGTCGGTTGAGGATCGATTCTATACGTGCGCGCCACCTAAGGTGAGGTGTTCCTCCACTGTTTCAGGTTAGATTCGAAGGCTATGCGGCTCGAAGCATTGGTATCCTTTCGCTCTACATATCCTAGCCCACTCAGGCAAATAATTCCCAGTTTTCCCACTAGCTGTTCTTTTCCGAACCTTCTCATCCAAAACTCGTCAACGCAAACGCGACCGAACACTTCTCGAACGATTTTTTTCTCGAAACGACTGTGGACATCTTCATCCGCTTCCGGTAGTGTCCATGCTTCAGAGCTATAAAGTAGGACTGCGATGATCAAGGTCTTATATAGAGTCTCCTTAGGTTTTTGGTCTAACTGTCTTCTTAACCCAAAGAATCAGCGATTGCCAAAAGTAATTCTTCGTTTTATTTCTGCTACGGTGTTGTCGGCAGAAGCAGACCCGAGATAGACAAAGTCTCTTACTACCTCAAAATTATAAGTGTTGACTGTGACGTTGTGTGTCCCTTCTTGTTGCCAGCACATATTTGGTTTTGCCCTCATTTACTGCTAAACCCATTTTGGCAGCTTCCATTTCAATACGAACGAACGCACAGGTGATATCTCGCTGTGTTTTCCCAATTCCGTCCATAGCATCGGCATACGCCAGTAGTCGCAAAGACTTTTGAACGATTGTGCCTCCAGTGTTTGCTTGTGAGTTCCGCACAGTTCGTTCAAGAATAATTTTAAAGGAATCACATGACAGCGCGACACCTTGTCTAAAAACTTTTTTAACAATCAAAGACCTCGGTTAAGTCGTTACCGAATTTGACGGATAAGCGAGGGTTTTCAATCGTTATAAATTAGATATGGCTCTATATCTAATAATATAAATTCTATCGATTAAAAGATAGTGCGTATCGATTTGAACTTGTTGAGTTTTTCCAGAATCTGCTGGAGTGTGAAGATTTGGTCGATTGTGGACTTTCGTGATTTAAAACAGCACTGATAGGGACCATCAAGTTGTTGGCGAAGAGTTTCAGACGATCACACAATATGGCATATAAGAGCTTGTATGTGATGTTGAGGAGACTCATACATCTATATTTGGCGCAGTTGAGGGCTTCTATTTTCTGGGGATGAAATACACTTTACTTACATACATACACTTACAGCATACACTTTTTTGATTAGATCCGATAAATGCGTTGGTGCATGATCTCCACAAAGTAACCCCCAGCAGCTTTGAATACCTAGGCCGGTAAGCCGTCATGTCCAGCTGATTTGTTGGATTATACCTTAGTTATTGGTATCATTACTTCGTTTTGGTTAGGTGGATGGAAGTTCTTGCTATAATCGTCTGAATTGAATGGTTTATTCTGCCTGACGACGGGACGTCGTCAGAAAAAGTTTTTCCATATTCTCAGCACCGATTGTGACTCTACAGCAAGGTTTCTTTATTCATTTCTACAGGCTTCTGTATGGGTCGTTTGTACGCTTCTTGTTTAGCTGCATGTGCTTGCCGGAATCATAATCACACCAGAAATTTTTTGGTGGTGGTCGGATAAAACAGTTGTGTCGTCTCTGAAGGCACGTTGGAAGAGTTGCTATTGGTCTTCGGTATTTGAAGTTGACGGGATACGAGTTGTTCAGAGATTTCGGGATACGCATTGTCAAAGGCAAAGACAGTATTTCTTCTTTGTTGTGGCACTTGAGAAATCCACAAGGTGGTGATCTAAGTCAATTTTGGCTGCCCGGAACTTTTGGACGTCCAGAACACTGGATGAATGCCTTATATCTATCACAATCGGACAAATTTGAGTTAGAGTTTCATGATCTGCAGACCGCTATGTCCCCACTCAATAAATCTCCGGTCTAATTAGAAAAACATTTTTTTTTTAGAAATTCGATTTTATTCAACAACATACCCTTCTTCAAGAGTGATACATTTATTTCCACGCTTTTCTAACATTTCGATGTATTTTTTGTAGAGCGATTTGTCTTTGGTCTCAAAATAGGCCTCAATTACTTCTTCTGCAAAAAGCCACTAGTAGATGGGGGCCAGATACTCGTATGTAGAGTACGTTGGGTTTGGAAGCAATTCGAAGCAATTTTCATTGACTTGCGACACGGTGCATTGACTTGGTGAAACAGCACTTTTTTCTTTTCCACCCATGCGATAGTTTTTTCTTGATTTCTACCATCAATCGATCCAATAATGCCATGTAATATTCGCTAATGATAGTTTTAGTCTTCTCAAGATAGTCGATGAATAAAATAATATAATCCCAAAATACGGATGCCATAACTTTGTCAGCCGACTTTTGGTCGCTTGGAACGGCTTTCACCGGCTGCTGTCCACTCAGCTGACGATCTTTTTAATATATAGTGATACTTCGATGCTATAGTGATACTTCGTCCCGTCGCAAAGTCAATAAGCCTAAGTCCGTTACCAGAGGTGGTGTCGTGTAGGTTATGCTTCCCAACTGTGCTACCAAAGATGTCTTCCTTTCCTACGTCGGACAATGCTCATATGTGTTGTCCAGAAATATTTTTTGGTGGCGTCGCCCCTGTCCTCCGTAGGGGCATGTGCGCATAATACCCTTATGTTAGCTGAACCTAGGGTACTGCAACCGATATCTCAGATGCCACAACAATGGAGAAACACTGTGAGAAGATTTGAAGAAACATCAAGGAGACTCTACGTAAGATCCTCATTACCCTATCTTGCTCTATGGGCAACAAAGGTGGACGTTATCCTTATTTAAATATTATTTTAAAGTTGTTTTAGAGTAGAAAATGAATGCAACCATTAAAAGTTCTACAGCAACATCTACCTGATCAGAAAAATATGCATCACTTACTTTGGATGATTACAACATATGTATACTATAAAGCGAATGGGTACTATCGCTTGGGTTCGAAGAGCTTTCGTTTCTATCTCGGAGGGGCACACTGGATAAGTTTATTGGCTGCGGCCCAGTTCCGCTCCGGACTACTGCGCTCTGTAAAAGTACGCCTGGATCTCCTCCTAAGCCTCACTATTACGAAGAAATGGAACATGTTACAACAGGTTTCTATAATCTACTCCGACTTTGATCTTAAGGACACAACACCGGACAGTAGATGTTAGAGCTCCGACTGTATTCATGGCTGGCTTTGGCAGAGTTTAAATAGAAAAGATACATACATGAAGTCGAGTCTTCACTTTTTAAATCAATCAAGGTCAAAATTACGACAAGGCAAAACTAAACTTCTCATTACGTATGTATGTAAATGTTGAACGTCTTCCAAGTTGCATTATTTCCAATCCTAATGGACATAAACTCCATTTAAAGAACAGCTGAAAGGGTCATAGAATCTGCATCTACAGCAGCGGCCAAATTTTACTCAAGGTTTTCCTACACTCTGGACTGAAGAGACCCATTCGAAAGGCTTCACCAAAACATCTCAGTATTTCTGGCCGAAGTGGAATCGTGAGAAAAAATGTCGCAGATGAATCAACCAAGATTTACTTAGAAGCTGAATCTGCGCTAGGACTAATTGTGTATCTATTAGGGCTATCGATAATTGCATTTCCTGTGGTTGTGATTTACATAACTCCTAAGGATGAAGTAGATGTTTGAAAGTAAACTGTCCGGATAACGCCGGGAATAGTTGACCCTTTTGATCGGGCAATGTGTCGTTAAACACAAACACTTCAACTTTTTTTTCCAGATTTTCATCTAGAACTTACAATTTCAATCTACGTATACGTGCAAGCTCTGATTGAAACAGTTGTCCACAGTTGAGATCACTATGAGGAAATGGTAATGCAATCATCTACAGTTACAAACTTGATTGTTGTATAATACTAAGAGAAATCATGTTTTGATCGATCTGTAGTTTCCCTACTAATCGCTGCTCAGATTCTAATGCGACTATATAAACAAATCGCTAAACAAGTTTTATGTTTACGTAAAAGATCTGCTGGTTTGTTTTTAGAAGACTGACTCACGCATGATTTAGAAAGAATGTCTGGTTGGAAGTGTTCAAGTATTGCTCTGGCTTCGTTCGTTAAGAGTCAAAAGATTCTCCATTACTTGTGCTGGTCTTGGGCTGCGATCAAATATTTGAAAAATGTCAATACAATTTTTATTAGCATAGAAATGGGCATAGCCCTGGATGCTATGGAAGAGAAACATCCATTGGTTCTGGTTGTTTTTCAGAATCATCGTCGTTAAAGTAATTAGCGAGTTGTTCTCATGACTTCTGTCAATAACGGTATTAACTACAATTGATTAAGACTTTGTTAACTATGTTCTGCATCTAAAATGATCTAACTGACTATGACGTGTGCCGACAATTTTACTTGCTAAAATCAATTAGCACCTGTGGAGCTTTCGCATTGGCGGATACACTTTAAACTTATTTTTTACATTGCAAACTAATGCATTGGGAGGTGATATGCTGTTGTTGAGCACCATTAATTCCAACTGAGGTTCATGAAAATTTTCTTTCCATAATGGAAAGTTGGAATAAGTTAAGGCTTTCCTTGATGATAAGCAATTCAGGGGTCTTCACCTAAGAATTTTTTTTTTAGTATTTTTGTTATTTTCTTTCGTTTCTTAACTATTATCTTTGTATTCAATAGCCTGCTTACCCATTATGAGTATTATGGGATAATGATGTGTGTAAATCCCACCATTCTTCTAGATTCCTAGATCCAACTCTAAATTATCAGAATTAAATCCAGGTGGGCTCAAGAGAGATGTTGAAACTGTTCTAAATGTTTAATATTTAGACTGGTGCGGTACTGATACTTGGATAAGAAATCGAAGAGCAGATAATGGATTAGGAAACCTAATTCGAGGCAGCCCACAGTTAAATGTGCCGATCTAACATCTATAAAGGTCGAATAGTCCCTTAAAGAGAACTATCAACTATCATATTATTACAGTATTACTCAAAATCTGCCTCAAAGCACTTGAGTGTATTGTATTACTTTATTCATTTGATTAAAGCGCCATCACAGTCCAAGGTGAAATTGTTCCGCATATACGTACCATAACAGAAGAATGCTTGTGAGAGAATTAAGCCATTAATGTGCATACTCTCATGATATAGATAATTGGGTTAGTAAGCCTCGAAGTTAAGGTTGTCCATCGAGTTCATAGCTCGTCCAATGTATTTTCGAGTTTGCTTAATGATAAAGTTGTCATCTCCTATTAGGTTCACCCTGTTGCATAATTGTAGTCCTCTCAATCATCCGAATTTCCAATAAGTTTGAATGACATCCAAATACGAGTATATGCTGGGTAGTGTTCATGAAGCCGAATACTCTCACACTCGTATCGACAAGCAAGTCGCCTTCCGTGTTATTCCGCGATCGAAAACTTTCGCCAATTCTTTCTGGTATCCGTAAAGTCGTCTATCGTTCATGGTGAAGTGAGTATAGAGGATCGATCGTTTAAAAGTTTAAATAATGTCGATCAATTAACTGCTGTTACAGTGGTTTACTTATATATACTTAGCCTGTTCAGCTTGAAGAAGGGTCCTTCTAACCATACCAAGGTCGAAGGTGGCAGGTATTCTTATGTCAGCCTAGCAGGAAACCGAGCATTGTGCTCGCTTTTGTTCCTATCAGTATTACATACCAGTTCAGACGCAGCATGTTAGATATCATACGCCGGCTTGGAACTGAGTCGACTATCCGCAGCTACACGTTTGTCCTCAACCCATTTAGTCAGGGCTCTATTAATCACCTTTCTGAATATCTTTGTTCATATTTGTACATTTGTACTAATATTCTAAATGTCAAAATGTCCATTGATTCTAGTGTGCGATGTCGAACCACGATGTTCGGTATACCATCGATTCCCACTGATTTCTTACTTCTTAATGAATCTTCTTTCGAAATGAATAGGCACTCACGTCGTCAATGATATCATTTGTCATATTGTTTCCATTGAATTCAGCGAACGGTGAATTCTCGAATCCCCAGTTCCGAAGGTTGAAATTTTGCAATATGTCTCGATTTCCCAGGTCGTTCTTCGAGCCAATGACCTCATTCGCCTTGTTAACTTCCATGGTCTCTACCTTCTGCTGTGGATCATAGATCACAAAAGAGTTTCTCCGATCGACACCTTCTGAAGGATCTATACCTGCTCTTATCAATATATTTCTTTGTCCGTCATTCGAACGATCATTAAACAAGGTCGCTCGATTTTTCTACCAAAATATTTTAGTTATTTGATCGACGACTTCTATGTCATGATCTCCTAGTTGTATCTGTCAGTATGCTGTACAAGGCTTTTAATCTCCATAGCAGCATATTTTTGACGCAGCGCGTCAATAGATGCGGTGCGGAATGTGTCTTCCTTGTCGGCATGTTGATACTGAGGTACCGTTCTGTCCATAGTTCATTTTATAATCTTGTCCGCATGTTTAGAACTCGTTTCTATCGTTTAACAGAGCGCTTTACTCAATGATCTGAAGGAGAAGTGTATCCCTTCTATAATTGTAAGAAAACCATTAGACAAACTCCTCCAACGCAGCAATTTCATTGGGAACTCTTATTTCGGTACAGAAACCGCAATAATCACGGTCATATATGAACGTACGTAGGCAGTTAGTACTCGTAGTATCCATGTATCCGAAACGAAAATGACAGGTGGCTCAGATATAAGCCAATTCTGTGAAACGATGGGTTTCTGTCGCTTTAAGAACACTGTTACCGCTGACTCCACCAATTGAGTAGAAGGTTTACTCTGGTGTTTGATGTATTATTCCGCCAATATTTGTGTTTACCGTTGCTTTCGGGACCTGGAATCCTTGTACTATCTTTTCAATCGCAACGCTTTTCGAACGTGTTGTAACTTTTGTGACTCATCTTGTGTCTTTTAGTAAGCTAGACTTCTCTAAACAAAAGCAAATTAATGATTTAGCTCTTGAGCAACTTAGACACTAAGGGTTCTCGTTCGATCCTTATCAGTCAATTTACATTCAATAGAAGGGCATTTCCATATCTTCATTTCATCGAACTCTACAACTCTATCAACGCTACCTAAATCGTACGCAAAACCAATCTTGTAAGCTTCGCGCATTCCCTTGATTTTTAGTAATCTTCAAGCTTTCGCATCAAAGGCACATTACCCAGTTCAACGCAGCATGCCAGAAAGTTTGGCAGCGACCGCATTGCAAAAAAATAAAGCACCGCTGCTCTTTACTTTTTCCCAACTATAAGGACCGATAGTCTAGGAATTTAGTGCTCTTTGAACTTATTGGTAGTGAGTTGAACCAGGAAAAATACCCTTTAGTGCAAGTGCAACGACCAATATAACATCTAAAATCTACATACAGTGTCATAGAGATGCTTAGAATAGATCGGTGACCGTGGCTCAAGTGGTAGTGAACTGACTTCCAAATCGGAGGGTTCGGTGTTCAAATTCCAACCCCAACTGCGCTCGAAAGTCACTCATTTTTTCAGTTAACTTATATCAAGTAAGATGAGCAGTTGACTAGAAAGCAACAAGAAGCCATACTTCCATTAACAATTTAGTCTCCCCATTAAATATTGGATGCCACCCACATGGAGCGAAATATAATAATTGATTGCAAACATCTTTTTTCTCTTTTTATCACATTTTCCAAAAAAACTTAATGCATGCTGAGGCTTAACACTTGAGCGTTAAGTTCTTACAAAAAGAAAAGCAACACTGATTAGTGGATGCTGCAGTCTAATACAAATTGCCTCAGTTGACCATGTGATGAGTGAGTACGCTTTTGTCCGATTGTATGCTCCTAACAGTCTTAGTTGGGTGATATATAGAAGTGGAGTCTGCAGGTGTCTCGGGTACCGTACCAGCAGAAGATCAAAAGTCGTTTATTGGGCTAGCCGCTTCCGTTAAAGCTAAGGGACGACTCACGCCCAGAGAGACCGAAATCATAAAAAATCAACTGATGAGCGAAGTGTTGGACTTATTTTTAGTGAAGTTCGTTAAGCAACGTGTCAGGAAATATCCCGCTCTCCCGGAGTTTCTACAATATCTGTTTCCTCATTTAAAAATATGATTTGCATCCATAAATGGAAAATTTGAGGCGTCGGGTCCTTCACTGCTTGGCTACTGAATACAGGAAGAAACGTCTGGGCACCGCCACATTATTGAACTAAATATTTGGCATTGAAGGTAATGCATTCCTCACTCAAACAGTCGCTACTGATGAAATGTAGGCTAGAGAAGATGGAAACTCAGTCAAGTAGGGAAGCGCATAGTCCCCAGGGCCCTACAAATTTCAACCAGCACAATCAAAAGTCAAGTAGATGATGATTTTTGCTTACTTTTACCAGGGAGTCATCTTGGCAGACTGAATTTCAAGCAGTCGCAGCGATGTAGCGACATATTGCATCTTTTTGGTTAATGAACTGATAAGATCCAGTTCGTGCAAGATTTGAAGCCGCTTGACCAAAGTTTCAACGAGATATCTTTGATCCTCTTTTTCACAATAAAATGTTGTTCCATGATGAGGCTCATTTTGGCCGAATGGCTTCGTAAACAAGCAAAATTGCCGCATTTGTAGTGAAGGAAATGCACAAGTCATTATTGAGACCATACATCCACAAAAATCAGTGCTTTATGAGCTGGTGAAATCATTGGTCGAAATTTCTTCAATAATAATGCTAGCCTGAAAGTTAGGGACTTTTTCATTCCCCAATTGAATGACATTAATATACATACAACTGTGGTTTCAACAAAACGTCGCAACATATCACACACCACGCCAAAATTAATTCATTGAAGGAAACATCCAATAATCGCATTATTTGGCGTTGCGGACCTATCAATTGCCCTCTAAGATCATTGTGATTCAACGGCTTGGGTTATTTTCTGTCGGGATACGTGAAGTCGCTTGTTTACGCCTATAAATCGGAGAAGATGGAGGACTTGAAAGCCAATATTCGCCGCATTAGTGCTGATATGCGGCCCCAGCTGCTCGAAAAAATAGTTGAAAAATATATATATATCCGAAACCAAATAATATTGAAGCACTAATTATCTTTTTGATGAAACCAATATCACGGTTTTTGTATTTTATTTTATTTCCATGTTCAATACCTCAAAAAGAAGTCAGCTGACTATACATCACCTTACGTTAGTCCAGTCTTGATATCAAAGGTTTTGGTGAGAATACGTCTAATCTTGTAGGTCAGCGAGCGCTCTCCGTTGCTATTCTGAATGGTTAGGGATGCCATTGTAAGACATCACTCTGTGTAGTTCATTCCAGTAAATGCTAAATATCTGGAGTATCGATCTGGCTTTCCACTGGATCTGAAATCGTGAGTGAGCATAATCGATGCCATATATTGAAAGCTTGATGCCATATATTGTTGGCAAAAGGGTGCGTAATTTTCTTTTGAGTATTTGTAAGTAAGTATTGGAAGAGCTTGCCATTTACTTTAGTTCATTTATTGCCGAGGTTTTCTTCTAGTGGTAGTCGGTGGAGACGATGACAAACTCGCTTAATTATAGGCAATACCTTGAACAAATGGGCTCTGCATCCACTCACTCGTTTGTAGGACCAGTGGGATACAAATGAATTGCTGCTTGGAAAAAAGGATATTCCAGCGCCGCTTTTAGCACATGACTTGCTACCGCGCCAAAATAATATACTCTCAGTACTAGCTTCGCAATATGTTTTGAAAACCAGCCCAAGATAGAGAATGGTTTCTTCTTGATTCATTGAAACTTCTCAGAAGTCTACAAATTACTCGTGGTTATACGTACGTGCTAGCTATATCATTTCAATCTCTCAAACTTTTCGTTAGTGTCTTTTGGCTTACGACTTCTAACCCGATTCAGATCAAAACTAGATCGTAAATATTTTCATTTTCGTCAGGTAATTGTAGTCCGTTTCTCCAAAAATTCAAAGCAAACATGCAATAAACATTCTGCGAGTACAATGTGTAACTCATCAAATTAGTAATGCAAATATCTGCAAGTATTATGAAATTCTCAGCTTTGTTGTTTTGCTGAAATGTGAAAACATTTTTATTGCGAAATTAACCAAGAGCTCTCCGGTATTCATGTCATGATCGTAGATCATCTGGATCAACAAGACATTTGTTTGAACATTCTTTTTTGCTAATGACGTGCAAATACTCACTCAATCAACCATTACGAATTTTACACAATTATGTGATTTGTATTTTCGATACTATAAAACAGAACACATAATCTGCGAACTTTTAATATGTAGATGAGGCTCTTGGTTTGGTTTTCATAACATCCGCCATCGTGATTAAGTGGTGGCTTAGTTCTCGAATTACGCGACGTGTATTCCACCACAGTTCCACATAAATGAGTACATTTCAAAAATTGAACTGCCAATGGAAAAATTTCTTAGATGTGCCCTCTTTTTGATCCTCATTAATTTTAGTGCAATTAATACATGGTACATGGATTCACTAGACTCAATTTAGGAAGATTTTTCTAAAATTTGGCATAAGCAACGTTGAAAATAAGACTTTCAAAGCATCAATATGGCTGATATGTTCGATAGGATTAGGTTAGGTTAAAGTGACTATTGGAAAAATTGACCCTCTTAGGCCTATTGGCCATTGTGATGCTACATAGATCGCTGAAATCATTGTAGAGAGAGCTAGGTATGTGCAGAGTAGGTGGAAGATTGTCTTCTCCTCCTCCTCGACCCTCCAGCATCTGCAGAAGTCGTTTGTAAAAACGCCAAACGAAGCGAGAGCGTCGCTTAACTATGAACATCAGCGATAAGCACAAAACCCTGATAGACTACCATCTGTGGTGACATAATGTTGAAAGCCGAAAAAATATTGTAGCAACTCAACACCCACTTTTATAACGAAACCAGAGAAAACCAATCAAAATAAGCATCTGTGGAGAAGATAAACGTCCAGAACTTAAATAAAGAAGAAGGCCAGATTTGGAGGGTAAACTTTCGAGGATGGCTCCTAAATAACGCAAAGCTAATAGAAATATTAGGGGTTGTTGGATAGTTTCCAAGGAGAATGCAAGGTTGAGCAAGAAGTCAGCTTGGCATATTGAACTGCGGTGTCCATATAAATAAATAGACATGGTTGTGGAACAAAGAAACGAGAACGGAAACATAACGGAAGATAAAATTTGGCCGAATATTCACACTACGGCAGATCGTAGAACTGAAGATTAATTCACATTGCCTCATTATCGATTTCGAACTAGTTACTTGTGTACGGTTTGGCTCCGAATTAGATCAAAACCAATAGAAGAATCGGACAGAACTTCACATAAGACAGATATGACTTTTAGGTAGGCAAGTACTTACCAACTTCGACTCTGCCTTTGGTCTAAGAAATCAAGTAATATGGCCTTATCGAGAAATACTGAGGAGACTCTATATAAGACCATAATCAACTCAGTGCGACTCTATGTCGCAGAAGCACAGACGTTAGCGAGGGTAGATGGAAATATCCTTTGTGGTTTTGAGTGCAATTTTTTGAGTGATTCTGAATTATTCGATTATCATTGTTTAAATAAAACATAAATCGGCGTAAAGTAGTGACTAGACGTACCCCTACAGAAAATAATCCAATGGTTATAAATCGCACCAACTTGGTGGCTAACTGACGTGTGCATTTCTCGAAATGACTTTATTGTGAAATCATGCTTTTCGTTGGTAGAATGGGGTGGAGCATCATCCTGTTGGAAACAGAGTTCTTCCACATTGATGTCATATAAATTAGGGAACAAACAATCATTGATCATAGCAGTGTTCCGGTGTCTATTAACAGTAACTTGTGCCCCGATCTGATTTTTGAAGACATAAGGATTGATGGCTGGATCCGCACCATTTAGTACATTTTTCTGGATGCAATGGCATCTGGAGAACTTCCTGAGAATTATACTCTCTCCAAATACTGCAATTCTGCTTTCTTACGCAGACGTACCAAAAGTGAGCTTCGTCACTGAACAAACTTTACGGTGTGAAATGGAAACAACTTCTCCTCCATGTGATTTAAAGCCCAACAACTGAACACTCGGTGCAATAAATGGTCATGCGGTTTTAGCTCTTGTACTAATTAGATCTTATAAGCATTGAGACCAAGATATTTATGGTACGTAGAATTCTCTAGATAGTGGATGAACAAAGGCCAAGTTGCTGCGAACCATGATGACCACCCAAGCTTCCACAGCCGCGATATTTTCTTCCGAACGCGCTCTTCTCGCTTTTATCGTTTAATTAGGTGCGAAATTCTTCAATAATTCGACAAGTAGCACGTTCAGCTGACCGATGATGTCTACAATAAATTTCCCAAAGCGTTCTGTAAGTTATGCGAATAGGACTTCGATTTTGGAATGTGCGCCGGCGCATTGTCTTGTAAAAACAATTTTTTTTTTCGCTTCATGTGAGGCCATTTTGCAGCGATTTCGGCCTTCAATCGCTCCAATAATGCACAGTAATACTTGCTGTTGACGGTTTTTCCTTTTTCGAGGTAGTCCACGAAGATTATGCCATGAAAATCCCAGAAAACCGACGCCATAATCTTTCCGACCAATCGAAGCTGCCGAGGCTTCGGAGCACTCGTGCCGGCTTCAGTCCACTGCCGGGCACTCATTCTGTTCTCTGGTGTGTAATAGTGGATCGAAGTTTCATCAACAGCTACCAATCGACGCCAAAAGTCCGCCCGTTTCCGCATCAGCAAGTCCAAACACTCTTTCGAAGTGCTCTCGCGTTCGTGTTTTTGGTCAGGAGTGAGCATGCGCGGCAGGATAACTTTTTCATATGCAGAATATTGCCCAAAATGTGGCGTGTGCGCTCAGTACTAATCTTTGTGGTATCTGCTAGCTCGCGCACCTTCCTTTCCGGCCAGCCAACACCATTTCATGTATTTTTTTGGCATTGTCCTCTGTAACCGCATCGGAGGGCCTGCCGCTGTGGACTTGATCGGTAGTGGAGTTGCGGCCACCGCGAGACTCTCGAAACCAATATTTGACGGTGTAATCTGACGGAGCATTAGCCCCATAATATTTATCCAACTTTTCTTTTGTTTCCTTCGCCGTTTTGCCTCTCAAAAAATAATGTTTTATGAGAGAACGAAAATCGTTTTTGTCCATACTCAACATGATGCAAAACAGGTTAACAACAATCAGTTGTCAAACCAAAACTAAAGACAGAATCGCACTGAAATTTTGGCATGTCTGCCTAAATATGAACAGACTTCAAGACACTATAAACTTTTTTGCAGTAGCAGCGCATTCTGGCGGTCAAGGAGGTTACTTTTCACCCCACCTAGTACATATATTAAAACTTATATTACATCAATAAAATCGTAATAATAACCAATCTAAAAATCTTTGTCCTGTTTTACAATTTCTTTTCTGTTTTGTTTTTACTTGTTACTTTTGACGTTTGAAACACATTTTACAAAAACGTGTTCTCTCGAGATTTTAGGTTTAAAAGAAAATTTATTCCTACTCCTCAAACTTAAGTAAAATATTCTCTTTTACAAATTGTTACAAAAATCTCGCCGAAACAGACTTATTATTTGAACAGTTATCTCTTGTCGACCATGAGAAGAAAATATAGAATTTTTCGCAAGAGCAAGTCAGAAAATCTGTAGAAAGGGTGATCAGATAACAATTAATCCGAAGTATGGAAAAAAATTAAGGATTAATATGGCTTCCAAATGTATTCATTAAACCGATGATGGATGATCGGATGCTTAACCAATCGAGAAAGATATATCTTGTTCCATTGCATAAAAGCAACGGCAACATTAGAAACTGTTATACATATGTAGATGCCGATCGGTTAAGCTAAAAACGAATACAAAGGAAATATATGAGCGACTCTCATACTTCCGGAGTGGATCTCGATAAATATTTATCGCTATTTTGCGCTAGCCCCATTCGGTTGCATGCATCAAGTTGGTTAAGGTCCCTTTCGACTTGAACGTGCCATCTAAAATGACGCCTTCCCTTACCACGTCATCTCTGTGGAATAGATGCGAAAATATTCAGTGTCAGAGTGGTAGAGTTCACTTGCTCAACATATCCCACTCATATAATCATCGGAGCCGATGAATTCTAACCCTTCTAACCAAGTCAATGTAGTTTTATAGTCCATACAATTCATTATTATATGTTCTTCTTTTAATTCCGTTAATGCAGACCGAAAATCACTCGAAGATCTTTTTCACACGAAGTAACTCAGGGCTTTTTCAGCCGTTCTAGATAAAATCAATGCTCACATCCCATAAAATAGCACTTGGACCATAAGAGTCTTATGCAGAGATTCCTTCGTTGTTTGTGAGAGGGACTTATTTCTCTCTTTACGGTGCTGTGATTGTTTGAAATTTATAGTTTCAAATTGTGGCGTACCTTTCCAGGCGTTGGTATTGGCTGTCCTTTCTTATTGATGCTTGGAAGCATTCGTTTGGTCGCCCTGCAGTCTGGGGTGTAATGCCATCTACAGTTGTGCTCATATGAAACCCAAATGCCGATGGAAGCTTTAACCGAGAAAGCAGGCAGACCTAATGTAGGTTCGCGTCCTGAAAAACTCTCCTCTGATCCTTGCCTGGCATGCTCATCGGCGATTTTTTTTTCTTTATTTCTTGACAATATGAAGTATAGATATAAATAATATACAAATAGTGTAAATAACTTATTTGTCTAAGAAATAACTACAATCTATTGCTCTAATGCAGTGGCGAAAGTTCATAACAATTTGTATTTCAATTTGTACAATAAAAATTAAAAAAGAAAATATTGATGGGGATTTGATTTCACGTGATCCCATTGTGACCTGGGAGCCAGACAAGACTCAGTGAATTCATATTGGCTGTCGCTAAAGATGTAAATGCTTTGTCCACTCCACCCGTTCTTCACAATATAGTTTGTTGCCATCAGAATTGCCTATATCTCCGCTTGGAAGATAGACGCAAGTTTTCCTAACGAGGAGTGAAACCTAACGTTGTCCTCCTACAGAAAGACACCAGCGCTACATCCTGGAGATATCTATGAAGACCCGATTGCATTCCTATTCTGGCTCAGATTCTGGCCGAAATCAGTTTTGCGCACAAGTAAAGTCGATTTCGTGTTTTTTCTGCACGTCAGATGGCATGTCCATAAGACGAGAGTCAAAACATAGTCGACGCGCAAGGTCACCAAAAATCTAGTGCATGTCCTTTTTAAATGGAAAATGGCTTTGAGGGAGTAGCCCATGATATGAATATCAAGGGGATATTCAGTTTTGATAGGATTGACGGAAAGATCATTTCTGTTACACCAATCGTTGATCACGAATAGGACTGTCGTATTTGCGTATTTTAATTTGTGAGAAGACTTAAGCCCTGAAATAACATTTAGTTAGATTCATGAGATTTTTTAGTCCCGAGAAATGATTTTTTTTCCATCGTCGTGCGGAAATTTGAGTAGGACACGTGATTTACAAAGCATTGTAGGTGGAAATGAGATTCCGATTTAGTTTCCTGAGGAAGGACTGACAACTAAATCGGAATCAGGTGTTCGTTTGTGTATTCTATCTACGTTATCTATAAAAAATTGTGTCATCAAATAATTTGTTCTTTCATCTGAAATTTTTATTATATAGGCGGAGACCTTCAGTTTAAGAATAAAATTATTATTACTGATCCAGTATACGAGTACATACGAGTAAGTCATTAGAGTGTAGGACTTGTAATACTCGTAACTTCCGGTATTGTGATGACGAACAAGAAACAATTATTCGGCCCTCAGCACTAAGGGTATTACGCAAAGAACAGATATTCATGCAGCGGCCAGATCAATATCCAATGCTGCCAGAAAGCGCTGAAGAAGTTAAAAATCAAAAATACAGGCATAGGTATAGCAAGATAGATATATAGAGGTATAGATAATCGCAGGTAAGATTGACAAAAAGGAAGTAAATGGCTTTGGTTAAAGAATTTCGTTGCTGGATAATGTACTATAAAGGTGGGCACTTCATGACCTAAACTTGGCGATGTCTACCATGTAACTATGATCACACATCAACGTCCAACACAACGTCATACACGTCCAACGTGACTTGACTTGCAGGGCTTTTAAGCACTAGCGTTAAGAAAATAGTAACAAAATAATGTTCTTTCAGAAAAGACTGAACGTCATACGTCTGCAAATATCGCCCACAATTTCAATATCAGTTCAGATTACAAAAAACACAATAGCAGTCACGGTTTCCCTATCTCAATTTTCGCAAAGGAACATGGCGGTTACCTGATCACTACACCATTAACAGTATTGAGCAGGTTGCGATCGATGCAATCGATCCAGCGTTACCTAGCTGCAGCTAAGGTGCGTTTACGGATATCTCAAACGTTACAACAACATAGCAATACTGTAAGGAGATTCAACATTGAGCGACTGCAATCGCAACCGCCAAAAGCGGCGATTGGCCAGCCTATCACCAAACCTCTCGTTAACCTGCATAAACTGCTGAAGATCAATAACTGCTGAAGGACGTACGTCCTACCTATTTTAATCTATGGAAACGAGCTATCATATATAGAGTCATTTCTACTTTAGTAGACTAACGAAGCAGAATGGTCGTTGCTTCATAAATTTTGGAAATCTTTGATGTTAAGAATTCTTCGAGGAAATTTCAGTCCCATTTTCTTTGACGACCATTGGAGAGGAGATATATCATCTAACTCTACGAATTGCACAGCGACATGTTGATGTCCCGTGCGTATGGAAAAAGCAGTAGAGCAAGACCTCATCTTAGGTAGCGCGTACTAGTGGAGCATGCTGTAGACAGTTGACCAAAATTGTGATATCTGGATAGGTTTATTTGTTGAAAACTGGATTTACTCAGACAGAACTGCCAAATTAGTAAGTAAGTAAGATGATGAGTACATAAAGCACTAAGAGGATATGAAATAACAGCTAGAAATAGGTCTCAAGATGGGTGAACCCGAGCGGCGAAGAATGTCAATCTCCATCAGTCGTTCATAGATCTCGATAGAGGACATTTTGTTTACTTTCAGTTCAGTTTCAGTTTAAATGCATTTTTACGTACATATATGTATAGTTCGAATCTCGTTCGCATATACGAGTAAGTGATTCAGTTTAGCTCGTAAACCTAATTAGTTGCGTTGTGTTAATTAGCTCGGCAGCTAAGTGGTTACCGGTGTCGGTCGGACAAAACAGCAGCAGCAGAAACAACAGCAACAGCAGCAACAACAACAACAGCAGCAGCAGAAGAAGAAGAAGGAGAAGGTGCCTCCTATCAACACCTATAAACTAGAGGTAAATGAAACCAAGGACCTGTGTAAGTTGGCCATTGGTAACAATTATAATATTAAGCGATTGGGGAACGATCGCCATGCCATCCAGTGTAATACAGTGGAGGGCTACGCGAAAGTGAAAGAGCTCCTAAAAGAAACGACGACGGAGCACTACTCATTCAAACCGAAGTGTGAAAAGCGGCAATTGATGCTGCTGAAGGGGTTGGAACCGTCTTCTGATCCTGAGGAGATCCTTGCACTGCTTAAAGAGAAGGAGTGCGTAGGACTCAAGTTTGTGGCAGTAAAGCCATTTATCACAGCTAGAGCCAGACGGGAGAAACGGAGTTTGCCGTTCTTCCTGGTGCAGCTCAGTCCCGAAAGTCATCTGGATAGTCTAAAGAGAATCAATGTCCTAGACTACCAAGTGATTCACTGGGAAAAGTTAAAAAGGAGCGAAGGCGCATACATTTATACAATGCGTTCGCTGCCAGAGGTTCGGGCACGCCGCGTCGAACTGCCAAATGCAGCCTCGATGCGTGAAGTGCGCAAAGAACCACAGTTCCGAGGAGTGTGCTCTGGGACGGAGCATCCGATAGGACGCAGCTCTCGTGCGTGTTATATGGGAACGTGGGACACACCGCAAACTATCGGGGTTGTCCTAAGTTCGCTGACATTAAAAAAGCAAAACTAGCTCGGCAGCAGGAGGTGGAGGTGGAGGTCAAACGTTCACCTGTTAGGTTTCAAACACCAGCCGTCACGCCCCAAATTTCCTACGCCCAAATGGCGTCAGGTAAGGGGGCTACGGTATAGCAAGCGACTGTTGCTTCTCAGGCGCCAATGCCGAGAACAACGGAAGCTGCACCCAACATGCTGGCCATCTTGCTCGCAATGCAAGGACAGATGGCTCAGCTGCAACAGCAGGTGCAAGAACAGGCCAAGCGGGTGGACCAGATCTAAGCTCGGCTGCCGGGACTAGCGCAACACATGTCGTAATGGGTACGCACATGGTGGAGCAAACTTTGAAAGTCCTTGCGGTGAACTGATTAGGATCGAACGAAGAGCCGCGATGTTTAAATTGCTACAAGACCAAACTCCTGATATGCTTTTCGCTAGCGAAACCAAGCTAACCGATGAGCACAAACTGGAGTACAATAATTATATTGTTAGAAGAAGAAATCGGCCCAGATCCAAACGTGGAGGCGGCGTCTCGATCTTCATTAAAGAAAGTATAAAATTTCACAGAGTGAACAAGGCAGTGTTGCGCAGGTTCCGGGTGTTGGAAGCAGTCTTCATTTACATACCGCTCCGCAGTGGAAAGCGGCTGTACTTGGCCTCTGTTTATGCACCTGATTCTTCACAATCCACCCTATTCATTACAGAGCTCGACACGCTTTTTCGACTTCTGAGGCTGGAATCGGGGGAGAATTATTTTATAATCGGCGGGGATTTCAACGCTAGACACAGAGATTGGGGAAATAATTTGCCAAATACTAGAGGGAACCTACTACTCGATTGGTGGGGTCAGCACGATGTACAGACTCGGTCTCAAGGCGACGGATAACCCATCGTATCCCAGAGGCGGGTCTTATTTGGATCTACTGCTGTACGACGAACGTATACGACTGACAGGTACGAATTTACAAACATTAAACTGTCTACGCACATTCGTGTATGACAGTGACCATTGCGGTTTTAGCACCGAAATTACAGTTCCCAACGATATTGCGGAATTGGAGGAGTTTGTCCAAAGATTTCTTACAACTACAGTAAGACTCGATGGACACGCTTCTCCGCAACCTTGACAAGAGCGCTCTCCTCGAACACGCTTCACCCACCGTCCAATAGGAATTTGTCAAACGAGGAGATCGACAATTACCTAAAACAAATTGACGAGACAATTAAACAAACTATGGACGCCACAATATCGCGGCATCGACGTACGACTAACGAAGACCTGTTCCATCCTACTATTGACGCACTGCACCGAGAGAAAAGTAGACTTCTGACAAGACTTAAAAACTTGTACAGACAGTTAACTGACCGAAAAGACCCGGAGATTAGGACACTGAAGTCTTCGATTAAAAATATTCAAACGCTAATAAAAGAGAATTACAGAATTTTTATAAGTTTGTATTGGAACAACAAGGTTCGGGCTGTAAACACCAGCAACCCGGATATGTTTCCGCAAATAAATAAACTATTTCTGAGAAAAAATCAAAACGACCTTCAGTGTCTTAAAATAGCCCGGACAACAGACAACGAACGGTTACTGACAATAGTAAGTATTGATCCAAATGAAGCCGCTGACGATGACGACTTCTTTGTGATCGAGGATCCGCAGGAGAAGGTTGAGACCATAGGGGCGACTTTCCAGGAAGTATATAAGGCCATTGATACCATTGGCCCTAATTACGACCTGGACAATCGCGTCTTGGTGCACGACTTTTGCATTCGAAATGAAAAAGGGAACTGGCGATCCGAGGGCTCGGGTTTCACCTGGTTCAGCGACGAAAATATGGCAAATAATGTCATTTCCAGAGAGTATGACCTACCTCCGTTCATTTCGAAGCAAGGACTCCATGAGATCTTCGACACAATCAGAGTTAAGAAATCAGTGAGGACCGATGGTATTCCGAATATCGTGCTTCGACATCATCCTCTAGAAGCGGTGGACATTTACACCACCCTGTTTAATAATGCAATGAATAATGCACATTATCCAGCGCATTGGAAAACGGCGGTGGTTCTGACGGCTTCGTTCCACCGGAAGCATTCCTCTACCTAGATTAGATAGGGTTGATCCAGGATAGATCAGCGGTGCCGTTAATCTTCCATGTCGCTCGGACAGCTGGGGACAGGTGACTCAACTACAACAGAGACGTCGCACACGGCAGTGTGGATCGCCTCAGGTTCAGTAGGGCGGTGGGGAATCGCGATAAGAGGGATGTCGTTCGGCAGCACCAGCATTTCTGGTGGTTGAATGATGGGGAAGATGTTTCGTCGTCGTTTCCGTCAATTACGGACCAGCCTCATTAATGAGGCAGAGCTGACCAATCTGTTTTCTCTGTGCATAGCGATGGCCAGCTTGCATAGGTTTAGGTTAGCATTTAAGAAATATATACATATATTAGTATATACAAAGGTATATACTAATATATGTATATAATTGTGTATAATGTCTATGTGTGTGTATGTGTGTATTGCGTATATAGGTTAGCTAGGCTAAGGTTTATTTTAAGTTAGATATTAAGTTTTTATAGAAAATAAAAAATTATGTCCATATGCTAAGTTTTTGTTAACAAATATTTTTTCTTAGCCTTAAGTATTCAAAATAAATAGTTCTAAGTAAAATGTAAATAAAGTCGAAAGACATAGTTATAAGAATTTAGAGTAGCTTAGAGCGCCTGTGTGGGGCCAGTAAGTTAGCATAAGATTGTTAAGTAATTATAAGCATTTTTTGTCAGAATGTAAGAGTTAGTGTTAAGAAAATAAAATGCATTTAAAACTGAAAAACTGAGTGTCAATCTCAGTAGCAACCGCATTTCCCTCCAAAATTTATCAAAACACCGCGTATCATCTTAGTAAAAATAAGAGACTAGATGAACGTTGCCCTGCTCTAGTAAGTTGGTGGCAACTACTTGGGTAGAGATATTTAGAAAGCAAACAATGCTGTGCCTTGTGCCAATACCATGCTTTGGCTTTGCGAAGAATGTCAAAGTATTCCAGATGTTTAAATGCGAAGATAGCTTTTGCAGCGATTTACTTATCTCATGCTTAAGTTAAATAAGTAATGCTTAGATGCGCCTAAAGCTCGCTGATGCCAGCTATGAAAGTCCTTTTCAAAGGAAGTCTAAAGTCTATATTTCGATACCTAAAATGAAAATATGTATATGGAAGAGAACTTATCCAAAGTCGAAGTCTTCGTCAAAGAAAAGCATGTCCTTCCTTTTCTATACATGCTTATTTGCACTTGAAGATTCAGACCCCATATTGAACTTAAGGGTACGATTCAATGAGCACAATATTTTCTGAATCTTATATATGGTATAAATTAAGGCGATATATTGTCAAAGAAAGTCTCAATGGCCACTATTCACAGCACTAATTGTCTATAATGATCAAATTTATCCAGATCAACCTGCTGAAAAATAAATGCCGCAAATGGAAAATCTGCTGGTTTTTCTGAGTCGGAAAAAAACCTAGTGAAGATTAACATATTCGTAGGCCGGGAGACAAACAAACCAAGAGGTCAGAAGACCAAACTGCGGGTAAGATACTCACAAGCATTACCCAGAGGGCAGTACAAACTGATATTCACCAAAAGATGCAGATTTAAGGGTAACTCGTTTAAGGATCAGGTAATAAAAAAGCAAAGGCCACAAGTGAGCTAACAAAAGGAACAGCTGCTTCGACATTTCTTTTATGGCCTAAAGACATAAGTGAGAATCAGCTTCTGTGCAGATCTTTATAAAGGCTTAAGTGTAGGAAAAAGAGTGACCGTCTCATAAAAAGCAACCTCTTAGCCCAACCCAGTACAACAGTTCAGAACTTAAACGATATTTTCACTGAATATTTTGAATTGGCATACCCTGTCAAGAAAAATTCGTGTATTTTACATCGTGAAATGTAGATTTGTAGTGACATCGTCAAGAAAGCAGAAAACCTCTAAACAGGTCACTTAAGACCACTTTGGAAGTGATTACAGATCGAAATAAAATGAATACAAGATGCTAATTCGAATATAGAAGGATGCCTACTATAGGGATTTTTGTTCATGACTTTGGCTCATAAACAGCTTCAATCACCGAAACTGTAAGCGAGACAAATAATAAAGCACGACGTAATTGGTATCTGCCATCGGTTATGGTGGAAATAAATTTATTCACTGCTGCGTCCTTTGAGGATTTCCAATCGCCCGGGACCGGTGGTATATTTGCAGCAATGTTGCAAAAACGTATACAAATAAATTGGCTGCTGCTTGATGTGTGTAAAACTGTTTTGCGAATGCACCCTCCGTTTAATATGCACCATGCAACTGGCACTGAATACCGTGTAAAACTGCGTTTCAAAATCTAGTGAGTGGAATTAATTATGCACTCGACAAGAAAAGAGGGAGCACGCATTGTGCATTTTTATTGACATTGAGGTTGTATTCAACAACGTATTTTTTTCGACATGTGCTACTCCGAAAGGTAACACGTCGTGATGAATCACTAGTTTTCTGGATGGGTATTAGTGGATGGATATTAGTGAGCGGAACTTTAGATGTGGATGCTGACTGCGATCAATATATGATGACAAAGATTTCTCGCAGATCGGCGTCTTGTCTGCACTGCTACGGTGGACGTTGGTCGACTTTCTGTTTAGTGTTCTCAATGATTCCAATATCTATGCTCAGGTATATTCATATTCGTACGTTTGACAATATTTTGGAACAAAACTAACAATAAATGCTTATTAATAATTACAAAAAAATTAAAATTTTGGCTTTGGTTTGGGTTTATAAATTTTTACAGCGCTGTATAAAAAGATGAAGCGTTTTTGTTCAAATGATCAGTTAAAGTGAATCAATCGAACAAACGGTGGTAAATATTAGAAAATATTAGATAAAAAGTAAAAATGGACATTTCATAACATTTGTCAACGACTGGAGTAGAAAAGATTTCATGTGTACCGTAAAAAATAAAATCACGGTAATTAACAACTGAGTGCTTGTCGTTAACCAAAACACAAAAACTGATAAATGCTACCGAGAACATAACCATTGAAGATCTTTCTAAGAAAAGATGAAAGCTGATGTAAACAAGACAGTCTCTGCCGCACGTCCACTGCCAGTCAAAAGATAAAAGAAAGCATTTCTACTCCACAATAGATCCTATCAAATATACTCGTAATGGAAAATGTACAATTTCGAGAATTTCCCTAAGAAAACTGTAGATGTTCTTCATACAGAATTATAACAATTGCCAAAAGAGAGACAGTTCCAGGAAATTACGAAATCACGGAAATATGAGCTAGAGTGAAATTTCAAGACATGATGCATTGTAGTATGTATAAGCGAGGGGGAATTATTTGCACTGCCAAGAATTCTTATATTACAAAGTCAGTGGGGCTGTGATAGATCATTTCTGGATTTCTGGCGACTGAGGCTTAACAGTTCAAATGGTGAACATTGGTGGAACCCTCGTCCATCATCAGTTAATTTTTGCCGACCAATTATGTCAACGATATCAAAAGAGAAATTGCTAATCTTCACCGTACTACATATAAAATTAATGATGAAATAGCGATAGTTGTAAACCACGAGTTCTCTTTAACTATAATATAATTGACGGAAAAATTCTGATACAGAATCAACGCTGTCATGTCCCATATACAAAAGAGCACAACAAGAAACTCCAACAATGCAGATGAATCAAATGATGACGAACATAACTACAAATATGGATTCTCTCCATTACAAGCCAGAATCAGGTGCATGGAATTTATTTTGAAACTTACGTGTACACTTCGACAAGAGAGAGAGGATACTGATGAATCCATTGGAATCAAGGAGGCAGAAAAAATAAGAAAACAACAGATCCAAAAGTATTTTCGAGGTGAGATTGGGATCGATATGGATAGACCAAAACAAGGGTTTGGACATACCAATGATGGAAATACTTCGAGGAGATTTTCTCAAGAATTAGAAGCAACAGCTTATACAATATAACTTGGATTAATAGAGAGGCAACAACGAGGCTTGAAGTAATATTTAATATTTTGAATTGTAGTGAAAAGGTTAAGACTTGCAAATTTGGTTAGTATGGCAAGAAAACAGCAGGATTATTAAAGCAGAATTATCCCGAAAAATAACTCACACCTACTCTTCATAAAATTATGGCTCATAGTCAAAATATAATCGAGTATCAATCGCTACCATTTGGAGAATTGTCAGATTAAGCTCAGGAATTCAAAAATACAGTTTGGCTTGACTTAAATATTTTATTATGTACTCTGATGTGCCACAAAACCAAGAAATGCTCTTTTGTTACAGTTAAAAAAAACATCTAAAGAATAGTTCGGTAACATTAATTCACCACTGTTTTGATCGGATTAGCTCTTAGACATTCTGTTATTATTTCAATCATACAATTCTGAGTAAAATTAAAGTAAAATATTATCAACACAGGGGATGAGATAGTCCATTTCAGAAAAAGATTCTGAAACATCTGGGATCGATGAATTTCTTCTTAAATGGATTAAAAACTACCTTTCGGAACGTTCAATTCAAGTTGTCTTGGATGGTTTCAAGTCTGATATCACAAAATAAATGCTGGTGTGCCCCAGGCTTTTTTTAATTTTCATCCATGATCTCTTGTCTGCTACTTCCAATCCAATATGCTTTTCATATTCGTTCCCTGGCTCACGTCCCTGCTCTTCGGCTGTAGAAGGAAAGCATAACACTCGCTGTGCGCAAGCATTTTAAGCATAATTATTCGTAAATCTCTTGAGTGCGCACAAATTATAAAAAAAAACAACCTGTACATAATTTGTCTCAAAATTCCCTAATTAAATAGCCCTGGAAAACTGTCACGATATCTTTATTCGTTTAGGAGTTATGATATTTGCAAGCAAAAAAAAAAAATCAAAACGCCACTCTGCTTCGGCTGTTTGGTGAAGCAAGCTCTTACCCAAATACGTTACTACAGTTTTTCCCAGAATCCGAAAAAAGATTTGTCTCCATTTTGTTCTAGACGCACTACTGAATCTCCCTTTTCTTGATGAAACCTAATTTCAATTATGGAACCTCCAAGTACTATTGCACTTACATTTGTGTAAGCTCCCAGTCGGGAGGCTGCATTCCCGAAGATGTCTTCCACTCGTTCTTGGGAGTGGGTATCGCAAAAGCTCTCAGGTCAAATACCTGCCGTAAGGCTAGGGTAGGCTCTATTGTCGAGCTATACTCTCCTATTACTTTCCTTAGCAACTCCCTCCTGCCAAAGACAAAATGGAGGAATATACGCACAGTGACTACCAGGCGGTATTGTTGGACATAGAGGAGAGAAAAAACAACCTAAACTCACAGGTCCTAAATGGAAGGACACACTCTTTGATAGCGATACGTTGGAAGAAAAATTAATAGCAATATGCAATCTGATCGAAAACAGTAGAACAGCAGCGAATTTTTCGCGTCAGAAGTTGGCAATGGCCAAAGTAAAGGGATATAGGGCTCCACAAATAGCAAGCCCCACTCTACTAGCATCTATTGTACAGCACCGCTAAGACCGCCTCTTACGCATTATATCGAGGAACCGAACAGGGAAATAGAAATCCCACAGATATCAACGCACGAACTGATCAAGTCATGCAGAAAAATAGACGATAATAAGGCGCCTGGATTTGACGGAATTCCAAATTAGGCCGTAAAAACAGCATTTGGTACTGCTGCAAAAGTGAAATAAGCCACCAGGTGAACAATCTTCATATCGGCCAATATGTCTTTTAGATACCCTGGTAAGATGACTATTGTCAGTAGCAAGATAGTAGGGCAAGATTTATTTACGATTCTACTGACTATTGTCTGTAGCTGAGGAAAAAAAGAAGCTTTATCAAATGGCCAATTCGGTTTTAGAAAATCCCAGTCTATAGTACCATAGATTTCATAAAAGCGGTAGTAGACATTGATGTTGAGAATGCCTTTAACTCCATAAGCTGGTTATCCATAACAAGAGCACTTTCTAGAATGGATACACCACGCAATTTACTTATCTCAACAATAGCAAGCTTCAATATCAAACAGAAGATGGTATCAAATATTACAGTTTCTCTACAGGAGTAACACACGGATCAATACTAGGACAATTATTGTGGAATATTATATACGACAGAATACTGTGACTGGCGCTGCCACGGGTAGTTCACACAATAGGTTTCGTTGATGCTATCGCGTAAATAAAAGATTGGCTATGTTCAGCTGGACTTGAACTTACTGACCACATGCGATTTTAATTACCAGTTGTAAGACCGAGGAATATGCACCTTCCGGTTTGGAAGCTAAACAGTTCGGTCTAAATGAGCACTGAAATACCTGGCAGTAATGTTAGATAATAGACTGTAGTTTGCATTACATGTCTTCTATGCTAGCGAGTATGCATTTTTACTAAAAGCGGCATTATCACGAATTCTACCAAATATCGGTGGTTACACTAGAAGAGTATTACTTTCAAGAGTGATCAGCTCGGTTCTGCTTTACGCTGCCCCAGCTTGGGCCACGGTACTAGTTAGACAGGATGCTAAAAAGAAACTACCGTCTGCATACAGACTATGCGCAAGTTATGTTCTTATATTTATAAATATTTTTAAAAAGAAAAAAACGCCAACTTATCATAGAAACAAGTGTTCTTTATTAAATGATCAACTAAACGGTTTTCTTAACAGCAAAATTCATATCTCCTATAAGGTCCCGCTAGACAAGCTAAGCCGAGTAAGTTGGTGGTGAATTTCTTCCTTCTCATGCAGAGTATGTAACTCACAGCTGCCAAAACATGTTGTTGGTGTGGTGGCTTTTGGCTCAGGGCAGATTATATAACTCCTCCACCCCCAGATTGATGTATAAGTTGCATGTTTGAGCATAGTGAAATGATGCGACTGGAACATCTTTGACAAGCTTGTTGCTCTTGCTTGTTCAATGCTCCTTGTGTGTGATGGTCCACAGTGTTGTTTCTATCCTCTCTCATTTGTTGGTAGATTTTATTGCATGAAAACATTTCATCGAAAAATTGATGTTCGATCGCTCATAAGGTTAGGAATATGTTAGGGTAAGCTATAGGGTATTGGGACGGTTTTATATTGCATATGTCTGAATAGTTATAATAGGTATGTTGCTCTAGGCATGTTGCTAATTTGTTTATAATATTTTTTTTTTTGTATGTTTTTTATTATTATTATTATTATTATTTTTATTTTATTTTAAAGCTAGTGTAAGTGAGTGTGTAGAAAATCAAATTTTCTATGCAATAGTTAATTTCATACATTGATTGAACTCGTTTGAAAATAACTTTATCGGAATAGAAATTTTGGAGTTAAACTTGGCGATATTTATTTCGGGCTTTCTCTAGTGTACGTTTTTATTATCATTCTTAACCTATCTATTCTATCCGGCATTATACTTATCACCTAATCTTAACTGTTAATTCTACACGTATATGCATATATGTATCCATGTAACTATATCTATTTTTTTACATATGTATATATGATTCTATGTAACTAAACTATACATCTATATTTCTACATCTCTATGTATCTTTATTATTTCTATGTATATCTAAGTACGAGTACTTATGTTATGTATGTATGTATCTATGTATCCTTTCTTCTCTACTTTAACTAAATAATATCTTACACTCTATTATCTATAATATTGTGGGTCTTAAACTTGCGTTTTGTTTTTATTTTATTTTTATGAGACTGTCTATCTTTTGTTGTTAAAACAATTACTTTTTTATCCGCCTTAACTTTTAACTTTTTAGCCCTGGGTGTAAGTTTGTTACGTCTGTTATTAAATTCGTACATTGTATCATTTTCTTGAAAAGTTGGTGGTACTCGTATGTTTCTATTTGTGTTTAATTTTTCTATATTTTTTCTGTTATATTTTTCGATTTTTCCTTTCATTTGTTCATATACTTTGTTTTGAAAGGTTCGCAATTTATTAATATGGTCCTGATGAATTTAGGTGTCCTGCCGGTAAGTAGTTCTAATGGTGTTAGGTTATTAACTGAATGAATACTGTTATTGTAGGTAGTTATGGCTTCGTTTAGTATATCTTTGCATAATTGTTTTTTGTCTTTATCGAATATTATTCTGTAGATTTCTGTGAAGGTGGTATGGAATCGTTCAACTGGTGAGTTACCTGTAGAATTTTGCGGTGTTATAATATGTAATATAATTTCGCATCGCTCACAGAACTCCTTGAACAAACTTGACTTAAATTCAGATCCAGAGTCACAAACAATTTTTTTTTGGAAAACCGTGATGGGAGAAAAATTCTCTTAAAGATTGGATTATGTTTATACTATTTCGGGCGGACAAGATATAAGCCGATGCAAATTTGGAAAATCTATCGATTATCGTTAAAATTTGTTAATTGTGAATTACATAAACGTCAATATGTAGTATCTAATAGTAGTCTGGGAGTTTCTGTAACTTCGTATTTCATTTTCGGTGGATGCCTTTCATATTTTAATAACTGACATTTTTCACAGTTATTTAAAATTTTAGTTAGTTTAGTTTTCATATTAACAAAATAGTAAGTTCTGCGTAGGTGATGAAGTGTCTCATTTATACCCTTGTGGTTAAATTTAAGATGTCACTGTTAACTAAGTCAATTAATTTTTCTTTACATCGAATTAATTTAAATATTCTACGATTAGCAAACAATTTAGAGTATACCTTTTGAATAATTTTGAAGGTATCTTCATCTGTATATACTACTGTTAGTTTCTCTGGACTAAGTTGGTCTTTGAGTATCGATGTGATTATTTGTTCATTACGTACGTAAATTCTACGGCATTTATTCTGAAAAAGTATTTTGTAAGTCATTGGAGGGTTTATGGTGCAATTTGTTTTATCCAAAACGAGTTGATCACTGAACTCATTTAAGGGACGTTCTGAAATTGGTATACCTTCATCAAGGTTCTGCGATGCAGAGTGAAGAGTAGATAATATATGAGAGATTGCTTCCAAGTCATCTATATTATTAAGCAGTGATTCGTTAATGTTTAACTTTATTCGGCGTTGGTATTTGCCTTACCTTTCTTGTAGTGGATCTCGTATTCGAACTCCTCAAGTTTTAACTCCCATCTTATCAATTTAGAGTTTGTATCTTTCAAGGAAAAGAGCCAGGTAAGTGGTTTGTGGTCTATTACTATGAAAAATTTACGTCCATAAAGATAAGGGCGAAAATGTTTGGTTGCCAAAACAATGGCAAGTAGCTCCTTTTCAATGGTACTATACTTTATCTCCGTGTCCGATAGGAAACAGGTTTGTCACTTCCAATATGGTCCTGGCTTAAAATTGCACCTATCGCGAAGTTACTTGCATCAGTTGATAGGATGAATGGTTTCGTAAAATCCGGATACTATAACAGTGGGTCATTACTGTGTATGTCCTTACAATGCTCAAAACAAGTAACATATTTCTCGTTCAGTTTAATTTGCCTACATTTTTTCAGACATTCTGTTAAGGGCTTCGTTATTTTTGCGAAATCCCGGTTAAACTTCCTGTATATAGTAGCCTAATAACCCAAGAAAAGATTTGATTTGCTTCTGAGTACGAGGGATAGGAAATCTTTTTATTGAATCAATCTTCTCAGGGTTTGGTTTTACGCATTGTGATGTAATAAGGTGCCCAAGAAAGGCTACTTCTTTGCATAGGAATTCCGACTTATCTAGCTGTATTTGAAGATTGGCTTGTCGCAATTTGAAAAGACCTCTTTTAAATTTTCAATATGTTCCTGAAGAGAACTAGAAAACACGATTATGTCGTCCATATAAATTAAGCAGGTCTCTCAAAACGTTGTCCATAACCCTCTGAAATGTGGAGGGGCATTTCTAAGACCAAATGGCATTCGAATAAATTGGAAGTGTCCATTATCCACTGTAAATGCGGTTTTATTAACATCTCTCGGATCGATTTCAATTTGGTGGAATCCAGAGGCTATCGGACTGCTCCATGGGGAGTAGCTTGATCTAATGATCCCTTGCTTGAGAAATTGAGATATTTGAGACCTAATCTCAGCTTTGTGGACTTCCGGATATGACTTAGTGTATATCGGATTGTCATTATTCGTTTTAATACGGTGTTTGATGGCATTGGTAAATGAGAGTGTGTTGCCTTCTCTAAAAAATATATCATCGTATTGCTTGCATACTCTAAAAAGATCTTCTCTCTCCTCTTTATTTAAATGGTCTGCTCTGAGCAAATTTGTAATTTCGTTGTCTGGTATAGGTTTTAATTGATCTATGTTATATTTTATACTGACTTTGTTTACTTCATTAAAATTGTTATAAGAATTTTTAATGGTTGTTCCAAAAAGAGTTTTTGTTCTTGATCTGAAATATTAATGACTATACCAGTCAACAGATTTATAAATTCCTTCAGGTATTTTGAGGAATTTGTTTACTAAAGTAGGTCTGACATATATGTCTCCGTTTTCCATATCTAGAGGTAATCTAGCTATAATTTTAGAATTTGGAGGAACATCGAAAACTTTGGACATGAAATTGGGTTTAAATTGCAGTGGTATTAAGGGCTTTCTCGTTTTTAAAGTTTTGTTTTTAAGATTGACTTAAGCGTTTAGTTGCTTCATCATCTCTAAACCTATTAAGCCATCAAAATAGGAATGAAATTTGAAAACTAGAAATTTGAACTTCTCGTCCGAGTTCAATTCCTTGAATGTGGGGAGCTTTACTTGTCTATCTAGTTTGTGTTTGTTAAGAACTTTTGTCATTGTAATTGGATCAATTATCTCGTGTAAGTCAGGATTCGTAAAAGATGGGTTAATAAAATTTGCTGAAGCTTCAGTGTCGATAAAAAACTTTAGTTTTCTTCCTCTAGGAGACAATATAGTTGTGTATGGTAATGACCTTCAACTATGTTTATTTTTATCTAGGTACCCATTCAGCTGTCCGAGGCTGTTAATGGAAAATTCGAGACATCAATTTCGTAGTCGCAGTAATTTAAATTATTTGGTTCCTGATTTTGTATAGGTATAAATTGGTCTAGTTCTATTTAATTATGTGTATCAGGGTTAAAGTCCGGTAAAAAATGTTGGTTTGTATCATTTTGAGGTGGGTATGTACAAAGGTTATTAACTTCTCAGTAATTTCGATTAGGTGTTGTGTTATTCTGTTGTCTTTTATATGTTTAACCTCTGAAATTTGATTGTTGAGTTATAGTATTGTGCGTATTTCCACTAGATATATCCATTGGTGTTGCTGGAAGCTGCGGTGTAATAGGTTGTCTAGGTACAGTTACAGGTTGGTTTTGATTTTGAATTTGGGAGTTCGATGTAAAAATTGGTTGGTTTGGATGTGGAATGTACATATGTGGTCTATAATATTAGTTACTATTATTCGGACAGATTGGGTGCGAATTTCCTCCACGGTTATGTACGATTTGTCTTTGGGGAAAGTTAAGATTAGGGATAGGGTTGCTGAGATTTTGATTTGCATGGTACCAATTGTTCGGTCTTTGCTTAAAATTTACGTTTGGGTCTGCATACTTCATATAATATGAATTGTGTTCTTTTATGCAAAAGTTGAACGTCGAAAGAGAATTTGGTCTCATAGCTCTCATGGTTGAACCCAGTGGCTCTCTAAGGCCAATAAGGAAAGTATTTAAGCACATTTCCAAATAAAGGCTGCTTTTTGCAGAAATTACATTTGGGTTCATTACGTAAATATGAACGTGATTAGCAAGAGTAGACAATATTTCTATTATCTTAGAATAAAATACTTCAACAGTGTCAGTTGATTGCTTGAGACTATGGAAATCTCTAATGAGAGAGGTCTCGTTTCTCTTGTCAGAGTAATGTAGAATAAGATTTGTCTTAATCTGTTGCTAGTCTAAAGGTGTTCCAAACATGTTCAAAGCCTCGTTAGCTGGTCCCGTTATTTTATTCTGTATAGCCCTTAATAATATTCGCGCATACGGTGTATTGTTAACAGTACCTATAACCCCAAGATCTCTTCTACGTTATTTAAAAATTCGTATAATAATCTACGATTACCATCAAATTTAGGAAGGTCTTTTATCGCATCTGGAATCTTTAAAGAACTAAGGACAAAGTTTATGTTCTCAATGCTATAACTATTTGTATCATTGTTTATATTACCAAGGTTCACGTTCTGTAAAGCGGTATGAGAATTATTCCCTAGTGTGCCGCTTAAGTTAGAACTTAATTCAACGTTACCCGAAGCTCCACAAATACCACTATTTAAATAAATACCTGCCAGTCCCTCACCAGAAACTCCGTTATTAGTTGCCATATTGCGCGTGTATAAAAATCTTCTTCACTATCACTTACACAATATGGTTTATCCCTTTGCTTCCTAGTGGTTTCGCAGTGAAACCACACACTTAATATTTTTCTCTATATTCCTAGTGGTTTCATGGTAAAACACCTCACAGCCTCACCGTACAAGGTGGTCCTGTTCTTGCTGCGAATTGCTTTGCATCATATCATAACGTTTGATAAATGTTATTAAAAAAATATTGTAACCTTTTTTCTTTGTTTTTCTTTCTTAGTTTCCTACTGGTTACGTGGCGAAACCACTCCTAAAAACATTAATGAAAGATTTAAAAAAGTTAAACAAATTTTTTTTTATTTAAATTCATTATTAATAAAACAGAGTTTATCGAAATTTCAAAGTTTTATAAAAATATTTAAAAAAATTTACACCTCCGGGAACAAAGGGTTAAATACAACTTTTTTTTTCTACTTATACGAATATAATATGGTTTATGTACTACTTTTTTATTCTTATATTTATTCGACATAGGTCGTAATATTATGTAAGGAAGGGATAGGAGATTGCTTTTGAAACACAATTTATCGACTTACTTATATCAACTGCGGATTGAAGTTGTTTCTGCTTATATTGGTGGTAGCTCCGCTGGTCAATTTCTCGAAGGTTCGTCCTGGGCCAAAAAATATATACTATATATATATATCAATATAGAATACTTAATTTCAATAATGCAATTTTCACTTCCACCAGGAGTTCTAGTATGTGCTTAACATGGATTTCACAAAAAAAAAAATTATTTTTTAATATACGCGACCTCCGAATTCTTGCAATAGTCGACTGCGCCAGTTATGTTCTTATATATATATATTTTGAAAAAAAAAAGACGCCAACTTATCATAGAAACAAGTGTTTTTTATTAAATGATCAACTAAACGGTTTTCTTAACATCAAAATTCATATTATGAAATTCATATAAAAATTCAGAGGAAGAAAGGATGACCTCAATAACTAGGTGGCAGGATACGAGTAGATGGCACAACACCACAAAAGGCTGAAGGACCTATAAGTTAATTCCGTCTATAGAAGTGTGATTAAATCGGACATATTGGAACTGCAACTACCACCTCCCGCAGGTACTGTCCGGTACCGTAAATATCTTTACTGCTTTGGACACTATAACTCTTCCTTGTGTCCAAATGACGACGAAGAAACGTACCAAGTCCACGATTCCTCGTTGAACATATGTTACGATCAGAGGAAAACTGGACGGGGATTTCTGAGTTTATAACCAGCGTGCAGAAAGAATTTTGGCTAATAGAACAGGTACGACGTGCTGACACACCAAGGACTCAGCACAGATGCTGACCAGCCCGCGAAGTAGTATCTCAAGGGAGTACCGCGGGGAGTGTGGTTGAAGTGTGCAGGGCGTCGTTTAGTACGTAGGCATGCTGGGGTGGCTGCAGCTACTTTCTATCGAAGATTACACACCCTATGACGCAGCCATAAAAAAAACCCAAAATACACACACGCGCACACATACCTCCATTTTGTTAAAAACTGTCTAAGAACTCTATAGACTACTTGAAACATAAAGATATCACAAAATTTTCAGTTTCGATTTTCGAGGCGAATGCAAGAACTACCCTTCCTTAATATAAGGAAGTATGTATAAGGAGCTTTTAAGACTTCTTTCATATGGCCACCGCGGGCACGTTTGCAGCGGTCGATTCGTTGGACCCAATTTTCAACGACTCAGCCACACATTTCGGCCGAAACGGCCGCTTTTCGCATTCAATATTGGCTCTGAGCTCTGCCAACGTCGTCGGCCTGTTGGCATAAACCAATGACTTAACGTAGCCTCACCGAAAATAGTCAAACGGCGTTAAATCGGTCGAACGAGGCGGCCAATCGACTGGCCCATTTCTTGAGATAACACGCTCACCATACTTACTCTTCAATAAATCGATTGTAGCGTGTGCTGTGTGACTTGTGGCATCATCCTGTTGAAACCACAGTCGTCCAAGTCCATATCTTCCAATTCGGGCCAAAAATAATTGGTGATCATGGCGCGATAACGCTGACCATTCACAGTAACGTTACGATCATTATCGTCGACGAAAAAATATGGCCCAATAACGCCGCCGGCATGCAATCCGCACCAAACAGTTATTTTTTGTGGATGAAGTGGTGATTCATGAAGCACATGTGGATTTTCATCCGACCAATAACGCATATTTTGCTTATTGACGAACCCATTGAGCCAAAAATGAGCTTCGTCACTGAAGATGATTTTGCGATGAAATTCATCATCTTGGCGCATCTTCTCCAGAACCCAATCGGAGAACGTATGTCGCTTCAAATGGTCCATCGGCTACAATTGTTGAGTCAGCTTGATTGTGGAATCGAGTGTCGTGGGGTGCGTATCGTTTTCTCAACCTAAGAGTTTATATCAAGTAATTCATTATTAAATCACTAAAATGAAGTGTTCAGTTTGCCAAGACAAAATAGATGACGGTGACGCAATTAAAGTCGATTGTAGCGACTGCAAACTCTTTTTTCACGGTCCCTGTGTGAATATCCAACTAGCCGACATTGACTATATGTTCACAAACAATTTTAAATATCGTTGTGACAAGTGCAGTGCTTTGCGCCGTTTGTCTCTACAACAACAACCTGTAGTTAAACCATCGACATCAGCTGCAGCAGCAAAACATCAACAGTCTGGCGAAAAGCAGCAAAAGTCTACAACAACAACAAAACAGCAGGCAAAACCGTGCATCAGCAAGAACCAGCGTACAACATCTCCGTTACACCAACAACAACATACTAACTCGCTGTCCCAGACGCCCAGCAGTTCAATAACCCCTCAGCTGTTATATGACGAATTTATTAGTTTAAAGAACAAAATTGATAGTGAACTTCTAGACTTAGTCAGGCAGTTGAAAGAGGAGAACAACTCTCTGCCATCGAAGGTTGTGAGCCTGGAAAGTAAGCTGAATTGGAGAGAGCAGAAACAGCTGGAGAACTTCGTCGAGATTGTAGGTGTGCCAGGCGTGAATAATTCCAACGCAAAGGAGAGTGTTCAAAAAAATTTTAATGATGCTTTGAATGTTCCCCTACCTTCAGAGGAGATCAGAAATTGCTACGTGAAACGAATTAAGACAAAAAATTCTTCGTCTCCCAATACCAGTGCATCACACAATGACGTCATATGTGTTCATTTCACTTCCCTTGAAGCTAAGCAGAAAATAATGCAATCTAAAAGAGTTGCTAAGAAGAAACTTAATGCATCTATTTTTGCCGAAGGTACTACGAAAAATATTTACATTAACCATCGTTTAACTAAATATACTAGGGCACTCTTCATGGCAGCGAACAAATGCAAAATAGAGAATAAATTTAAGTACTTGTGGTTTCAAAATTCTCAAATATTGTTGAGAAAGGTCGATAATGGTGAGGTTGTTGTTATTAAATCGTTTGCTGATCTACCAGCAATCTAATATCAACAACATGGATGATGATTTTGATATCACAAATAACAACCTCACTACTGAAACCTTTAGTTCCATTTGTTGTAGAGTTTTCCAAAGTATTTCAAATAATCACTCTTTTTTCGTTGTGCATCAGAATATTCGTAGTTTGCGTGCAAACTTTGATCTACTTGTTGCAAATTTTGAAGCCTTTGAATTTTTGCCTGAAATCATATTTGTTTCCGAAATTTGGATTTATTCCAATGAAATTGATGAATATAAAATTCCTAGTTATAACTTTTTTGCGAATCCTAATGATTCCTATTCTGCAGGTGGAGTGGGAGTTTTTGTAAGAGATTTATTTTATGGCGATATTAAATATATTAAACTTTTAAGTGTAGACATCATACAAGTCTCTTACACCATATTTAATTATAATATAAATTTTTTCTGTGTGTATAGACTTCATTCTCAACTTGTAAACTTATTTATTGATGAACTTTCTGATTTTCTGCGCACTCAACGAGCGGGTAATCTATTCATTCTAGGTGATTTTAACTTAGATATTTTAGTTTCCAACCCTTTTTCAGATTTTTACCTTGCAATGATTGCAGAGCATGGACTCATTTCTTTTATAAATGGTATCACTAGACCATCTTCGGGCACATGTCTCGACCATGTATTTGGTCGATTTAATTTTATTTCTTCTAATAATGTTTTTGGTATTCACCTTGATCTTGGCATAACCGACCATTGCATGACTGGCCTTCTTCTTGAAGGAATCTCAATCAAAAAAAAAGAAGGTACTTCTCGTCTAAAAGTGCCTAGAATCGATTTCCTTGATTTGAATAATAAACTGCGTTTTGAAGATTGGGCTGAAGTTTATAGTATAGATAATGCTTCTTTAGCATATGACGCATTTCTAAGAAAATTCCAAAAACATATTAGTTCTTCTAGCTTTACTGTTGTGCACAAAAAATCGAATACTAGACTTAAACCTTGGATCAATTACTCGCTACTCAAGAAAATAAGGCTGAGGCACAAACTTCAAAAGAAATGTGCTAAAAATCCACAAAATTCAAATCTAAAAACTCGTCTCGTTCGTTTATTAAAACAAGTTAATAGAGAAATTCGCAGTTGCCGTGATATCTACTTTCAGAACAGGATCAGGATGGCGAACGGGAATCGGAATAAAGAATGGCAAGTAATTAATAACATTACCGGTCGTAATACTCTTGATACATGTAAATCGATCACGTTAAAAAGCGGAAGTTCAACTATTTCGGATCCTACAGCCGTAGCTAATGTTTTTAGTTCTTATTTTGCCACAGTTGGTCAGTCATCTTTTCCGTGTTACTTGTCCTCCTATGAAAAAGCGAATTATAGGCCCATATCATTACTATCTTCTATCTCTAAAGTATTTGAGAAAACAATTAAGGTACGTATTTTGTCATACCTTAACAGAATTAAATTCTTTAGCCCAATGCAGTATGGATTTAGAGCAGGTCATTCTGGATCATTCAGGATCTGTGCTTGGCCCAATACTGTTTTTAGTTTATGTTAATTCTTTATTTGCGCAACCGTTTGAGGGTAAAATCACAGCATTTGCAGATGACCTTGGAATTGCTTACACCTCGGCCAGCCCATTGAATTTAATTGCAAACATAAACAATGATGTCCACTTATTGAGGTATTGGTTTGCTACACATAAATTAGTGATTAGCAATAAAACTAGGTTAATGTACTTTAGCATAGGTACGCAAGTACCCCCTGACCTGGATGTGATATTTCATGCACCTGATTGCGCTAGGTTTTCGTTAATTAATGATACGTTATCTGAGCAAAGGTTTACACACTACAATTCCGAAGTTGGCTGTAGTGGAGATTGTTTTAAAATTGAGAGTGTTGTGGACGTACCTAGGAGTTATTATTGACCAAAATATGAGTTGGTCCAAACACATTACCAATTTAAGACAGTGCCTTCTATCATCTATTCGTTGTTTGTATCGTCTCAAGAATTTCTTTTCTATCAATACATTGAAAATGGTTTACTATGGTCTATTTCACTCGAAATTGTAGTATGGCATTGGCTGCTGGGGAGGTGCCTATCGGACCAAACTTCAGCAGCTAGTTGTCCTCCAAAAATGTGCTGTAAGAAACATGTGCAAAGTTAATCGATTAACACATTCTATGGATTTGTTTAAGACCATGAAAATACTGGCAGTGAGGCAATTATATTTTTTCAAAGTTTTAAAAATCTTTTTTATAAGAGGAGGATATCTTCAAAGTCCTACCTCTGATGTGCATTACTTGCGTAGCCAAACTAGTTATGTTGTTAGTATCCCTACGTTTCGCACTACATGTTTCAAAAATTTTTATACGATTGTCTCTTGTAAGCTTTTTAATATACTCCCTGAAGGAATTCGAATCATAAGGAATTTGTTCTCATTTTTAAAAAATGTTAGGTCATGGCTTCTTATATTTGATCATAACGAAATCGAAGTTTTGTTACGCTCTATTATTTAGATTTATAAACAATTTGCTTGATATAAATTTTGTACACCCCACTATATTTGAAGTATTTATCTTTAATTTTGATGTGACATTTATTTCTATTTTTCCTTAAATATAAAATGTCACTGCTATTCTCGTTTGTTTTTGCTAGTAGATACATATACATACTGAAATTTCGATTGTTTTGTATTATTATATTTTAAGAGAATAAGAAATAAACAAAAAAAAAATTTTGTGTGGGTGTAAACCAAGATTCTTACGTAAAATACGCCATAATGTGGTCTGAGCGATGCCCAATTCTTGAGAACGCCGTGGAATTAACTGATTTGGATCGTTTGCTACGGACGCCTGAACGGCAGCGATATTTTCGACACTTCGTCCAACCCATTGTCTCACTAACACGGCAACATCACACAACGAAGATATACACTTAAATTTTTGCACTAAACTCGTTATTGCCTGTCTACTAGGGCGGGAATTACGACCGAAAATTGGAGTTAACCCTCCTAAAGTTGCAGTCACCAACTTTTAATTTCGGTAGAAAATTTTTATAATTTGCAAACGATTAGTGAAACAGTGCGTTCGCAAATTAAATTCAAAATTGTCAAGTCCCTATTGGGAACCCTTTAGAAATTCGAAAAAATATGACGTGGAATAATAGAGCCAGATATCTTTCATTACCCCGAAGTTGATAGGCAGTTAAGTTCTGATTCACCGCTTTTCCACTTCTCAAGTAAAATATTTTTAAGACCTTATAGAAATAAAGTGGTTTTAGTGGAAAAATCTTGGAGTTTAAAAAGAGGGAAAAACTATTGTCATGACGTTGTTTTGAGTCACGAACAATGATTGTTGGTTGCATTTATAGGTGCCACGCGAACATACCAATCTATACTGCAGCTTAGACTGTACTAAGCCGTAGTACACAGTCTCAAGGAGTTTTCGAGAACAAAAATTGTCCTAAGTGGTACATAATATGCTATGCTGGCAACAGATATTTTCGTATAATCCTTCCAATCTATTTTGCAATCAATATTCAATCCCAGATATTTGAAAGCAGGAACGAACAAAAGCGAATCAGTGGAGAGAGCAGCCTATGTTTAAGAATTGTGTTACAGTGCTCGTTCTCGCACTACAAGTTTTAACGCTGACATTTATATATTTACAGTCAGCACTATGTGAATATCAATACTTTTGGAGTGTGAATATCAATAGTGGACAACTTGAAAAATATGATTTTGGTTTTATCACTACGGCTAGTTTGTAGATATAGCCGTGTCTTAAAACTCCCAAGTCATGGGTTATATCCGCCACTAAGTCAAATACCGAATTACAGGAATACGTGCAAGCTATATTATCAGTAAAGTCAGTTTCTGTTCCTCTTAGATCTTGACTGAAGTTAGAGTTAGTAAACATAAGGAATAAAACTGGGAGAAGTACAGAATCCTGCGGAACACCGATTTGAATATCAACGCACTCACTGAAATTACCCCCTATTTTTACTCTTTGTTGCCTACCCTTAAGAAAAACGCCTTAAAACCACTTTTTCTAATTTTATTCGAAGAAATTTGTAGTCCACAGTACCAAATGCCTTGATAATGTCAATGAAGAGTGGAGCAGTACACTTTTTTTTATCCGACTTCCATCAATATTACTGCAGAAGTTTAACAGTGCCAACCCATACTGATGTTCACTGAAGAACGAGTATTTTTCAAGAAAGTTGAACAATTGTTGCCAACCCTACACATCAAATACTTATGCAATCTGCAAATATATGGTTGAACATGGATAAGTCATTCTCTCTCCGGCCGCTAATAGAATAACATTAAATATTATCAATACCCCTATATTGTAACATATAAGCACTTTATTCAGAATTGAAATAAAACCATTAAACTTTAAAGATAATTGTTTATAATAACTGGCAACGAGGATTAAAAGAAACATGCGACAAAAATAAAATAAATAAATAAGAGATTGAGTGGATCTAAATGGATAAAGTTTAACACGTGTTAGTTGCACGTAGTTGAAAAAAATCAGTGCAGAAATAAAAAGATGTAATTGGCTGAAGAGCTGAAATCGTGTAGCATTAAAATAGAAAAAAATCTGTGAAAAAATGAGTTACGTGGTAATATACTCGTAAATGAATTTGTGCCCAGAGAGGACTTTTCAGCGTATAAAGATATGTTAGAATGCAGCAATATTTCATCATAAACAAAATACTTGAAGAGCTACAAACACCTGTTTTTATTACTTTCGTCTGCTCCAGCATTACTAAGTACAAAATCATTCAAAGAGCTGATCAACCTACTGGAGCAACACTATGCGCCAAAACACAACAAACGAGCTGAACGTTTTAAGTTCCAAAAGGCCCGGCAAGAGGAGGGAGAATCAATAAGCGATTTTATCATCAAGCTAAGGAATTTGGCGGAAACCTGCAAATTTGGTGATTTCATCAATGACAAAGTACAAAATGCACATAACCTACGTAATTTAGCTCTTGAAGATGCACTAACAGATAAATTTATTGTTGGTCTTCGTAATGAGCGCATTCAACAAAGCATTTGAACGGACGATGGGAGAACTTTTGATAAGTGTTGCGAAATAGATCTCAATATGGAAATGTCCGAAAAGGAGAAAAAATCCATGCATCCTATGTCTAGTTCTATTAATTTAATTAAAACAAAAAATATGAATAAACAGTAGAAACCAAGAAGACCAGAATTAATAGAACAAAATCCAAGCAACAAATGTAAGCACTGTGGAAAACCGCATAAAGATCGTGATTGCCAAGCGAAAAATGCAATAAGAGGGGCATATCGCTACCGTTTGCTGGCGAAAGTAACCAAAGTGCATGTGGAGAAACAAAAATTAACGGAGTGCCACTAATGATGGATATACTCGTAGGTACAGGAGCTGGAGTATCAATTATTTCATATTCAGAGTTTAGAGATACGAGTATCTCGTAAGTATCCGTATATTAAAATTTTAGGCTGTATATTAAAACTGTGTACAATTTCAGACTGTCAAGTATAATAAAAGTCATAGAAAAAGCTATGGTCCAGGTGGAGTTCCAGGTAGAAAGAAAGAACATGGAGTTGATAATAGTGGATGGCTCGGTATCTGTTCCCTTATTTGAACAAAATTGGTTGAGTGGGGTTGTTCCGAGCTGGAGGCAGAATTTTCTGAAAACGAGTGTTCTACATGTGCAAAAGGTAAATGATATGGCAGACAGTGATATGGCGCTTGTTGTCTCTGTGGGTCATCAGAGACAATGTGAAATCAAGTGATTTAACACCGAAATAAATCGAAAGGTTGGTGCAAAACCTATTTTTTGCAAATCATATGCAGTATCGTACAGGCTGAGTGAGGCAGTATCAGATGAAATCGATAGGCTGGTTAAAGAGGGTATTTTGTTACCTGTGATACACATTGCGCATCTGTAATAGTGTGTGTACCGAAACAGAATTCCTCCATTCAATAAATTTTCAATAAATTTATAGAAATCGAACATTATTCGATCCCAAATGTTGAGGATATCTTTGCGAGTCTAGCTAATTGTAATTATTTTTTTCGTTTTGGTCTTAGTAGGGGCGTATCAGCAGCTAGAATTGGCTCCTGGTTCGAGGGAACTATTAACAATCAATACATGTAAGGGTCTTTTTCAGTACAGTAGACTACCTTTTGGAGTGTCAAGTGCACCATCGATATTTCAGTCCGTAATCGATTTTGGATGGAATGGAGTGTGTGTTCGTCTATTTGGACGACATTATTATAGGTGGGAGAAAAATAGAAAATTGCAAAATGAAATTGGATGTAATACTTCATACTTCGATTAAACAAACACAAAATAAAAATAGATTTTACGAAATGTTGTTTTTTACAATCCTCAGTTGAATATTTGGGCCATATAGTGTGTCATAACAAAGTTAGACCGAATCCAAAAAAAAGTCGAGGCCGTGACGGAGGCACCACGATCTACAAACTTTAAAGAGCTTCAGATATATTTAATACTTATAAATTATTACAGTCAGTTTATACTCAATCTCTCAGGGAACTTAAAAAGTATGTACAACCTTTTAAATAAAAAAAGTAAGTTTATTTGGGACGAAAGTTGTTAAGTGGAGTTTGATAACTCCAAGTAACTCCAAGAATTGCATTTTTTACCGCGACAGGATTTTTGTGCGCTTAATGTTAAGACAACAGGTTTGGGAAACAGTGCACAACAATCACAATGGCGTTGCATTTATGAAGAAAATGTGCCCTTCTTATGTTTGGTGGCCACAAATCGACAGCGATAGAAACAGTCATAGCAAATCGGCTACTCTTTTGAGCGTGTACACCTTGATTTCATTTTCTTCGCAGAAAACATTGTTGCTATCAGTTGATGTTTTTAGTCGATTTCTGCATGTAGTCATTATGAGTACACGTCCGCCAAAAGTTTAATCTTAATCACTAAATAACTTAATCACTATATTTTTTCTACATTCGGATATTATTCAGAGATTGTAACTGATAACGGACCCCCATTTGCATCGTTCAGTTTCAAAAAGTTCTGTTTAGCCAGTAAAATAAAACAGAGTCATAGTCCACCCTTTGTTTACTTTCAGTTGTCATTGAAGAAGTTTTTAGATATGGAGACAATTGCTGAATTATTCTCGAAGTACTTGCTGTCGATTCTTCTGGAGTGTGTTCTGTGCGTCTTGGTGTGATGTGCCGTTGGAGTTGGTTTCATCGCCCTCATTACAATCCTTTGCCGTTCAACAAATACCTGTGGGTCTGCTGTTGCCTCTTGCTGTGTGCAAAACTCACCTGGGAGACTCAAATTGGGGTCATTGGTGGGTGGTAATCTTTAGTGGTGTACCGTAGTGGCATATCCAGTGAGTGAAAAAACTTTCTGAAATTGTTTCCGCAATGGTGCCTTCCAATGCTATGGCTACCGGCAGACGGGAAAATCTGTCTATGATGGAAAGACAGTACTTGTAATCATTAACCATTGGCAAAATGATATCCATATTAACATGATCCATGTTAACATGATCAAACCGATTGTCAGGTACTCCGATTCTTTGCGGCGGTAGCCGATTGTGAATTTGGATCTTCGAACGTTGACATGGTATGCATTCTTTGGTCTACTTGATCGCGTCTTTTTATATGCCTGACCAAATATATTTTTCTTTTAACTGGATACTGGTGCTCCTACCACTGGGATATGCAAGACCGTGATCATGTGCAAATGCTGTTTTCCTTATGTTCGTAGGTATTTACGGTCTCACTGCGCCTGAAGACACGTCACAGTAAATTGTGGTGTTGGGTTCTACTGTTAATTTTTGTAGTTTGAGTGATGAATTCTTTATAAGTTCTTGTAGCTCAGGATCCTGGTTTTGTGCGGCTTGAATCTCATGAGCACTGAGTAGCGTTGGCATTTCGATGGCACAAATTCTTGATAGCGCGTCTGCAACGGTATTTTCCTCCCTTTTAACATGTATTATCTCGGTGGAAAACTCGGAGATGAAGTTGAGTTGTCGTTGTCTTTGTGAAGCCTTTTCAGATTTTTGGGCAAATGCATAAATTAAAGGCTTGAGATCCGTCTTGATCAAGAATTTTCCGCATTCAAGGAGATGTTCGAAGTACGTTATCGCTTCAAATATGGCTAACAACTCTCTGTCATAAGTGCTGTAGTTTTTTTCTGTTTTACTCAGTTTGCGCGAAAAAATCCAACTGGTGTCCAATTCCCAACAAGCTGTTGTTCCAGGGTGGCTCCTATAGGTACGTCAATGTGCAGTTGGTGATAAAAATGTTGTGGTCGCTCTTGAAGCAAGCTGTTGTTTGATTGTCTCAAATGCTTCCTCGGCTTCCGGTGTCCACTTTAAAACTCTTTTGTCTCTCTTTTTTTCTGGAGTCGGTTAAAAAACTGTTCAGAGGTACTTCAGTTTGTGCAGCATTTGGAATCAGTCATCGGTAGTAGTTGATGGTACCGAGAAACTTCCTAAGATCCTTGATGGTTTGAGGTTTTGGATAATTTTTTATCGCTTCACGCATCTACTATGTTTCTTATTACCCAGATGTGTGTGATGACAGATACGGCAGAACCTGAATCAATTAAGAATTTGTGGCGAGAATTTTTATCATATACGTGAAGACGATACTCACCGAATTTGTTTATGTTGGGAGCGAGATCTAAATCTGTATGGCGACTTGTTCCTCATTGTTGTTTGTTCTGGGTGGGTTTTTGATTGCTATTACTAGCTAGGCTAACGTCTTTTCTATTTTGTTCAGTCTGTCTTCATGATATGTGTCTTTCCGAGATCTGAACGATGGACCCTTATCCTCGTTGTTTTTGTTGTTCATAGCCATGACGTATGGAGTGTGACTGTTGTTTTCCATTATGCTATCAGCTATGTCAGCGAGCTCTGTAAGGGTGGCTTTTAGGACAACTTGCAGTATGTTGTGCACGTTTCCTGGTAGCAATCCTAACCATTTTGTTCGGTGAAGATCATCGGATGCCTTGTTGTTTGCTAGATCTTTCATGTACCGTATTAGTTGTGACGACTTTCTGTCCCCAAGTTCAATTTCGGACAGCGGTTTGTCTAATTGGCGTTCGGAAGAGTCTGTGAATCTCTTAATTAGATTGTCTCTAAGATGCAAGTATTTCTTGTCGTTGGCCGGCGCCATGATGATGTCTGGAACTTCAGCTATAGCAGATTCGTCTAGAGCTTCAAAGACGGCGTCGTATTTTGCTCGGACAGAACAAAGATTTCTCCTACGGAATATGGATTCTACTTGCTAAAACCAAAGATGGGGCTTACCTTTCCAGAAACTCGGAAGTTTGTAGACTGATGTAATCGCCGAAACTTCGTTGCGGTTCTCACTGGCAGCTTGGTCAGGAAAGCTTGTCCTTATTTGTTGCAGGTGTGCTACTTCGTCCTGAAGTTGCTGCAAGCGCTGCGTTAGGAGTTCCTGGTCTAGAAGGTTCTCGGCTTGTGCAAGTAATGGCAAATTTTTTGTTTTATTCGATTACTGTATTGTTCTTTAATTCGGGATCACCAATGTGGCTACTTCCTCCCATCAACGAAGCAGATAAACAACAATTAATGTTATTATACTAAATATCTTTATTAATATCTGAATGAAATCTTTCCAGTTGTGCTCCAGCCACCTGGCCTTTTAGAGGGAAAAATTGAGAAGTATAATTCTACACATTGCAGCGTCGTGGCCGAAGAATTTGCTTCCTTGGGCGCCGTTCTTTGTCCTGTGTCGGAGTTTGGCAAATATTGTTATCCGTTGGCGCTGCTATCAGTTGCGATGTTACCACAGTTTTATCTCGATTTATGACCTAAATAATTTGTTATTGCAAATTAAATTAATTATGTGGTAAGTTCCACTACTTACCACTACGTGGCGGTGTAAATTATTTATTTGACATAACACTACATTATCTTCTGCTATCTAGGTTGGGCTATCATCCAATAGACGGCGCCGTAATATGTTTGAATATTCCATTGTAAACTTCAAATACTTTTTGAAAAAAAACCCCTCAACCACAAACTGACATTGAATTTATTTGGCTAGGATATATGCTATAAATTGCTATGCTTCTTTCGTTCGACAAATTTTATTTGTATTTGAGTTCTTGGCTAGGAAAAATACATTTATTGAGTTTGCTGGTCATGATCGATGGTTCCTACCTCTTTCGCTGATACATAAGAGTTAAAATGCCTAATAGCAATAAATCTATTACTCTACGGAGCCAGAGCTTCAACCAGGCCGCATTTTAAGCTATTTACAAAAGGGAACCGCCTGTAATTCATCTGATGTTCACCTTAAAGCTGGACAGCGAATATACACATTTCAACCCTAAAAATGTTACAGATTGGTTTTTTTTTTTTTTTTTTTTTTTATAATTTACGCGCGCCTAAGGGGTTGATACCCTTTTACTGTTGCCAGGGCGCGGGCGGAAAGACAGAAGGAGGAGAAAGGAAAATTGTTTTTGTAGTGGTTTGAAACTCAGGTGTGTTTGGTTTCTATGTTTGCTCTCCAGGGGTGGGAGTCCGAATAGGACGGAGAGTTTTTCTTCACTCAGAGTGATTCGAGATATAATTCCCAGTATTTTTTTCATTGCTTGAAACTCTTATAACAGCCAGTGAGAAGATCCCATGCAAACACTTTTGTTGGCATACTTTCGGCTTTGTGATACTGCTGATTTTGCCAGAAATGTTTCCAAGCATGATACTTCGTATTCGTATACGTTGTATACAAAACAGACACAATACTTCAACATTTTTTGTTATCTTGGTTGGGTAAGCATCCAATAGAAGGCTCTGTATTAAAATTTCAAAGGTTTCCTTGATGTTTTAATTTATTCACAACACACGTGAGTTACGACGAACGACTCGCCAAATCACCCGCATAGCATTTCCTAGCAACAACAGCATTCGATTCGTTGTAACATCCATTCAATTGTGAACGACGACCCCGGTAACTGCTATAATTAAAAAAAAAATAATAAGTGGTGTTAAAATCTCTGGTTTTTTTCCGAGACCTTGCTTTTTTAACTTATCGTGCATTATTCGTACATCATTTTTTAAGTGTTGATATACCTTGATTATTACATTTAATAAGACGTGACAATTAATTTAAAAACGTGTAAGTATTTTTAATAGTTTATTTTAATAGTTTTAATTACTATTTTCAGTAAAATGCCATCAAAAAAATCAAATCTCAACAATGAGCGTTGCAATAAGGCAATACGCAGACGTGTTGAAAGAAGTCATCAATTGGAAGGACAAATCACAGAAAGAAATGCAGCTGCTAGAATCAGGAAAACAAGGAGTCGTGCACAATAATCTCGAGAACAGCGTGACGAACGTCTGCTACAAGATATATCGAGGAGAAGAGCGACGCGTGAACAGCTCATAGCCACAATTAGAGCACGAGCACAAGCACGAGCACGAGAACGAGAGAGACAGCAAACCAGCTGCGCATTAACACGTGCATCATTTGTTCGTCTTGCGTTCGATAAGTTCCATAAGTGCAATGGACAATATATGCCAATATTGTCAGGCGTTAAAATTCCGCAATGAAGCACCCGCCATTAGTTGCGCATCAGGAAAAGTTGTACTGTTAACTCTTCCCATTTCGCCAGAAAAACCTTCACAATCACTTCTTGCTGGCGAATCAGACCATTCGAAATTATTTTTGCGCAAGACACGAAAATTCAATTCTTGCTTCCAAATGAAGTCATTTGCGGCAACCAAAATTTGCGATCTCATATACGATGGACATAATTTTGAAACTACATTTAAAATACAAGGCCAAGTGTACCATAGGATTTGGTCGTTGATGCGAATGCCTAATGATGATCCGTAGTTTCTCCAAATCTATTTTATAGGCAGTTGCGAAGAACGTGAGTCAACTCGGTGCCAGTATAATTTCATCGAACAAGCGGAAGAGCGAGCAATTGTGATATTCTTAGAAAATTTTTTGGAAAATGGTAATCAATTTATTCAATTGTTTAAAAGAGTTTTGCCGCAATTAAGGAATGACAAATATCGAATCGTCTTACGGCTCTTATTTGGACCTATTGCTATACAACGTACGGATACAACTGACTGGGAGTAATCTCCAAACGTTAAAATGTCTGCATACTGTACGACAGTGACCATTGCGGTTTTAGTACCGAAATAACAATTCCTAACGAAATTGTGGAGTTGGAAGAGTTTGTTCCTAAGTTTTCTTACAATTATAGTAAGGCTCGCTGGACACGTTTCTCCAGAACCTTGAAAAGAGCACTAGCCTCGAATTCGCTCTACCCACCGTCCAATAGGAATCTGTCTAACGAGGAGCTTGACAGATACCCAAAACAAATGGCCCAAACAATTAAACAAACGATGGACATTACAATACCTCGGTATGAACACACACCCAACGAAAACCTATTCCGCAATACTACCATCGACGCACTGCACCGACACAAAAGTAGACTGCTATCAAGACTCAAAACCTTGTACAGGCGGTTTACTGACAGACAGAACGTGGAGGTTAGGACACTGAAGTCGTCAATTAAAAACCTCCAAATATTGTTAAGAAAGAATTACAGAGCATCTGTAAGTTTGTACTGGAACAACAGAATTCGGGCTGTAAATTCGAGCAACCCGAGTATGTTCCCGCAAATAAACAAAATATTTAGGAGAAAAAACCAAAACGACCTATGCGTACAGTGTCTTAAAATTCGTAGAACTACGGACAACGAACGAATACTAACTACTGCAGGCATAGATCCAAATAAAGCCGCAGATGATGATAATTTCTTTGTGATCGAGGATCCTCAGGAGAAGGTTGAGGCTATAGGAGCGACTTTTCAGGAAGTGTATAGAACCAATGACGTCATTGGTTCTAATCACGATCTGGAGAATCGAGTCCTTCTGCACAATTTCTACCTGCGAAATGATATACAGAACTGGCGATTCGAGAGCACGGGTTTCACCCAGTTCAGTGACGAGAATATGGCAAATAATGTCATCGGCAATGAAGGGGACCTACCCCCGTTCATTTCAAAGGAAGAACTCCACGAAATCTTCGACACAATAAGAAGTAAAAAATCAGTGGGAATCGATGGAATACCGAACATTGTGCTTCGACATCTCCCTCTAGAAGCGGTAAACATTTACACCAGCCTGTTTAACAATGCATTGAATAATGTACATTATCCAGAGCATTGGAAAACTGCGGTGGTTTATCCCATCCCTAAGAGAGATAAAAATACATTCAATCCGGCGAATTTCCGGTCGATAAGTCTCCTTCCGAATATCAGTAAAGTGTTCGAAAAGGTAATCAATAGAGTCCTGACTAAGTGGGTTGAGGACAAAAATATAGTTCCGGACAATTAATTCGGTTTCAAGGCGGGGCATGATGTCATACATGCCGCGTCTAAGCTGGTGTCAGATATCCAATGGAATAAAAGCAAAAACCAGTGTACTGAGGCCTGTCTGGTTGACTTGGAAAAGGCCTTCGACACCGTATGGTTAGAGGGGCTTTTCTACAGGCTGGCCAGATTGGGCATCAGTAAACCACTTTTGTATATTCTTCATAATATGCTCAGCAGCAGACAGTTCATCGTGAAAAATGGCGATGCGACTTCTGTTGGGACATTTCAAATTAAAAACGGTCTGCAACAAGGTGCGGTTAATTCGCCGATCTTATTCAACATACTCGTATACACAAGGGATTTGATAGGTTCACTTCCCCATAGCATAGCGTATGCAGATGACTTGATAGCGTACAGAAGAGGTCCAAAGGTTGAGGTCAGTAACATGCTTTTGCAACGTGACTTCGAGCAAATTAAGCGATTTTGCGAAACCATTCTATTTAGAACGCCGTTATCTGGGACACCAGAAAGAATTGGCGAAAATTCTCGATCATTGGACAACGCGGCCAGCCATTTGCTGGTCGAAATGTAGTCAGATACCTTGGGATCTGGCTAGACCAATATCTATATTTTAACAAGAATGTAAATGCTGCTCTGGCCAGGGCCAAAGGTGCTTTTGGCCTTACAAGGAGGCTGTTTTATAGCAGCCAACTCGATGCGAGGGTGAAAGTTATCTGCTACATGGCCCTCATCCGGCCCATGCTGGTATATAGGTGGCCCGTGTGGTTCAACGTGAAAGCGAGCTTAATGGAAAAGATTCGGGTGTTTGAGAGGGCTTGCCTTAGGGTTTGTTTTACAGGTTTTACAGAACACCAGAATCGGAATACATAAAATTCTATCCCAATGAGGTTCTATACAACAGGGCGAATCTAATAGAGTGGACAACTTCGCTATTAAGTTGACTCGAGGGCATATTGCGAGAGCAATGACCTCGTCCAATAACCTGATATCTGGGGCCTACTACCCCAACTACTTATATCATGAGAGTGTGCGCTTGAAAGGCTTCGTGCCCCCTGAAGCGTTCCTCTATTTAGACATGAAAGGGCTGATCCAGGATAGGTTTGCGGTGCCGCTAATTTTCCCCGTAGCTCGTGCAGTGGGTGAGGTGCGACTCAACTACAACAGAGACGTCGCACACGGCAGTACTGAACGTCTCAGGTTTAGCAGGGCGGTTTCAAAACGCGATAAAAAAGATGTTGTCTTGCAGCACCAAAATATTTGGAGGTTGAATGAAGAAGACCCGACTTCTTCGTCGTTTCCTTCAAGTCCAGGTTAGCCTAGTCAGAAGGCAAAGTGGGCCATATTTCCCATACTATGTTTAGAAAATGGCCGGCTTACATAGGTTAGGATAGTTTTAAGGTATGAAGGTTGGCAACCTTGGGTTAGCTAGCTGTAAGGTTAGCAACTTGAAGTTTGCTAACAATTAGGTTAGATTAGATTGTATATTTAGACTAAGTAGTTTAAGGTTTAGTATAAGTTAGCAAAAATAGTTAGTTTAAGTAGTTTAAGTATTTATACCTTTAGTATAAGTTTTATATAAACACAAAAAAATGCTCATTTACTAAGTTTTTTCTTGAACAATTAATTTTTTCTTAGTTTAACTTTAATATATGTTAATCAACAGTAATTAAGATTGAAAATTGTAAATTAGACGTCGAAAGACATAAAATAAAAATATATTATAGTTTAGCTTAGAGCGCCCGTTTTTTGGGCCAGTAAGTTAGAATATGTTAATTAAGTTATAATAAGCTAGCATTTAAGCATTTTTTCTGTTAGCATGTAAGTTCAGTAAATTTAAGATGAATAAAATAAAATGCATTAAAAACGAAAAACGAGGATGCTGTCCATTCCTCGTTTTTCGTTTTTAATGCATTTTATTTTATTCATCTTAGACGATTTTTTTTTAAAACATAGAATCCGCATTGTCAATTGTATAAATAAAGTATAGGAATAGCCTTTTATATTTTTTTTTATTTAATATTAAACTTGAAACAGTTCTGACAGTGGATAAACCTCCAAAATTGTCGAAATACTTACAACACTAGTCAGCACCAATTTAGTTGACTTCATCGTGGTACCACTGTAGTGACCTCAGTAGATCACCTTAATGTTTTCTAAGCAAATCTTACCATGAGGCAGAAAGTACAATTGCCAGTTCAGTTAACCCATTTACGCCCTCTGTACGAAATAAACGAGAGTACTTTGATAACCGTTATTTGCCAAATAATAATTGAAATTCACGATTTAGTTTTTAATACGAGTATCACTTACAGATCTGCTTAAATTTTTGTGCTAAAAAAATTAACATTAACTACAGAATTTTCCGAAAATTATTGACAGTTCTATGTGTTCATAGTGAGATAGGTAAGGTTTATAATGATTTTAATTGGTTAATTTTTTATTGAATTAATTGATTTACAAACAAAGTAGAAAGAATACGTCAAAAATTTTATTGGCAGAACTGCTTTTATGCAACCCGTTACTAATATATAGGATTTGGAGTGCTGTTTTTGTGAGTGTAGTTTTTTTTAGTACAATGGTAGCCCATTTGAAAGCATATTGAAAATTCGAATTTTTTGCTCAGGTGTAAGGATCCAAAATGTCAGAGGTAATTTCTTAGGACTTCAAGAAGCTATCAGCAGCATTTTGAACAAAGAAGATGACGATGAGTTTGATATCGTGATTGTGCCACCGATGAAGAGGAAGAGGAGCGCCCCGAAGATGAAGTACAGATTGCTACTACCAGGTACTTTGCAGGTAATGCACCAACATATGACACAACGGGACGAAAGTGACTGGGAACCTCTTTCGAACAAACGACGACGTACCGAAGTGCCTGACTCTTTGCCAACTTGGAGGCATTGTACCCCATCGTATTCCTCCAAATACCCACTTGCTGATGGTGTACAGGCTAGAAGGAACCAGTTAATTGAAGAATTAGTAAACTGAGCTCCTGTGGAATTATTTGAGAAAATATTTGAGAAAATATTTACGACCTGATTATATGAAATAGCATGTTGTACACAGGGCAGCATAATCGACATGGTTTTGAGTTGAGTAAGGACGATTTGCGTGGCTTTTTTGGCATCTAACTTATGTCTGGTTATCATAAACTACCAAGAGACATTGGAGTCTCTGCTGTAGCTAATTGTATGTCACGAAACAGGTATTTAGAAATAAAGAAAAACCTGCATTTAGCTTATAACACCTTTGCTGAAATGCTGAAACGTCCAGTGATAAAATGTTTAAAGTTCGGTCTTTATGTGAGGTACTGATTCCATTGTTAGTACAAACGAACCACTGGGCTCTCGTGTGATGAAAACGTTGCTTCAAGAAACATCAGCAATACCACAAGAACACGCTGTATACTTCGACAATTTTTTTACAAGCTACGATTTGTTGAAGGATTTGAGAGAATTCGGATACAAAGCTACAGGAACTAACAGGAATAGGACAAAACATAAAAAAAAAATTGCCCACTTTGATCAGTAAAATATATGAAAAAACAAAGAAGAGCTGAATATGACTATTGTTTTGATACTAAAAATTAATTATTGTTCGTTAGATGGAAGTACAACAGCGTATGTACCATTAGAACCAATTTTGACACAGTTAAGCCTGTTGGTAAAGTGAAACGATGGTGTTCAGAAACTAAAAAAAAGGTGGATGTGGATATACCACACGTTTTTCAAAAATACAATACATGAATGGAAGGAGTCGATGAGATGGACCAGTCTATTTCATTGTATCGCATAGACATCCGGGGTAAGAAATGGTGGTGGGTAATTTTTACTTACTTGCTCGATATGGTCATTTCAAATGCATTGCGCCTGCATGAAATATAAAATGCTGAGCCTATGGACCAACTAGCTTTCAGACGGAATATTTGCAGAAATTACCTGCGTCACCAGAATAAAAACAAAAGCCGTTCATCGAGCTCAGTGATAGTTGGTCTCACACCAAAAAACAACGGACACAACCCTCAGAAGCCAAAACAATTGCGATGTGTTATGTGTTACACACACATCAAATGGAAGTGCAGCAAATGCAAATTTTGTATAGACAAAGATTGCTTTTTACAATTTCATTTATAAAAAGTACACCTTCAAAATGCACTTTGAATTTTCTTTTTTTTTTTGTGTTTTCCCAACTAATTTGTCTTAAACTGTTCATATACACTAATAAAGGTATTTCAGTATTATAAGCATTAGTTTCACTTTGGCCGTTAATAGATTAAAAACTATTGTACAGTCATTCTAAAGCGATAAGCGTGCTTAGTACGATCTTTCAGTGCAACCTAATCGAACGACGTTGGTAGTTTGGAGAGATAAGTTATTCTTCAAGTCTATATGAAAACAAAAAATGTATAACGGTTTTATATTCATTTCAGAAAATTGGCTCTTCTGTAGATACTCTTTCAGCACATACTGTCAATTAAACATTCAACTTAAAACTGGAACAATTCAATATTATAGTGATAACACAAGTGGGTTTGTTTGATTGGATTCACATTATCATCTATTCGGGCTTATCGTACGAGTACATTGTATGTGGTTAAATGTACTCTCACATGTGTGTCTATTTGGTTATTATTACGACTCTCGCACGCTTTTTTGGCGCCATTTGGTCTGTTCACGGTATTTGTCATAAATTGTCTTTTTGTTTATGTTGACACAATGTGGTGTCAAAAGCGGAAAACCTCAACTAAGCACATTTCGTTGGATGGGTAAAGGGAATTAAACCAGCAATTACCTTTATTATTTACGTACTTACTTAGATCTTACTTAAGATTCCATGGACTTCTGGGTTTCGAGCGGACCTAAGACCTAATAATTGATGCTAATCAAATCGTTGGTAAATAGTTTCAGACGTTCACACAATATAGCAATCAAGGTCTTGTATCCGATGCTAATGTGACTGATGACTCTATAGCTGACACTGCTCACAGGTTATATTATGGTGCGGCAATCATTACATTCACATAACATACGAGTATATGTACGTAATAGCGCCACTGCTGGGATGAAATGAAAACAGTACCAAAGTACGGAATCGTGTGACTAAACTTGTATGAATAAATGTTATAGATTTTGCCGACCTCCGCATCACCAAAATCAAGTGAGGATAACCAATGTCAATGTTGCCAGGAGGTCATCAGAAATGCCGCCTCTGATGTGCTGGGTTTTATAAAGCGAACACGTGTAAAAAAAACCCATGATTCGACGATATTGCCGGCAAGAACCCTCAGCCGATTAAGGGTGTATCGTGCAACACTTCACGCGAGGATGAGACCTGGGGCCTGTAACACAATACAACAAGTCAACAAGTACTTGTTCAACTATACGAGTAGTTGTGAAACAAGTACAGTTCATTTGTGATACAGACAACAAAAACTGTAAACTTGTTGAAAAAAAAATTTCGCTCGACTTGTTAATCACTACATCGCCGAAATCAAGCAGTATTGGGCGCGATAAGTACATAGATGGGGACCACATGGGAACTCGGTACACCGCATGCTGTTTACAAACGCCACATGAGCATAGTACCCCGTACGATCCTTTGAAAAATAAAATAAAAGAAAAATAAATAAGAAAATAATAATATTATCAAAAATTAGAGAAAACAAACACATTTTGTTTGGTGCTTTCTCTGATTTATTAATAAAATCAAATAAAGCTGATAAATGGCGGGAGATACATTTATTAGCACAAAGTTTGAATATACTCGTAGTTCCTGTGAGAAAAGACTAGGCATATATCAGAGATGTACGAGTATTTTGAAGGCGATGGCAATAAAACTTCCACTTCAGCGCTTGTTTTCTCTTGCTGTTCTTTATTTTCTTCCTATAAGGTATAGTTTACACAACTGCGAGACATGTTGCATAGAGTAACACAGCATTTGCGGGTGAGGTTGAAGGTGGCATTAGCTATGTTCTTAATGGGTAAACGCTGTCACCTAATATTACGGCATTGGAAAAAGGCATAAATCCATTTTCCATTTTTTGAAATAGCGTACTATTTAGCAGCAATCGCGCATCATGCACGCTTCACGGCCAGTTAGCACTGACATAATAGAATCTAAGGTCGGGTCCGCATACTGCCATACAATTAGCTGAATATTTGCCATGTGGATCAAGAAACACTGATTCATTATTTGATGGTGCGTCAATGTTAATCAAAATACTATCGATTGCACCACACACTTCCGGCATACCACCTTTCTCAAAAAAGTCCTGAATCGTAAAGTGTAAACTTTCGAAATTGATTACTCTTATTAGCTTCGTTCTGTTGTACGAATCTCATTAGGATAGAATTTTATGGACTCGACTCTAGTGTTCTGCATAAGCGAAGGCAATAATCTGGAAGGCAGTGTTGCAAATGACAAAATCATTTCATAACATTTCATTTATTAGTGCAAATATTACTTGTCGAGCAGTCATTTAAAGATCTTAGCGTCAGCTGCACCGGGAATGGTGGAGCTGGCTGTGAACAAATTCAGAACATGTCCAAAATAAAGAAAAAAAAGTCATTTCGTTTGATTTACAAGATAGTAGGATTGATTTTTAAATAACAAAGATTGGAAAGATAATAGTCAGCTGCGTTGAAAATCGTAGATTACTCGTCAGCTAACTTTATAAACCGGAAATAAAAAGTGAGAGTTCAAAGTCATTTCATAAGTCACGAAACATGTGCAGCGTATCATCTTCTCGGCGATTTTATATTCGAAAAGCTGTAAGACTTTCGGTGTGCGTGGATGGAGATGTAACACTTGTTTGTCAACAGGGGTTGGCACGCTTGAGGTTGCACGGCATTCTATATTTCACAGTAGCTTACTAAATTTATCGCTCCAATAAAAGAAATTAAGTACGAAAACATTTGGTCTATTGTGTTGGATTAACTTAAACTTATGGTCGTGTTGTAGATGTTATAACACCTGAGGGAATCCCCCCACAGCAATTGGCGTCGCCATTCGTATCATGAAAGCTTCTTCTTAGTTTCTGTTGGAAGAGTGCTTAACTAATAAAATTATCGAACTCTTCTCTACGCGATCATTTCAACGTTCTACACGGTGTTAGCACTTTGCCATCTCAAGGGAAACAATACAGAAAACAAAATTTTTTATCACACGAAGATTTTGGGGAGAATTATAGACGCGATTATTCTAGTTCACTTCATTGTGTACAGGTTTTTTTCAATGTAAATATTTGTGAATATGAATTTGAATGGATAATAATTAGAATAGGTTAAGCTGACTTCCGTACATATGTATCATATATAGATCATAAGGTATTTAACAAAAGGTATATATGTTTATACAAGGTGGCGCAAAATTAATCATCCAATTTTGCTTTTGAATTACTTTTTTACTAAAAGTTGGCGCGACACGATTAGGAAATCGACGTCGAAATTCACGCTGCGATAACACCATCGACCGATTATTGGTGAAAAACATCAACACGCTCTTGTGGAATATAGCGCTGCATTGCTTGTCTGTTTGTATATTGCAACTGTCTAGTTCACAAATGTCAAATATGATTGATGTATGACGCCATTTGCAAATATTATACCATCTTCCGATAGGGGTTTTGATAGGGACTTTGTGCCGCCTGCACATGTAGTTTTAATAAAGTTGCATTTACCGAATAAAGTAAATGCACGGGCATTTACTTCTCCGCTGGACTTTCTACAACTACATTCGGCCATTCTGGTTGTCGCCCGACTAGGGTGAATTTCCACTATTGACTTCATCATCGTAGTTCTTATAGTCTTCCTCTTCATTGTCTGAGCAATATATCTTCCACGGCTTCGTATAGTCGACTGCTATCGAAGTAAGTTTGAGGCCTTCGTGGTCTGCCACTTTATGCACGTCATATTGGTTACCGCGCTTAACTTTCGAAATTTGATAAGACCCCAGGTACTTAGGGCATAGCTTAAACCCTGTTCTAAATTGTGTACGTTATATAGCAAATCGCCAACCTTTTATTTAATCAGATATTTTCTTTTACGATTGTACCCTTTCTTATTCTCCTCCTGTACTTTTAGAATTTCTTGCTTCGCGGAATTTCAAATTTTTTGACGGTTTCGTTCGAAGTCTAAGCGAAGTCCTTCCTCGAATAGTTGCGAGAGCGGTAAGTCTTCATTTGTAAACATCTGTTCCCCCGTAAGCAGCCTAAATGGCGTTCTTTTAGTGGATCCTGGTGTTGCAGATTTAAGAATTTGCTAGACATGTTGATACCACTTGATGGTATACCACCTTGATCAAAAAGTTTATTCAGAAATTTAAAAATACAAGTTTATTCATCTAAATCTATATTGTCCCCTTCAAAGTAATCACCATCGACTGCAACACACTTATGCCAGCACTTGATTCAATCCTCGAAACATTTTTTATATTCAGTTTTCGATATATCCATCAGTGCTTCCTGCGATTTTTCCATTACTTCCTCTCGGCTGCTGAAACGCGTTCCCCGTAGTGGTTTTTTAACTCGATTGAACAGAAAGAGGTCACAGGAAGCCAAATCAGATGAATTCGGTGGCTGTTGGATGGTATTTGTTGCATTTTTCGTCAAAAAATTATGAATAATAATGGCACTGTGGGACGGTGCGTTATCATGGTGCAAAATCCACGAGTTTTCTGTCCACAATTTTGATCTATTTCGGCGAAATGCTTGACGCAAACGTCTCATAACGTCCAAATAATACTCTTTTACTTACTGTCTGGTCTTCTGGCAAAAATTCATGATGCACTACACCGTTGTAATCCATGAAAACCGCGAGCATTGCCTTCTTTTTTGACTGAAAACGATGTGGTTTTTATTGGTCTCGGCTCATTTGGTGAACGCCATTCAATTGCCTGATGTCTGGATTGCGTATCGTACTCATAAGCCCACGTTTCGTCTCCAGTAATGATCCTTTTGATGAATGTGGGATCGGATTCAGCCTCGCAAATCATCTCTTTTGCGACGTCAACACGGTCTCGAAATTTCAAAAACGAGTCGATTGCTGCGAACAGGGTATGAAGAAGCATGTCCATTTTATCTATAGGATTGAGTAACACTTCCATTTTCCCAGATTTTTTTGATGCAAGGATACAGCTGATACAGCTACTAGAAACTGCTTTAACAACTTTTGACAGTTTGAGTATAAAATAATATTTTCGAATCATAGCTTCGACTTTGCGATCATTGAAGTAACTTTATTCATGAATTTTCTATACAAGCTGCCATTGCATTAGTTTTGGTACTACTCTTGTATGATCTCCGTTTGCATATTTATATATAACACCACATCGAAGAAAATAATCCTCAAATTCTGACGATTTTAGGATTTTCAAATTCATCCTTCGCCTGTACTCTCTTTATCGACTCAATAACGCCATCTTCTATAATTCGAATGGTTGGATACCTGATAAGGCCAATTGAAGGACCCAGTTTGCTACTCTGCTATTTAAGTCCTTCTTAGCCATTGTTAACGCGAAGGCTTTGCAGTCGGTGAAGATGTCGAATTTGAACCCTAACAAATAGATACGTAGTTTATCTAAGGATCGGACAACCGCTAGAATTTTCAACTCATAACTGGAGTAGCTTTCTTCTATAGGCAAGCCTTGTAGCTGAGGAAGAACACTGGGTAAAAAAGATCATCGTCGCCTTTCTGGAGTAAAACTGCGCCATATCCATTCTCGTTGGCATCTGTACGCAATTGCGTAGGGCGAGAAGGGTCAAAAAAATTCAACACAGCTTACCCACATAGACCTTTAAAGTGAAGAATGCTTCCTTTTCATTTTGTCTCCAAGCGAACCGTGCATTCTTTTTATGTCAATTCAGTAAGCGGCTTAGCCAGGAGAACATATCCTGATATAAACTTTTGAAAGAATCCTGTAAGTCCTAAAAACTCATGATGTCTCTCACATTCTTCGGTACTGGGAATCTTCTTACGGCTAGCACTTTTTCAACAGAGAGTCAGTTGGTACCATTTTCAATTATTGCCCTAGAAACTGCACCAATTTACAATACTTCCAAAACTTTCCTCAGAGACTATGTTTTCTGGCGCATTTTGGGAGGGAATGATGAGGTCATCCATGTATACGAGAAGCGTACCTTCCTGAATCATCGTCCGAAAGATGTCATTAATGAATTGCTGAAACACTGACGGAGAGTTAAAAAGCCCAAAATGAGCTCTATTGAATTCTTACTGACAATCGGGCGTAACGAAGGCAGTATACCTTCTACTTTTTTCCTCTATTCTAACACGAAGAAACCCATTTTCAAGATCAAAGGTTGAGAAAACTTTAGCTTTATGTAAATTTCCAAGGACTTCCTCTATATTAGGCAAAGGAAATCTGTACTTTATTACTTTCCGATTCAGCTTTCTGTAGTCTACGCAAAGTCGACTGCTTCCGTCCTTTTTCCGAGTCAAAACTATAGGACTATCATAATCCGATTTGCTCTCACGAATGATTCCTTCATCTAACCATTCCGAAATTTGTTTTTGTACTATCTCTTTTTCTAATATTTCTAACCTTCTAGCCTTCTAGACCGGAATTTCATATTTCAAAACGATCTTCATTTCAACTCCCACGGACCCTGCCTTATTTCGCAGCTGATAGCATTCCATTATCGTCTGGATTTGTTTTTTAAATTCCCAATTAAAAATTTGGTCTAAGCTATCTAAATATGAATTTGTAGCACAGCTATTATTTTATTATTTTGTTATAAATAAATTATTAATTGTTTTGTGAATTATTTAACATTATTTCAGTTTTAATTAACATTTAAATTTATGTACCAAATAAAAAAAATAATGATGTGATAACATTTAAATTTATGTACCAAATAAAAAAAAATAATGATGTGACAACATTTAAATTTATGTACCAAACAAAATATAATGATGTGGCAACTCTCAACTTTTATTTGTGTCGCATCATATAATTCACACTCACTTCAAGTACCAAATTACTCTAATAGAAGAATAAAATTTTATTATATTGTGAAAAATCCACGTAAACCGTTGTTAGTGTTTTATTTAGAGAACAGCTTTTACAAGTTTACGCTCCGATTAAAAGGAATCACTCATACGTTTCGACCAAGACTTGGCCTTTCGTAAGTGATTGGAGGTTTAAGTTTATTCGTGTGTCTTCGACCAAGTTTTGGTCTTTTCACATAAATCAAAACCAATTTTCACAAGTTTCATCGAGAGGACGAATTTTCCCTCTACAATTGACGCCCAACGTGAGGCTCGAGTTCCCCACGGATTTATCGGCAATTCACGCAAGTCAGTGAAACCGATAACGTGAGTCGCGGTCGCGGGTAAACGGATATTCCGTTTTGGCGTTTAGGCAAGGCTCAGCACAGGAGATAGCACCAGCAGCAGCAGTAAGACCTCTGATAGGCAAGGCTCTGTTGGAACGTACGTGGAAGAGCAAGAAGACCTACTAAGCAGCAGTAAGACCTCTGACAGGCAAGGCTCGGGGGGTAGATCAAGAAGACTGGAGGGAATGTTTGACGGTCCAGCGGCAAATACAAGAACAGGTACTACCAGCAGGATGACGACCAACGAACAAGCAAATACAACGGACATGGAACACCGTATTCCCGAAGGAACCCAGCGGTTTAAAGAGACGTTGTGCGATTGCACGGAGCGGTTTAATGGCGAATTTGACGCCCAACGTTTCGAAAATTTTATAACGAACGTTGAAATTTTTAAAAGGGTTCGCCGCATCACCGATGAAGATGCATTGATAGAGCTTCCCTTGCTTCTAAAGAATGAAGCAGCGACATGGTGGAAAGGCATCCATACGGAAATGACTACTTGGTCAAATGCCATCGTAATGATGAGAGACCAATACGCTCCACGACGACCAGTGTACATTATATTTGAGCTATTGTTTGAAAAAAAACAAAAACTGGGTGAATCAACGGACCAATTTATCAGTGCAAAAAGAGCATTATTGGCCGAAATTCCCCAGCCACCCATACCAGAGGTACACTGTATAGACATTATATATATCCTGCTACATGATAATATCAAGAAGGGTGTTAGGAGGGGCGAGTTTAAAACATTTACCCAACTCATAGCCCTCGCAAGAGAATACGAAAGACTCCACCCAGTAGCGAAGAAGGAAGTTATAAGATGTAGCTTCTGTCATTTTGTAGGACATATGAAAGAAAATTGCCGTAAATTTAATAGCAGCGAGCAGTCCAAGCAGCAACGACCACTAGGGCCTAATAATAGAGGTCCGGAAAATCCGCTAGTTTGCTTTGGATGTGGAACCATAGGCTATATAAAAAGAAATTGTCCAAAATGCTCTAAAGGCATCAGCTCTGGAAGTGGAGCCAGCATTAATGCCTTAGACTTGAGAATTAGCGAGGGAGGTAACATACCAGCAGTGGTAGTAGAATTTGGCGGTATTAAACATGTTGCTTACTTAGATACGGCAGCCAAAACGAGTATTGCCAGCAACAGGCTGAGTGCCCAGCTAAGAAAGGAAAATCACGACTTTCGGAAAATGAAAGCGGAAATTAGACTGGCAGATGGTATTCTCAGAACCCAAGATATCTTGACGACAACCACTTATATGAAAATAGGCCGCCGACAAACCAAAATAAGCATTAGTGTGTTGTCAGAAGCCAATGACAATATCACGTTATTGGGAATCGATTATTTAGAAAGCTCTGGTATTATAATCAACCCAGCCAAGAACATATGGTATTTTGCCGATCAACCCGAATTTAGTGTTCCTTTCTTTAAATATACAGAAATTTCTCTAATGAAGAGGAAGACCGGCTAAATGACAGACTGTTTGGGCCACCCTATAAGTTGGGCATAAACTTGACCAGTATTATAAAGAAGGATGAGGGACAATTAGATGATTTATTACAGAAGCACGACAATATTTTTAAATGGGAGGACGAGATAACTGTTCGTGGTGTAGTTCATTCCATTGAAACCGGATCTCATCAACCAGTAGCTTCCCCTCCATATCGTCTATCACCTGTGAGGAAGGAACAGCTTAAAGCTGAGTTACAGAAAATGCTTTTGCAGAAAATCATTGAACCGTGCGATTCACCATGGGCCTCACCTGTAGTGTTGGTTCCCAAAAAGAATGGTGACATCAGGGTGTGTGTTGATTACAGACAAATCAATGCCATCACCACACCAGATAGGTATCCTCTTCCTCGGATGGATGACTTGCTCCATGCAGCCAAATCCACGCCATACATGTCTACGATTGACCTTCAAGCTGGATATTGGAAAATCGGAGTAAACCCATCGGATAAGGATAAGACAGCCTTCACGTCGCCGTTTGGTACCTTTCGTTTCAATAGGATGCCATTCGGATTACGGAACGCACCCGCTACATTTCAACGCCTGATGGACCAAGTCCGATCTGGTTTAGATGACACAGTGGTCCAGGCTTACCTAGATGATCTAATTGTTTGCTCATCAACGTTAATAGAGCATATTAATGATTTAGATAAAGTTTTCAACCGGCTTAAGCAGTTCGGCTTGCGGGTAAATCTAGGAAAATGTAATTTCTGTTGCGAAGAAGTTAAGTTTCTGGGACACATTATTACGATAGATGGGATAAAAACGGATCCTGAAAAAGTGTCAGCCATACTTAATATGCAACAGCCAAAAAACGTGAAGCAAGTTCTCACGTTTCTACAAACCTGCTCATGGTATAGACGCTTTATACCTGATTTCGCTAAAGTTTCGAAACCAATAAGCAGTCTTACAAAAAAATCAGCTGTATTCAGGTGGAGTGCATTGGAAGACGAGTCATTTCAAAAACTCAAGAATCTCTTGGTGACTGCACCTATTCTAAGTCAAGCCGACTCAACAAAGCCATACCTTTTGAAGACAGACGCCAGCAGTTATGCATTGGGAGCAGTTTTAGTCCAGGGGAGGGCCCTGACGAGCACCCAATAGAATATGCTAGTCGCTTATTGACATCAGCAGAACAGAACTATTCGACGACAGAGAGAGAAGCACTAGCGATCGTCTGGGCGACCAATAAATTTCGCGGCTATATTGAAGGCGCAGACTTAACCCTTTTAACGGACCACCAGCCATTAAGGTGGCTAATGATGATCAAGTCACCTACTGGGCGCTTGGCACGATGGGCGTTACAACTTCAGCCATACAATATTCAAATAAAGTATATTTCAGGGAGAACGAATAGTGTAGCCGATACATTATCACGCCCGCCAATTGAATCCTGTGACATATGCTACACAGAAGTCGCGATTCCAACCCGTGGAAGCCAAGAAATTCGTCAAGAACAACTAAAAGATGATAAAATTAAAATTATTTTAGAAGCACTTGAGAGCACCGATGGTACTGAAGGTGAAAAATATGCCAATGAGGGATACATTGTGACTCATGGTGTATTATACAAGTATACAGATACTGAAGAAGCAGCGCTAGTAGTTCCAGACCAAGAAATAGAAACAATCATGAAAGCCCTTCATGATTCCCCTACTGCTGGACACTACGGAGTTGACAAAACCTTATCAAGGATAAGTTCAAAATTCTATTGGGATAAGATGTACTCTACGGTTCAGAAATATGTCAAAGAGTGTGACAAGTGTCAGCGATATAAGCCAAGTAATCTACGACCAATGGGACTTTACAAAACCACAGCAAGCAATCAAAGATTCGAGGCACTCTCTATAGACCTTTTTGGACCATTACCTGTCAGCAATGGCAACAAATGGATATTTGTAGTAGAAGACACAACTAGCAGATGGGTAGAACTTTTCCCTCTTACTGAAGCAACAGCGGAAAAATGTTCAAATGTTTTGTTACACGAAATCTTCCTACGATACGGAATCCCAAGAAGAGTAATTAGCGACAATGGTCCACAATTTATCGCTGCAATAATGCAGTATTTAACTACACGTCTCGGAATAGATCAGATGCTTACACCGGTATATCATCCACAGCCCAACATGGTGGAACGCAAGAACCGTGACCTAAAAACACAGTTGGCGATCCTCGTTGAAAATCAACATGACACATGGTCACAACACCTATCATCCATTCGTTTCGCGATGAATTCTGCAGTCTGTTCTACAACTGGACAAACAGCAGCTTATATTACTTTTGGACGCGAGCTGCAAGCACCAATACATATCTCCCATGATCTCAGTAGCAGCATTGATGATCCGAATTTCGACTCTACAATACTTCCTGTCCTAAGAGAACTACCCAACATCTTGGAAACAGTATCCAAGTTAGAAGATGACAACAAAAAACAAACATGTGCAGTACGCTAATCGAAGGCGCCAAAAGGCTCCAGAATATAAACTCGGGGATGAAGTCCTAATTACAACACACGTTCTTAGTAACGCAGGCAAAACAATAACATCCAAATTTGCACCTAGGCGAGATGGTCCATATATCATTATACGGCGATTCAGCGAAACACTTTTCCAAATTGCTGAAGCGGATAAGTTAGATGTACCTCTTGGAACCTATCATGTGTCTGCTCTAACTCCATTCCGAGCGAAGGACGCATCCACAATAAATAAGCCAATACGACCCATAAGAAGGAGGGGACGACCTTCCAACCGACGCTGACCTGTACAATCGTCGAGACGACTTCATGTCCAGAGGGGGAGATTGTAGCACAGCTATTATTTTATTATTTTGTTATAAATAAATTATTAATTGTTTTGTGAATTATTTAACATTATTTCAGTTTTAATTAACATTTAAATTTATGTACCAAATAAAAAAAATAATGATGTGATAACATTTAAATTTATGTACCATATAAAAAAAAATAATGATGTGACAACATTTAAATTTATGTACCAAACAAAATATAATGATGTGGCAACTCTCAACTTTTATTTGTGTCGCATCATATAATTCACACTCACTTCAAGTACCAAATTAATCTAATAGAAGAATAAAATTTTATTATATTGTGAAAAATCCACGTAAACCGTTGTTAGTGTTTTATTTAGAGAACAGCTTTTACAAGTTTACGCTCCGATTAAAAGGAATCACTCATACGTTTCGACCAAGACTTGGCCTTTCGTAAGTGATTGGAGGTTTAAGTTTATTCGTGTATCTTCGACCAAGTTTTGGTCTTTTCACATAAATCAAAACCAATTTTCACAAGTTTCATCGAGAGGACGAATTTTCCCTCTACAAATTAGTATTTGCATTTATTACAATAACTACTCCGAGATTTGTTCGATTTTTTGGCACTTAAAAATGATTGTTTCCATTTTCAATTGTTTCCGACCAATGGAACACCAGTAGAGTAACTTCGGCTATTGTGGAATGCCAATTTTATTTTGACATGCTACAATCAGAGACCATGCATAAAATTGGCGATTTTAATACATTTTGCATATTAGCTAACGTTAGCAATAATCTCAGACAGCTAGGGTTATTTCTAAGATTTTTTTTCTACTGATACCACCTTGAAAATCAAGATTTTAAGAATTGGAGGGTAATTTGGAATAGTATTCTACATTACAGGAATCATAGTTTTCCTGATTTCCCAAATCAAAATTATAGCCTCATTTAAGAAAAATAAATATAGGTACTTCTTTATTTCAAATATAAAAAAAGAATTAGATGCATATTGCACCGTATTGACTTAAGCGCAGGATTCGCAGATAAAAATGGCTTGATCACGTGGAAGACAGCTTGAGCCCAAATCATATTGCACTGCAAGCACTGATTCCATTTATTTGCTGTCACGTCGCCCTTGTAGGAAATATTGCAAAACATGAACCTTGTGTCTTTGTTGTATGGGAATATTTCTTCGTCGTCCGAATCTTTCAAAACCAGACTGGTGTCGGAATCGCTGGAAGAAGAGTTTAGAATGGCACGTTTATGCATTTTGTCTATGCCTATACGACCCTTGCTAATTTTTTCTTTACGCTCTTTAATTTTTTGCAGGCTTTGCTTCAGCTCATCCTTGTTTGGTGGCTTTGTTAGCACAGTCGGTTTTGACGTTCGTCCTCTGCGACTGGTTGTCGGCAGGTGAATTTTTGGTGGAGGTGAAATATCCCACTGTGTGAAATGCTGGCTAGTACTCGGGACAACCGAAGGAGATGACTGATGTGCAAAAGCTGCAGATGAGGGGATGACGTTCTGTTCCAATCCAATGCTGCTACAGGTTTCTTCTCCGACGACGATGTTTCCATCAACGGGTTTTTCATTTTCGGCAGCTTCTTCAGCTATAAAGTCGGCATGGATAAATGCCAGTGCATTTAAATCCATTTAAGCGATTTCGCCTGACTGCACTTGCTTACTGACAAGGTAGGCCCTTGCGAATAGTTCAGTAACGCCAAATTGGGTTACTTTGCTATCATGTTCGCGTGTGAATTTCCTTATTTCGTCACTGTAATACATTTTCATAGGCCCCATAAATGTCCTATCTAATGGCTGCAACTTGTGAGTTGAGTCCGGTGGAAGTGAAATAATTACAACGCCATTATCACGAGCTAATTCCAATAGCTCTGTGTTCCTTGTATGGCTGTAGTGACCATGTAAAACTAATAAAATGGGCTTATCTATCGTTGGCTTTGTGTATTTTAAAAAATGTTGGAACCAGTTTGTGAATATATCCACCTGTACCCATCCAGAAATGTGGCAAACCGAATCTGATCCAGGAGGAGCGTGTTTCATCAATTGGAAAATAAAAAAAGGTGGAACAAAAGATCCGCCTGCGCTCATCCAAATGATGACGGTAATAAGTGAGCCCCATTCGGCAGAAATTTAATGGGTCCCGACTGTTTAAGTTGCTAAGTTCCGCATTAGAATTTATTATTTGTTTTATGTGTGTTTCCACCATGAAACTATTTCAATGGTGTGGTTATTTAATATTTGTTAACAGAATTCTAGACTACTGGACTACATACATACGAGTATATAGGCTGATAAACACATTACTCTTCCTTTTGTATAGCTCAGTCGGGTAAAAAGTCACCCTTTATGGCCTGGAGTGTTATAATAACTCTCTTACTAATTTGAATCGGTTTAAATCTTAAAACCCCAATTGGTATAAAGGTTGAGGTCAAGCTAATCAATTTAGTTTGAGTCTTCGATATTTTAGTCGATTGCTGTATTTGGAGAACTATCAAAAAACAACGGTCAGTAGGTTTCTTTGCTTCACATCAAATGTTTGACTTCTAAGTACATAATATGTAGGATATATGTTTTTTTTTTTATAATTACAATCGGTATATTCGAATAAAAGTAATAACTATTATTTCAAATTGTTAAAAGCTACTATTCCCATCATTGATAGAAATTGGAAAAAAAGTATCTCTAACCAATGGTTTAGCAAAAATATCAGAAATTTGATTTTTACTTGAAACAAATTCTAAGTCGAATAGGTTATTATGATGAACATCGATTTGTTTAGTAAGTTTATGAAATTCAGGGTTCTTGCTAAGTCGAATAGCTCCTTGGTTTTCCACATAAAGTGTAGGTTTCATACTTGCGTTTTTCATCAAAACGTCTAAAAGTTTTTGAACCCAAATTATCCGCTTTACAGCTTGGCATGCATCAACGAACTCATCTTCAGTTGTTGACAGGGCAACGCACTTTTGTCTTTGGTAGGCCCAAGTAATGCAGCTTGATATATTTACGAAGACAAATCCATTGGTTGAGCTTCTAGTGGTAACCTCTGCGGCATAGTCTGCATCACTGTAACAAGACAATATAAAGATACAATATTACATTTAAAAATTATACTATAATTGACACAGCGTAAAATTAGTTTCCCATATTTACGTAAAATTGGCTTGATTTATCCCGATAGATGCTTACGTATCTTACCTAGTTTATATGACAGCTTCAATGCGCTCATCTAAATACCACTTTAAATCGCATTGAAATCTTCAATCTGTTGTGTTCCTTTAAATTAAAACGCGATGTACTCTCTGTTGTTCCATTTATTACTCCGTCGATACAGTGACATATATCCATAATGACAGTACCCTTAAACTCTTATACGTAACAAGTGTTATACAATATTTGGTATATAATAATTGGTATACAATAGTTGTCATACAATCTACTACATTTCTTCTTTTTTTCCAAAAGTTCATTTTTTTTACGTTTTGTAATTTACTGGATTTCTTTTCCTGAGCCGTTCCTTAATAGATTTCGGCGTCGGCAGACTCTTCTGTTGATTTAGGAGTTCTAAGTTTGACGGCTTGTCTTTAGCATCATAAAATTCTTCTTCTCCCATTTACCTCCACTACATAAGTACAATAAACTACTGATTCGTTTACATATTTTACCATTAATCCATTTTACGTACATTTTGCCATATACAAAATCTCCTACTTTAAAATAAAATTGTCTTTTATCAAAATTTTGTTTAAAATTGTTATATTCTTTTAGCTTTTTGATCTTATAATTTGTTTGATTTCCTTAGTTTTTTATAAATTCATGATCTTTTACTTTAGCGTACGGTAACAATGTTCGTGGTGTATAAGCTAGAACTAATGCACTTGGACAAACTCCGGTAACTGGAGACGGTGTGTTGCGATTTTTAAACAAAAAATTTAAAATTTTACTCTGGATGTTTAGCCCTTTATCCGTGTCAGAAGTCAGTCCCGCAATTAAACTTTTCTTCACTGTTTGGACTCCTCTCTCTGCCAAACCATTACTGGGAGGATGATTTGATGGACTAAACATGATTTGTGCCATTCACTTTTAGAAATTTTGGAAATTCCTCACAACGGAACTGTGGTCCATTATTACTAACTAACTAGAGTGTTGCAAAACCCAAAATTTGAAAATAATATTTTAAATTTTTCAATTATATCGACCGCTGTAGTCACATTCTGAACATCAATTCATTTCGAATAGTCATCCACAGCTATTAGGAAATCATGACTTTAAAATTGAAACAAATCTACATGAATTCGTTCAAACGGGTAGCTAGTGGGAGACCATTTAAAATTGGGACAGTCTTTCACATTTCTACGAATTTTTTGGCACGACGTACATAAGGATACATATATTTTGATTTCCTTATCAATTAATGGCCACCATGCCATGCTCCGCGCCAATAACTTCATCCTTACTACTCCTACGTGGGACTCATGAAAAAGTGCTAAAAGTTTTTCACGAAATATTGATGGGACGATTACCCGACCGCCGTACCATAAACAGCCTTGCTTAAACTCTAATGACAGCCTACAGCTAAAGTAAGGCGCAAGCAGCTTATCTGCTTTATCTGTTACTGACCATTTGTCGTTTTTTACAAACTGTGATACTAGTTTCAATACTTCATCTTTGATGGTAAACTCAGCGATTTGATGAATTGAGAGGGGGATACTCTCTTCATAGTTGAAAAAATGTATGTCAAAATTATCAACACCAGTTGTACAATCTTGTGGCAACCGTGATAAAGTATCCACATTCTTTTGCTCAGACCCTGGTCGGTACTTAATTTAACAATTATAATTTGACAAAAACAAAATCCACCTATGAAAAATTATCGAGACGACGTTAGATAACGCCCTTTGATCTTCTAGTAGCTGTTCCAGTGGCTGATGGTCGGTATACACCGTAAAAGGAAAACCACATACAAACTTATGGAACTTTTTAAGGGCGAAAACCACGGTTAACGCTTCCTTGTGCATATGGGAATAGTACTTTTCCGCACTACTTAATGTTGAAGATACCATGTAGCAAGGTTTTTCTTGTCTTTCGTCCACAACACTTAGGATCGCACCTACCCCATAAGGAGATGCATTGCATGCTATTATAATGGGTTTCGTGGAATCAAAATGTACCAATAAATTATTTTTCGACAATAAGTCCTTGCATTCAACAAACGCCTGTGCACACCTTCGATCCCAGTCCCACTTTTCGTTTTTGCGAAGTAACCTGTACAAAGGTGCTAACATGGTGGAACTATTTGGAAGAAATTTTGAATAATATGTTAACAATCCTAAGAAACTTTGCAACTGTTCAACATTTCTTGGGTCTGGTGCCGACAAGAAAGCTTCAAACTTAGATTTGGAAGGCATAATACCCTCGGGAGTAATTGTGTGACCTAAGTAGTCTAAAACACTTACTAAAAGTTTACACTTTTCCATTTGATTTTGTCATTGTACTCTTCTAATCGTTTCAGTAGGGAGAAAAATATCTCTTTACACTCTTAACGACTAACACCTACTACCAATATATCGTCTAGGTAAACCGCGACGCCATTTAACCCATGCAGAATTTGGTCCATAATTTTTTGGAAGATCATTGGGGCTATAGCCACGCCAAATGTTAATCGGCAAAATTCTAATAATCCCATATGCGTATTAACGGTTAAAAATTCTCGAGACGATTCAGCTACCGACAACTGGAGATATGATCCACTTAAATCTAGTGAACAAAAACAAGTGTTACCTCTCATGCTAGTGAGAATATCAGGTAGAGGATATACTCGTACATCCATTTCCATTACCGGATTAATTGCTATCTTAAAATTTGCACATATTCGAACAATACGTGCAGACCACTTGCTACTGCGGATTGATTTAATAATTCCTTCTGAACACATTCGGTTCAACTCCGACTCCACCGATTTTTTTAAGCTCATAGGAACAGTATAGGCTTCACAGAATTTAGGTTGTGCATTTAGCTTCATGAAAAGATCTACAGAAAAATTCTTAATCGCATCCCTGGTTTACTTCCTTTTTGGCGAAAGTACCATGGTTTTTCTGAGTGTCCCTTCTTGCCACAATGAAAACAATCCCACACTTTCGCTGGACAAGAGTTTGGTGAATGGCTTGTCGTGCATTTGGTACACTTTGGAAATTTTTGGAAGTGGTTTCTGCTGCTGATCCTATTAATTTCATGTGTTGCTGGTGGATGCATATTTCTTTATTCCTTATTTATCAACTCAAACGATTGTGCCAAGGTACACGCAATATCCCACGTCAAATTCACCGTAGAGAGAAGTTTTGTTTGTAGCTGGCCCCTTTTTAGTCCGCATAATAAGCGATCACGTAGGGCCTCGGACAAAAACGTTTTAAATTCGCAAGATGCCGCTAAAAGTTTTAGATTCAGAATATACTCCCCCACATCTTCATTTGATTTTTGGGAACAGTTGAAAATTTGAACCGTTCTGCAATAACGTTACGAGCCGGTTTGAAATGTGGAAGAATTGTTTTCACTAAATCCTTGAACGCTCTGTCCGTTGCTTTCTCCGGCAGTAGAATTGACTTGATGCTTTTACACGCGTCTGGGCCTACAAGGATCAAGAACAGCGCGACCTTATTTGCCTCCTCGACTACGTTATTCATGAACAATTGGTCGTTTCTATCGAGGTACTCTTCAAAGACGTCCCCAAAAGAAAACTGTTCGATCGACCCGATAAGCGCCATTATCCACGTGGAGTATTTTCGGTTAGCGTTAGATTGCTTTGATCACAGAATTCAGAAAACAATGCACAACCCATTACAACCGATTTATGCACTTTTTAGATCTTTTATTTCTCGTTGCCAAAATATGTTGTGTTCCTTCAAATTAAAACGCGATATACTCTCTGTCGTTCCATTTATTACTCCGTCGATGCAATGACATATATCCATAATTACAGTATCCTTATACTCTTATACATAATAAGTGGTATACAATAGCTGTTCTGTGTTATACAATAATTGGTATACAATAGTTGTCATACAATCTACTACAGTATCCAAAAGCAAAGCCAATATCAAATACATAAGTATCCCAACCGCTTGCCGAAAGGGAAACACTACATCCTCTTTTGTGCTTTCCAATCTACCAATAGCCTTGAACATTTTATCAGCAGATGCACACAGATATCGGCACTGTATATGGAATTTTGAAATCATTGTTTGAATATATTGTGATTGACTAATGTGAAGTGAAAAATCTTGAAGCTTTCTTAACTCCAATCCCAAAAAATGACGCACAGGAAAAATTTTTATTTGAATACGTTTCTTTAGATATTCAACTAACCTGGTTATTTCACATTCATTTGTTGGCGCAACGAGTCCATCGTCTATACATATATACAGCCAGAATAATTTTATCTTTGTCATTGTGGCTTACAAATACCATTCATTGGTCTCGCTTATTTAAAATCTAAAATCTTTTAACAACTTTTTAAAAGTTATGTTCCAACAACTCGATGCTTGCTTCCACCCGTATAAACTTTCTGAAATCTACACACCTTACCGGAATCATCGTAATATCGTTTTGGCTGACAGACATACGTCTCTTCTTGAATACTGCCGTTTAAAAGGTACAATGCACAAGATGGCCCTTATAGATAAAAACTTTGCAACTGGGCTAAAGGTTTCAAAGTAATCAACGCTATATTGGTGACTAAATCCTCTTGCCGCTAATCGTGCCTTAACAAGTTCATATTTTATTCCTATTCCTCAAGCGATCTCGTATATTGCTTCTCTTTTGTTCTTTTGAGCCATAACTCACATGAGGATCACCACTAGAGAAAACTTCACCATCACCAGCATAATTTCGAGCAGTATCATTTTCTACTCTATTTCCATCACAATTTTCTACAACAATATTCCAAAACACATCATGGTCTTCATTTGATTCCTCAGATCCATCGATCATGTCTGCTTTTCTAATATCTTGGAAGACACATTTTAAAACTGTATTCAGACTCAACTTAAGATTGATTGATTCTACAATAGTAATTATTTGATTTTTGCTATCGCTGGCATCACTAACAACTATATCTCTATAAATTTCTACTCCATTACGTTCTTAAATGAATATCCGATACCCTTTTACACCTTCTTCGTAGCCAATAAAAATTCCATCCGAAAACTTCGAAGACTTTAATATCAGCTTCTTTTCCAGACCGCAATGTGAAATAGCTGTCATATTGTTAGTTATGAACAATTGGGCTCAAATTGGCGCCCTCAAAAAAATAAGGGCCAATCACATTTTTTTTTGCAGTGATTTCTCTACAGGCAAGGCTCTTTAACGAGTAAAAAATTTGTATAGAGCGGGCAGAGTACTATGTTGAAAATTTAATAAAAACTGTTTTTTTCTTGAAGAAAAATAAAATCAAGCCAAAAACATTTTAAATCAACGTGTAAAAGAACTAAATTTACAAAAAAAATCATCCTTTTCAAGATTAAAAACTATAAAATAAAATTGCAGCTGATTGTATGTCAAGCTAGTTGTGTTAGTTGCCAAAACAAAACTGGAACTAAATTCTGCTCCTCTCATCAAAAGCAGGCTTATAAATCACTCTCCTGTTATTACTTTAACTCGTATATGTCAGCTTTATTTTTACAGGCATACAAATCAAAATGCAGTAATATGATGACTACTCGTACATACTACTAATAAAACACAAATTGCCGTATAACAATTTGTGATGAATCGTTCATACAACTACAATACTACCTGTTTTCATTGATTACTTTGCATTTTCCATTTCGCATTGAATTAAATAAAGCTACAATTGTTGACATACTCGTGATTACCTTTTCCACATATATTATAAACTAAATCACTACATTTACATTGGACATAGTATTGTAGATGTAAGCTAATAGTTATCTAACGATTTCTAAAATCACCAACTTTAATTTATAGTGTTTTCGTTTGGTCTTTCAGAAGACTTTTTTGTTGTGTAGCCTGATTTTTATTTAAATGGAACACTAAGAACTTCTTCGGGCTTTTATATTTTATACACGAGTATATTTGCTTGCGAATCAATTTGAACATTCAGAATAATAAATTGGCCAAACACGGCCGATTGCACGTCTGACCCACAATACTATTTGACGTTTATAGACTTTGACATAAAATCGAGGAGATAAATTTCGATTGTCAAATGAAAACGAGAAGCGATATTTTAATTCTAAAAAAAATGAGGGGAAATGGTTCTATAATACGTCACTTTTCTTTTTCGTTACGTGGAGAAAAACCCAAACGAAATCGACATACATAAGTCAGACAGTGAGTCGTTTGAATAAAATCTAGTACACTTTTAATGTTTTGACGTAAATTTGAACTTGATGTAAAATACTCGTAATATGCATGTCAATTCAAATGTGAGCGAAAATGTATCTATGTATGTACATGCAAGTGCAAATGTAGTTACAATAGAATATTCTATGATATTTATTGCAAAATTGCAATATTTATTAGATAGTATGGCAAGTATAACAATAAAGCAAATGATAAAATAGTTGCTATGTACATATATATGTACATTCATACTACGAGTGATTTCCAAAAATACAGTTATCACTGAGTTTGAGCACATTTCTCTTTGTTTAGGTTTGAGTAATACATAGCTAAATGTATTTCTTTGAGTTCATAGGGGTAAAAACACTCAAATAGATTCACCGTTATCCTGAAAAAACCGAATATGGGGTGCTATAAAATGATAGCGCATTTCAATGAATTTGCATTCAATTCACTTTTTGAACCATTCTAAAAGCGGATCCTCTTTTTGTTTTTTGAAAGAAAACCATCTGTTCGTACTTTTAAGAAGTAAATATAATTTTTCTTAATTGAAAATGGGTAAAGGAAAACGGGTTAACAGTAGCGAAATTCAAGTAGCTCTCAATCTTCAAACAGAAACCATGAAAATCGGTGAAATCGCAAAACAGAAGTCGAAAAGTAATTATGAATTTGCTTAAAGATCCCGAGAATTATGGCAAATCTCACAGTTGTGGACGACCGGGATCTGTAACGCCAAGAAAAAATCGAGCTATTTTGTGTACGGAATCTAATTCCGATCTTACTGCTAGAGAAATGGCGAAAAGGCCGGCATCAAAACTAATGTCCGCAACGTACGGAGGATTCTTAAAAACTCGGAAACTATTATGGTGGAAGACAATGGGCTGCTTAGTAAATTCTTGATCCGAATTAGTTACAATATCTCCAATCGAACTTTATTTCAGTTCCCCCGTAGCAGCCAGTTCCGACCCAAATCATTACGCTTCCCATACAGACTACGGCTAAGAATTTGCAGGTCTTTTCACAAATCATGATAGCATCATAATCTGACCAGCCAGCTGGGCCATCTGAATTACATTTTTTTCATCTGTAAAGAGAACCCGGCGACATCTTTCTGTCCATTTAATGTGACGTTGAGCAAACTCTTTTTCTCTATGTTTTTTTTTTATATGTAGAGTCTTGCTTTCGCTATAATTTTGTACGTTTAACGAACTGTAGCAATCGTGATGTTTGCCCAACTGCCCTCAGTTGCGCACTTTATGCTTCAGCGCCATAAAGTAGAATTGGGACCTTCAAGGCTTTATATAGAATCCCCATAGGCTTTCGGGATAGGGCCTTACTGCTCAATTGCATTTTTGGCCCAAAGAAATTTGTGATTCAAATTCTCCATCGTTGCCCGAGCCGTGTGAGCGTCGTACGGAAACTAAAAATGCTCGAGAACTATAAAAAAACTCGTTTAGTAAAACTAAAGTCAACATTTTTGAGAAGATTGTTGAGCTTACTGTAATTGGGTTTACGAAGTGGAAGGAAGTTTCTGAAAACCTCAAGGAATTATTGTTATCATATGAATAAATAAGGAGGAGAGGTGGGTGGACCCGGTCTAATTTCGAAAGAAGAAGTTCACACTCGAGAGCAAGACAGTTCATGGTGTCGGATGTAAAGATCAGATCTAGTTTCCGACGCATGAAGTTAGAAATTGGGTTTATTTGATAAAGGCCAGAGCTTGTGAGGCAATCTGTGAAGAGGAGTTCTTTGTCAGAAGCTGCATTTGTGGCAACAAGATAGGATTCTTTATCCGAGTGAGTCCATTGGAGGTGGGGGAAATTAAAATCAGAACAGTAATTTCATCACAGGGATCTGTGATTTCGAAGAGGGAATCAACCACATTAGTTGCGAGCTGATAACTGTGTATTTGTTTGGAGGGACGAACATAGCAACAGAGGATATAAAGTTTGTGTTTGGAGGGAGTAACTTTAACACAAATGAATTCGAAATCGGCCGTAGATGACTTTTTGACCAGCTCAAGGTTCAACCGAATTTTGATTGCCAGAAGGGCACCTTGTCCTATAGAATCATCATTATTTTCATGTCCATCGTCGCGAAAAAAACGGAATTCAGGATTAGTGGGGAGTCCTTCCTGTTGGATTGAAACCATGAGATTTGTATGAGTAGTACCATCGATGCAGATAGAATCGGGTTTATCGTACAACTAAGCAGGTAGAGTCGCACGTATTGATATAGCCGACGGTCCCTCAGGCGGTAAAGGACATAGTGAGGACATTTCCCACATCGGCTAGCTTCTTGGTTTGTTTAACTGCGGGATGAAGCAAGGGGTCAAGAATTGTGGAGGTTGGGATTTCAAGAATTATGGTCAACAGCCAACGTGGATGACGGAGGATTAAGTGTGTGGGAGCGGATGAAAATCGGATAGGGGCCGGAAAGTGAGAGAAGTTTAGGATGTGAGGTGTTAATTTTTGTAGGAGATTGATTGGGTGTAATATTAAAAGAGACACGTTTGGGTGGGGCAGATTTTATGGGGAAGCAGATATCTTTATGCTCTTTTGGGTGGATGACATGAGGAGGGTAAAGCGAATGATTCTGTGGAGAAAACGAGGGAAATAAGCCAACCTTAAAACTCCAGTCTCGATGGACTGTATATTGCGCTTAGGGTTATCTGTAGGGTTGCGGTTTTCAGGTAGTTTTGGTTAGTTGCGTTGGTTGGTTGACTTAGACTTAAGAGTCCTTTTGTGCTTGATCTGGTTGTCTTTAAAAATCTGCATCTTCATTCCATCAAGTTGGAAAATCTCTGAAGATGGGTTATGAAAAAGCCATTCGTATTTACGGGGAATGTTGAATTTGAAATGACAAGACTTTGATTTATTGGGCGATGAAATTTTCTGGCAGTTGTCTATGGTGATTTTAAATCTGCTCTTAAAAAAGTTCACAAGCCAGACTGAGTCTGTGGTTCCAGATAAACAGTCGAGAGTGAATGTTACACCCTCAGACTTATTGTGGTTTTCGAGTTTTTGAGGACGTTGTTTCCATTCTGAGGATGTCCAGGAAGTACCAAAACGAGAAATTGTAGCCTCGGTTTCCGGTGGATCGACTGGGATTGACTGAATTGGAGATGGAGATTCCATCATTTCAGTTAGCAGGGACGTATTATACATTACGTTCGATTGGGGCTGGAGTTGTACAGGAAGACCGTTAATTTTGTTAAGCGTCGTTTTAATGTTATCAACGATATCACCAAGAAGTAGATGAGAGGCTGCAACGTCGTTACCTACTTTATTTATTTAAGTTATGACGTTAGCTAATGATGGATCTGGTGGAGGAGCACTTGGGGTTGATTAACCTTGGAAATAGATTTCAAGGTCGGTTCTTAAGGTACAGAGGATATCAGCAATAGACGTTAAATAGGACGTAAGGGCAGATTTCACACTGTTTTCAATAACGTTTTTAATTGTATTAGTACATATTAATGTTGTCTGTGGGTTTTGGAAGTTCGAGGGTATTTGTCAACTGTTTTTCGAGAGATTTACACTTTGTTTGGAAGAGGTTGGTTGATTGTACTACGACACTTGACAAAAGAGAAAACTGCATCTGTAGTCTTTCAGATATACAATCGATCTTTTACTTAATCTAACATACAGATTTCCCACAGAGGCCACTGCAATTCACTGATTCGGCATTTGTTTCATTGATAATTACACAATTGGGGTTACTGCAGAATTTAGACATTGTAGGTCGGTAAAAGTATATGGGTCGAACAAAATTTCGAATATGAACGCGAGCGTTGAAAATTGGTATTGGGAGAAATTAAAAACAATTCGAAAAAGCGAAGGTAAGAAATAGAGTAGTGCACGTCCGTTCGATTGGAAAGGCTAAACTAAACTAAACATCTGTCTATAGCGCTCACCAATTACGTTTCGGTGGTGTCGTAGGCGTCTTCAAAAAAATAAAGGCCAATAACTTTTTCACTGCAAGTGCCGCACCAAACAGTCACTTTGAGGGGATACAATGGCTCTTCCAGCATTTCATGTGGATTTTCCGTGCCCCTGAAATGCAAATTTTGTTTATTCACATAACCACTTAGATAAGTGGAAATGGGCTTCGTCGCTCATTATGATATTGTATACGAAACCATCCCTTTTTGCACCAAGTTTAACAGAGCATGGGAGTAAGTTAATCTCATGTGACGTTCAGCAGGCAACAATTGGTGAACGGTTTGCACTTTTTAAGGGAACATTTCTTTCAGGTCTTTCTCCAAAATTCGACTAAACGAACGTCTGCAGATGGCAGACGTGTGTGTTGTGTGCGTCACTGTCTCGTCGATGTTTTTGGACTCTCTCAGACGTCCTCGGCAACAGCAGTGACTTTCTCGGTGGAACGAGCAATACGGGGCCGGGCACTTCTTCTGACATATCTAGTGGACCCAGTTTGCACAAGACGCTCAGCAAAATACTTAATTGTTCGTGCACATAGTGCAGGATGAAAAGGAAAACGACCACGAAATTCACGCTGTGTTAAAAGAACATACCGGAAATTGGTCAAATAAGCAGTCACAATAATTCGGCGTTCTTCAGGTGCGTATCGCTCTATTGCTTGTTGTCAACTAATTTCCTATCTGTCTACAATATAAATGATAAAGCACAATGACACTTGACGCCATTTGCAAAAATTATGGCACATTCATATTATGACATTACTTTTCTCTAAACTTTTAGTACCAGTTCTATTAAGCATACCGTATAAACAGGTGTATTAACCGCTTCTGCCCAAGACATTTTATTTACATTTTTTGCATGAATCCACGTACTGGCAGCTTCAACGATGGTATGCATTTCGCTCTCAGAACAACCGTTTTGTTCTGAAGTATATGGAACCATTCTTTGATGAATAACACGATTTTGAATAGCATTTAAGAAATATATACATATATTAGTGTATACAAAGGTATATACTAATATATGTATATTAATGTGTATAATGTCTATGTGTGTGTATGTGTTGATTATGTATGTAGGTTAGGTAGACTAAGGCTTATTTTAAGTTAGATATTAAGTTTTTATAAAAAATAAAAAATTATGTCCATACGCTAAGTTTTTGTTAACAATATTTTTTCTTAGCTTTAAGTATACAAAATAAATAGTTCTAAATAAATGTAAATGAAGTCGAAAGACATAGTTATAAGAATTTAGAGTAGCTTAGAGTGCCTGTGTGGGGCCAGTAAGTTAGTATAAGGTTGTTAAGTAATTTTAAGCTAGCATTTAAGCATTTTTTGTTAGTATGTAAGAGTTTATGATTAGAAAATAAAATGCGTTTAAAACTAAACTAAACTAAAAACGATTTTGAATCAAAATATGTTGCACGTCTTAACCATTTCAGCTTCAACTAACTTCAATTACTTTTCGCTGCATGCATAAATCTCTGTAAACCTTTGTAAACCGTGAATAATCATCTGTAAAGATTGAAAACTATTTAGATCCTCCAACTGAAACCTAATGCATTGTTCCGCACAGGTCTAAATGAATTAAATCAGCAATACAGCTTTTTTTGGTTTTATTATGATAAAATGGTACACGGCGTTGCTTTCCATATAATCATGATTCGTAAACAATTTTTTCTTCATCAAGAATGGAGTATTTCTAGCTCTTAAAACGTCCCTCACATGCGCTATATTCCGATGGCCGGGGTTTTCATGGTATTTCCTCAGAGTTATTTTATCTGATTTAGCCTAATAGACCAAGAGCCCACAGCAATTTTTGGGACTGAAGGTATAACCGAAAATGATTTATGTTATTATAAACTCCGTAAATAAATGAAGTCAAATCCCGTAGTCTGGCAGCATCTTGTTGGGACAGAGGTTAGGAATAGTATGTCAAAAATGTTTTTTTTTCTAATTCTGGATCATAAGTATAACCACTTTTAAGTATCAACAAACTATAGAACTGGGTGCTCTGAGTATAAAAATATGGGTCCCAGACGGTTTATATGGGGGATTACCCCTGCCAGACGTATGCAAAAAATCAGTTTTTTTTTAAATAAAAGGTATAACCACATATTCGATACATAAATATAACGGTGAAAGTGTCCTGATTCCGAAAATATAGGTCCCAGACGATTTATATGGGGCAAAACCTCTGCCAGACGTACTAATAGTATGCAGAATTAGAAAAAAAAACATTTTTGACATACTATTACTAATCTCTGCCCCAACGAGATTCTGCCAGACTACGGGATTTGACTTCATTTATTTACGGACTTTATAATAACATAAATCATTTTCGGTTATACCTTCAGTCCCAAAAATTGTTGTGGGCTCTTAGACTATAACGAGTTTGCACATTCTGGGCTTGGAATAACTTAAACAATTTGCGTTTTCTCACTCACACTTGGAATTATTTGACACAAATAGTAACCCTTTATCCAAAGCAATTTAATGAGAACAAATTAAATCGAATGTCGGGCACAAAAGAACATCAGCCAAATGATTTTCCACCCATTTAATATTATTATAGGATGAGACATTAAAGTCCCCTTTCCCAAATGCTTTGATAATATCTCCATTACTCAACTTAACAAGCATTGGTTTGGCACTTGCTGTTTCTGCTTATTGGAGTATTTGGGTTAAAGTTTTTATCCTTTCGCCATTGTATCCTTGCCTTTCGGGTGCTGCTGTATTCTATTGATATTCATTTTCAAACCAAATACAGAATCAATTACATTAACATACACCTACTAAACAACGAAAGCCATATCAGAAATAAAATACGTATACTAGGTGGCGCAAAAATCATCACCAAATGGCGGCAAATGTCAATTCTACTTTGACATTTGTAAAGTAAACAGATACAAAATACACGTCAACAAGACATGAATCGCTGTACTCCTAAAGAACGCGGAATTATTGTTACGATTTTTTTAGCGGTATAATTCGTCGGTGGTGTTGGCGCAGCTTAAATTTCGGCGTAGATTTGCCGGTCGTCCGACACCAACTGGATAAACACTACGATGTTTAGTCGCTCGCCTAGAAGAGTGTGGGTCAACACGAGATGCTGCCTGGTATGGCCGGCCCCGGATCAGTCGTTCTGCTGAGAATATCGCAACTGTGGTTGAAGATGTCGCAGAGGACCCCGAAAGACTGCAAGATGTTCCCTTACAAAGTGCAGACAGTGCATCAGCTGTTAGCTGCTGACCGTCAAGCGCGTGTAGCCTACGCTCAAGCCATCCTGAATTTCGATCACGAAGGAGACAACTTTTCATCGAAAATCATCATGAGCGACGAAGCCCATTTCCATCTCTGTGGATATGTGAATAAGTAAAATTATCACTTCTGGGGCACCGAAAATCTGCGTATAGCCCACGAAGAGCCATTGCACCCGCTCAATGCATGGTGTGCTGTTTACGCTAGATTACATTATTCTTTCGAAAACGGACGGCGAGCGCTACAGAGCCATACTCAACGACTTTCTCCTTCCTCAATTGGATGAATTGGGACTGGAGAACATGTGGTTCCAACAGGATAGAGCAACGGCGCATACTGCACGAGAGAGACACAACCGTAATTTTGAGGGCTGCATTTCCGGGTCGCTTAATCTTTCGTTTTGTCGATTTGCACTGGCAGGTAAGATCGCCTGGTTTAACCATTTCAGACTTCTTTTTGTGAGTTTTTTTGAAGTCTTGGATTTATATTAACAAGCCTCAGACTCTTGAAGCCATAGGGAATAGCCGTCAAGAATGCGCAGACCTATAATCGGAAGTTCTGGCAAGAATGATGGAAAGTGCCACAAATCGGGCCGGAACGGTCATCAATTCCCTCGGCGCCTACTTAGCCTCTATCATTTTCTCTATTTAATGGAAGAAAATTTAAGTCATCAAGTAAACATAATCCAAAAGCAGAACCAAAGTTTTTCATTTCATAAACAAATTACAGCCAAAGAATATCGGGTGAAAACTTTTAAACTTTTGTGCCACCTTATATATAAGAGCGCTTGAGCATGCCTACAGAAAAGAAACATACGTATACAAAAAAGCACGGAACCGTACAAGCCCATAACTTTTGCTGTCTTAAGAATATCAAGTAGTCACGTAACTGAGTCAAGATCGGAAGACCATACGAATATATGAAAAAGAAGCAATCAACAACTGACTCGAAACAAGGATGCTCTTCGGAGAAAATGAAGACTTCTTATAACCCAGCAACATCTTTGGATTGTATCCAAGCAACGTTTCCAGCAATTGTTTAATGGATATCAGATCAGATCAGCATAAGAATTAATGCACATACGGATTTTTGACTTTCTTGTGATTTCTGTTGTATGTAAACAGCCCTCATCACCTGGTAATTGAGAAAATATTCAAGCAAATGATATTCCAGAGATCTAGCCATGGTAACGCGCTTAAGGAGTACGTTTGGATAAAATTCTCCAATTTCGCAATTTCGTGCAGAATGGTCATTTTGGATGGTTCATGGTGTATTATTTCCTCTATCTGAGTATTCCCAAACTAAAGCCCACATCCCAAACTATTTCTAATGTAGATCGCAACATCATCTTCTTGTGCGGAGTTTGGTCGGTTTCTTCTTACTATTTTATATTATCTGTCCCTCATTTTATGGTTTTTATTTAGCTTTGTTTCGCTTACAAAAGCACAATAGGATTTTGGTGTTTGGTGAACAACTTAAACAGTACGGCTCTACCTTGAAGGGTCCGCCGCGCCGTGTTAGTATGTACTTATCACAACTACCCGGCAGCAGCGAATATCTCTTGACCACTTGCTTGTTTTTGTTGACTGGATATGGAGCCAACTGCCGCTGTACAGTGAGCAAGAAGACGTCAGGTGCAGCACCGATGCTCAAGACACTGGGATCTGATAAGATTCATTCGCTTTTGCTTCATCGCTAGTTTTTTACTTCTCTCATAAGAGAACCTGCTGGTCTAGAACATTGATAGTCCTAAGAGCATCCAGTTTGCTGCTGAAAGTAAGCTGTACCAGTAAGTAAGGTAGTCGCCGTTTCTCTTTTTCGGCTCTAGCTGTGCAGAACGACATGACTCTTATGACTGTAAAAGCGTCGCATTCCTCCTCTTTGAGCAACTTAAGGACCTAATCTAGATTGTTATACGGTTCTAGGCCCCGTAGCACCATTGTTTGCAGCTTTTCTGCCTTTGACGTGGAGGTGTAGAAGTTAGAACACAGTCCAGCATGTTGCAGTGGATTCTATGCTTATCTGAACTTAATCGTCTAATAAAAATGCTGCGGTCTATAGCCGACTTAAACAGATTAATAGTGTGTTCCAATTCCAAAGGTCTTTTAATATAAAAAATGCTGATTAGTAGCACTCTTTGTGTACATCCGTTGTTTCTAATGTTGTTTTGCTGCTATTGTTGTTGCTAGATTTTCTGATGCTGTCGCTGTAGTTTCTGTCGTGGTTTTTGTCGATTTAGTGTAGAGCCTGTGTAGGTCGTAAATTGCTAGAGCTGTTTAGTTTATTTTTAATGAGGTTTTCCCTTCTCTTCTTCATTTTCTGATTTAGACGCAATCAGCGTGGCGAAACTGTTGTTGTCTCTCATATAATGACCCTTACCGCTAAAACATATGGGCAATTAGCTGAAGGCCTAGTTTTCTCTCTCCTGCTCATTTATAATCCTCCACCTTTTCGAGTTCCTTCCGACTGCCTCGTCAGATGATTGAATCGGATACAACGAATAATTATACTAGATTGAAGGGAGTTGGCTAATGATTCAACTGGCTGGAAAGTCATGTTGATTTAGATCTACGATGGCTCTAAAGTAAAGTTAATTAAATAATCGCAATTATAATTAGGGCTGGCTACCAAAGGTCCATCTTTTATATATCTTTGGCAAATTCACTCTAATAATGACGCGGTATGTAAACCTAAATCAAACCGGCTAACGAATGATCTACAATAGACATCTGTACAATCTTTAAATGTTTGTGGGTGGCCGTATCTCAAGTGGTAGGTATTGGCTTCCCATTCGGACGGTTCGAGGTTCAATACCAGCCGTGACCGAAAGACATTTAGTCCCCCCATTAAATATTGAATGCCACCCATGGAGCGAAATAACCACTGAGCCCAAATGTCTTTCTCTCTCTATATCCAATTTTCCGAACAACTTGAGTGTTAAATTCCTTAAAAAAAAAACTGAGTTAGAGAATTCCTTGGCTGATGGAACAAAAAGCAGAAAATGAATGAAAAAAAAAGGCTTCACTTTTCCTTTGGTGCTACTAGCTAAAATATTTTGTCACTCTTTTTGGTATTTAAGTCTTTTGCTACTGAAATCCTGGATACCTTTTGTATTTATTTTTACACCTTTTAAACTTGAGAGGTTTTCTTTTTCATCACTTGGGTTACCGAACTCCTTCTTGAGTTGTTTTGTCCAAAAATAGGCCTCTCAATCAATATCTGGGCCACTTAACTATCTATTTTTCGTTTTCGATATTCATCATCGATGCCCCCACATTTCAACCCAATTTTGGACTGGACCATCAGACAAGCGCTTCTGATCTTCCACGACCGCTAAACCCAACCGTCTATTATAATACGATATAGTACGATTTTGGATCCTGTCAGGTGGGTATCCAAACCAGAACAGAAGGAAAAAAAAACCATAAGCTAACAATCTTATGCGGGCACTTGAATCCGTCGATTGTCAGCCGACGCTTTACCCCTGAACCCACAATGTAGGTAACATCTATGGTATCCAGATACCAATAAGAAGTAGGTGATGTTACGTTATGAAAACCTCTCATAAAATTGCTCATAATAAGCAGATTAATTTCCTTGGAATGCTTTCTTTCCGCTTAATTCTAACGTTGAAGGGCAGACTCACTTGATTACCATCAAATTCCCGACGTATTTTGGAGCAAGGTAAAATACTTATCAGCATCTGATAAAACGAAGTTTTTCCTCTAGGCTGAATCGTTTGGGAAAATCTGAGCAGAACGTGTGACGCGCATCCTATCGCTTACATCTTCCACTACCTCGCCTAAAGCTTTCGTACATGCTTGAACATCAAGGGAACGATCTACAGTAAAGCCATATTCAGAGAGCTCAGATCCACCACCCTTAAGTGACATCTCTCGCCCGAACAACGTGAAATAAGGGAAAACTTTGAGGACTTCGAGATTAGACTTGCACACGCCACCTTGGGTAGCAGTTCATCTCATTTCCGGTGATTATCTGATACATAAGCATGAAGATTTATTTTGAGGGTTTGATTAAGAGTGGCTTTACATAAGCTAAATCGACAACTTCCGTTGCTTTTGAACTGCACCCCATTATCGCACGTAATCCAACTGGGAACTCTAAATACAAAAAATACCATTTGTTTGCATCTACTCGTAGCTGTGGCTATTCTTCAAGGGAAAATCAACGGAAATTTTGAAAAAATAGTCTACTTCTGTATGTTGCGTGCTGTAGAAATAGGATAGGCACTGAGAGGTGTCAACTTGGCCATAGCAGCACTATAAATGGAATCAACGGTGAAGTAAAACCCCGGAAAAAACAAATAAGACCTTATCCGGGCTACTCCGGCATGTTTGGAGCTCAGAACGGTAAGGATTTTCGAGAATAAGTCGGGGTCTTGGAAATGAGATGCTGGCGGATGAACCCTTGATGAACCAACGGCAGCGCTCACATCCCCGAACGGGTTACTGGCTTCGGTCAAACCAACTTATCGTGTCAACGGGCTCCCCAGTTTTGGGGTTGCGGCTCCTGGCAACTGCTCGGTCAGAACAAAAATCTATAGTTACGAAGCAACGACGACCCTCGGATACGGGCGGATCTACTGTTGCAAACTCCTACATGCGAAATGAGGACCACGAAGTTTGGATCTGTACGTGGAGTGTTAGGTCCCCTAATAGGCCGTGTGCAGCCGAACAGCTAGCGGAGGCCCTGGACCGTTGCAAAGCAGATGTTACCGACATTAAATATCCATACTTCTATTACGGCAATTGTTATCGACGGCAAAAGCAGCGCCTATTTAGATGCGGATTTGTTGTTTGAGGCAGACTTAGACAAGAAGTTTTGCGTTTCTGGCATGTTAACGAGCTCCTCGTAAGAATCCATATTAAGACTAAATTTGCCAGCATTAATCTTATATGCGTGCACACCTCCGCAGACGAGAAAGATGAGGATACCAAATATAGCTTCTACGAGCTCTTGAACGAGACTTACGAGCAGTGTCACAGCTATGGCACTAAAATTGCTCTCGGCGATGGTGTGACAACGAGTGCCACCAAGCACATGCAGCTCAGCAAAGGGCATAAAAAGCGGCGCTTCATAGAAGGACTGGAGCTGCTCATGAGCTCTACAAGCAGAAGCGGAGAGACGGACACCGGCTTCTCAGGAGGAAAAAGAAGGAGCGAGAGAAGCGCGCGGTCGAGGAAATTGAGAGATGCTACTCCAGGAATGAGATTTGGAAGTTTAACAAAAAGGTAAAAAGCATGCCACGGACACAACCCCGAACCGAAACCTGTAGAGACGAATAAGGAAATATAGTAGTGCAGTCGCAGTCGGAGATCATTCCGGTGGACTGTATAGCGGCGATGATGAACGAAATATAGCTGTCAGGCAGAATGAACCTTTTAACCTATAATTCCGTCCACCCGACATGAATGAAGTGAAGATACCCATATCTAAGTTTGCGTCCAATATAGCTACAGGAACGTACGGCCTGATTGTCGAGGTCTTAAAATCGGCAGGGGATGACTTGGCAAAGTGCATACACCAACTCATATGTAAAATATAGTCGGACGAAAGTATACCTGATGAATGGAACCTCAGCATCGATTGTCCCCTCCTCAAAAAAGGAGACCCTCTGAACTGCGCCATCTACAGAAGCATCAGTCTTCTTAACATCGCCTATAAGATACTATCTGCCACATAGTGTGAAAGCCTGAAGCCTGAAGCGTATGACAGCATCTATAGAGACAAGCATACAGAGCAACGTCTAGTTTTGGTATCAATGCCAAACTCATCCCTTTGTGCAGGATGACGAAGATGAATGCACGGTGCTCTATCAAAATTGGTAAAGAACTCATCGAGAGTTTGGATATTGAAAAAGGATTTTTACAAAGCATGTGTTATGTAACAATTATTTCTGAAATAATAGTGCAAAGCTCAAGCCAACACAAGAGGCACAATATTTCTAAAGTCCGTCCGTATAGCATACGCTGATGATATTGAGAACATCGGAAGAAAGCAGAGTTATATCAGTGACGCTTTCGCGAGTATTGAGTTGGAAATGGCGAAGATGGCTTTAGAGGGCAACACCAAGTACGTTCTGCCAACAAGAAAGTATGCCTTACATCGACGTCTCTTGCGGAACGTCACCTTCGAAAGATATAACTTTGAGGTAGTTAAGGACTTTGTCTACCTAGACTCCTCTATCAATTCAGATAACGACACCAGCACTGAGATCAAACGATCTTGCCAATCGTTGCTTCTTTTGGCGAAAAAGGCAGTTGACTAGCAAAGCTCTCTCTCGAACACCAAAAGCGACCTTAATAATCCCAGTCCAGCTCTATGGGTTCAGTCGACTTCAGTCGTACCAGATGAAATGTCCGATTTTATAGTAAAAATTTAAAAGCAAATATTATTCTACCATACATTTTTACGTAACCAAAATAGGATCCGTTGGTATCTATGACATTCTTCCAAAGTGATACAAGGTCAAATCTTCCTTTTTCGTAGAAATGCTGACTTTTTGAGGCAATGAAATTTTCAAAGGCTTTTATGATCTCTGCTCGGTTTCGAAAGACCTTCTGTCGGCAAAATGAATCCAGATTGCGGAAGAGATGGTAATCTGTTAGGAAAATATCAGGAGAGTACGGTGGATGCGGAAGTATTTCAAAACCTACTGCAACAGTTTTAGCACCGTTACTTGTAAGGTATGGGGTCTAGCGTTGTCGTGCAAAACGATCGGACCGTGCCTATTGTCGTCAAAACGTCGATTTCCACACAATATTTGATAGCGGTCATCGTTTCTCCTAGTTGAAGAAATGAAAAGTTAATTGGTCCTTTCGATGTCCACCAAATTGTAACCATAACCTTTTTTAGGTGAAGATCGGGCTCGGGGTGTGTTTTAGTATTCCATCTGCATCCAACCACTGCCCAGATCTTTTACGATTATCATACAGTATCCACTTTTCACCACAGGTGACTATCCGGTGCAAAAACGGTTCAGATTAGTTTCTTAATATAAGCGATGCACAGATTTCCAGGCGCCGTAGTTTTTGGGATTCGTTCAGTTCATGGGGTACGAACTTATTGAGTTTCTTTATCTTTCCTATGAGAGAAAGGTCTCGACTTATTGTCATTGAGCATACTCCGTTGCTCTTAGAACATCGTCGGCAACTGACGTTTCCGACTTCCTACGTGGCTCATTTTAGAGGCTGAAATCTCCCGAACGGAACTTTCCAAACCAAAGTCGTATAGTGCGTTCGTTTACCGCTACATCCTCAAATGCGTCATTAACGTTTTTCATTGCTAATGACGCATTATGTCCCATCTTAAATTGATAAAGGAAGAGGGTTCGAATTTGAACTACCGACATCATGGTAAATAAATCCTACAAAAAAAACAAAAAAAAAAAACGGTACTTGTAACGAACCCTAAAATTCTCACATCTGGCACAGATGTTCACTCGAGAACTTCTTATTTCCGACTGAGCGAAAATCATTTCATGTGCTGCAACCCAATAGTTCTTAGCATTTCAAAAGGTCTACTAACGCTGCATCGAGAAGCCATTGGACCCTCCGGCTTCTGTAAATCCTGTTTCACCGTCTTACAGATTTTACACGCACGAACCTATCGTGCTACACTGGTCTTCAGCTTCGGTCAGTAATAGCTTTTAGCTACCCTATCTAGCCTTTTCTTTATACCACCGTGCCCACTCAATAATCATTGTGGCATTTCCTGAGCACTTCTAGTCTAGTCTCCTTTGGAACCACTCGCTTTCAATCTTCCCCCTCATTCATCAACTACGGATGTCTCCAGTCAGGATAACTCCACCATCTCGCCGAACAAGATTCAAAGCAACTGCCGTGGCTACTGGGACCGATGGCAACTCCTCGTTCACACTAGACAACAGCTATTAACAGTTATTAGCTTCAAAGTCATAAAGTTTTCCTTGTATCTTCGTGTAGTTCGGGTTGTTATGCATTGTTTTGCATGTTTTCCTATTTAGGGAAACCTGTTACAAGTTTCTGCCTTATGACATGTCCGATACTGGTTGTATGGTCACATGGTCTTCTGAATAAATTTCATATTCATATCTTAGCACAAAAATATTCATACGGGTATCTATGAATTGATTAACTTTTTCATACATTGAACTTGTTTTTAATTCTTTATTTCAAAAATAATGCGAATGTCTTTCAAAGTGTATTTCTGAAATGCCGCAAATACTAGTATTATCTTAATAAGAACAACAAATGACATCATTTTTAAAAGCACGCAGTCTAGTTAAACGTATGTTTACGAAATGTAGATCTCATGAGTAAGGCGTTGAGAGGAATTCGTTATTTTTGTATTATTTAGCTTTTTTTACCAACTGAAAGGTTTGTTTTTTGTGGATTGTTACAGCCTAAACGGCCGTCGAAATGTTACATGATGAATAGCACGTGTTTATTCCCAACGCCGTTGTTGATTATCTTAATGTATGGTTTAACGATAGCATTAATGTTGTCGCTAGTATGCAAATCGATTATTCAAAAATCGTGTTTGATTTGTTAGGTTAAAAGGTGTGTCTATGGCTAACAAATGGGTCTTAACTTTTTGGCTTTTCATGGCTTTTTTTGATATGTAATGAGTTGTGTGGGCATGCTTTGTTTGGAAGTGAATTTTGGGACTACAATGCAGATACTCCAACTTCACTCTGGAAATATGATACAAGTATTATACATATTTCGACATCTATTCATATTCATGCCAGTCCGGTTTTTGTTCGCATCATGCGTATAATTTTTTGTGTTCAAGAAATTTGCAGTATTTTATTATGTGTCATCGTGTATAGCGCGTAACGTCAAAGAATCCTATCTGATTTATATTGTTAACTGAATCCTTCACTGTTCCCTCGTATAATCTATCGCGTGGTTCTTAATTATATGGCTTCTGGATTGACCTACGAGTAAAGAAGCATTCATTACTTAACGCTTGCAATGCATTCATTCATCTAATTTGAGGTCTTCCTTTACTGTGTTATTGGGGTGTAATTATAGATCACCGTCTCGTTGTACACCCTGGATGATGCTAAATGATCTATCTCATAAGGAAGCCAGACAAAAAGATAACTTTCCTGGCCATGCTGCAAATTAATAAATAGCAAACAAAATAACAGTAACACATATATCAACGTTAATATTACCATTTCTAACATGGCCAACATAACCAGCCACAGCGCCAACTGACAAGGCATATCGGTATAAGCAAATCCAAAAGCGACTACTTATCTAAAGTATTACTGACTAACAGCATTGATGTCGACATCATTCAAGAGACATATACTGCATCAGACGATGCTCAGAAAGTTAGACGAACTGTCGCCGGCTACTATAGGATCGGAGCCACCGTTCACCAATCATACGGGACAGCAACCTAAGTCAGAAACCACATTGTGGACTCAAACCTTATTATCCCAGACTCCAGTGACAACATCCTTACAATAACGCCCAAAATTGGAGGCATTCACATCGTAAATATATACAAACCCCCGCAACACCGTAGCTGCCTACTATCCTCGTAGTTCCGGATCAACCAACAGCTTTCATGGGCGATTTCAACAGCCACAGCATGAAAACAGCGACGACAATGTTGACATGCTAATAGAATGGGCAGACCCAAATCACCTGCACATAGTCTTCGACGCAGAGACAGAGCTACTTTTCACTCTCGGAGATGGCGAAGAGGCTACAACCCGGACCTGTGCTTCCTAATCTGTGAACTCCACCTCCTGCCTGCTTCCAGAACAGTCCTGCCTGATTTCCTGCATAGCCAACACCGTCCAGTCCTAATCCAGTTTCCTCTAACTGGGTCCGTACAAAAGCCGCACTGGAACTTCACAAAAGCCGATCGGAATAGCTTCTCTTACGAGCTCGACTCATGCTTACGATTTATTCCGCCGCTGACCCAGAACTACGATAGATATGTAAGAATGGTTACTTCAGCTGACAAAAAATATATTCCCCGAGGTTTTCGCAAAGAGTACATTCCTGGATGGACCGAAGAAAATGAACGACTATACGACAATTTCGAGATATCTGCAAATCCCGAAACTAGAACTACTAAGACCCCTTAATGAGACCCGCTTCACCCACTTTAGCAAGAAAGAAAGTAATAGTTTCAACACCACAAACTCCTGCATGGACCCGAATAAAGGTGTAAAAGTCAGTCACATGAGTCCAAAAAGTTTGTTTATAAACAAAAACTAGAAAATAATAAAAGCTTACAACAAAATATTTCATGATTTGTTATTAAAACCTAAATAATTTTTTTACATTAGTAACAAATAAAGAATAGTTCATTTTATATAAATACTACTAAATATATCTTGATTCAATTTTGCACTAGGAGAAAACTGAAGGACGAAAATTTGCTAATACTTTGTCCAGAGTCCTTTTGCATTTTTGTCTGCATTATTCGCCTCCGTAGGCTTTCAGACAGTCAATGAAATCTGCTGAAATTTTTGCCCACTGTTCCTGTGCTCTCTCCCAAATAACGGGTAAAGACGGTGGTGTTGAGTCATAATCATTCGCAAGATTATGGGCTATGGGCTGGCTGGCTAAGACATCAAATGGCTGCATTTGAAGCCAATCCCGCACTTTCTTGGCCATGTGATTCGGGTCTCTATCACGTTGAAAAACAACTTCACGCGGAGAGTAGGGCATATTTCTTATTGATATCATGAGATGCGACTTCAAAATATTTCAATACACGTGTTTATCCACTATGCCCTCTATTAGGTGTAATTTTCCAATACCGGAAGCACTCATGCAACCCCACAGCATAATGGAGCTACCTGCGTGTTTACCTGCTTGTTTAACATAATGCAGAATTAAAGGCTTACTTTGCTTTTTCCAAGCCCATCTTCCGACCAGTGTGCATACTTATCCGCAAAGCTTAGTTTTGCTTTGACATTTCTTTTCTTTTTTGAGAGTGTTGGATTTTTTTCTTGTTCGATGGCTACCACATCGTGCTTACGTAGTCCGATTAACTGTCCATCGGCCTTCGCTGCTTCAGAACTTGCAGTGGCCCTTCCAGAAAGCATTAACCTCACAAAAGCACGTTCATCTTGGTCGGGGAGCTTCTTATGCCTTTCTCTTGAACAACTGCCATGTCCAGTTTACACTTTTTTCTTAGCCGGGCAGCATCACATTCTTTCATTATAAAGCGGTGTATAAATTACGTCTTGTAGTAATTTTATAACTTTTTGTATTTATAAAATTTCTAAATTTGAAAACATTTTATTTTATTTTTATTTTTACATTTATTAGAACTAAGAAAACAAATTTTAATTAAAAAAAACTTAGTATCTGGACATTTTTATCTATAAACTTTTTTGTCTATAAAACTTAAAACTGAACTTTAAAAAACTATAAACTTCTTAAAAAAAAATAAATCTTAACCTACTTACATCTAATGCATATATATATATGCATATATATATATTATTTTTTTTAATTTTTATATTTATTTAGTTTTTTTTTGTTTTTATGTATTTTTTTTCATAAAATCTAACTTAAACATACCTAAAACTATGTAAGCCTGCCATGGCTAAAAAAAAAATTAGCCTGGCCCACCTTGCTTCACATGAAGCTAACTATCACTGTAGGAGTTCGACGACGAAGCATCCTCCCCTTCAATAAGCCATTGCTCTTGCAACGTGCCTTCGAGTCAACTTAATGACGAAATTGTCCACTCTTATTATGTTCGCCCTATTGTGTAAGACCTCATTAGGATAGAATTTTATGTACTCAGACTCTGGTGTTCTGTATAAGCGAAGACAAGTCCTAAGACAAGCCCTCTCAAACACCCGAATCTTTTCCAATAAGCTTGATCTCACGTTGAACCACACGGGACATCCAAATACAAGTATGGGCCTGATAAGGGCCATGTAGCAGATTACCTTCACCCTCGCATCGAGTTGGCAGTTATAAAACAGTCTCTTTGTAAGGGCAAAAGCGCCTTTAGCTCTGGCCGGAGCAACATTTATATGTTTGTTAAAATACAGAAATTGATCTAGCCAGATCCCAAGGTATCTGACTACATTTCGACAAGCAAGTGGCTGCGAAACCGAACTGATTATCCGGAACGAACTCGTATATGTTTGTCCTCAATCCACTTAGTCAGGACTCTATTGATCATCTTCTCGAACACCTTACTGATGTTTGGAAGAAGACTGATCGAGCGGTGATTCGCCGGATTGGAAGTGTCTTTATCCCTTTTGGGGATGGGATGTACCACCACAGTTTTCCAAAGCGCTGGATAATGTGTATTATTCATTGCATTATTAAACAGGGTGGTGTAAATGTCCACCGCTTCTAGAGGAAGATGTCGAAGCACAATGTTCGGTATTTCATCGGTTCCCACTGATTTCTTACTTCTAAGTGAACGGGGGTAGTACCCTATCGTTGGTGATGACATTATTTACCATATTCTTGTCACTGAACTGGGTGAAACCGGAGCTCACGAATCGCCAATTCACAATTTCATTTCGAAGGTAGAAATTGTGCACAAGGGCTCGATTCTCTAGATCGTGGTTCGGGCCAATGATAACATTCGCCTTGTACACTTCCTGGAAAGTCGCTCCTATAGCCTCTATCAATCACAAAAAAGTTGTCATCATCAACAGCCTCATTTGGATCTATTCCCGCTGCTACCAGTATTTGTTCGTTGTTCGTCGTTCGGGCGATTTTAAGACATGGAAGGTCGTTCTGATTATTTCTCCGAAATATTTTATTTATTTGCGGGAACATATTCGGATTGCTGGTGTTTACAGCCCGAATTTCATTGTTCCAATACAAACTTGCAGATGCTCTGTAATTTTCCTTTATTAATGTTTGGAGGTTTTTAGTCGACAACTTCAGAGTCATGATCTCCGGGTTGTGTCTGTCAGTAAACTGTCTGTATAAGGTTTTTAGTCTTGACAGAAGTCTACTTTTATGTCGGTGCAGTGCGTCAATAGTTGCGTTGCGGAATAAGTCTTCTTCGTCAGTGTGTTGGTACCGAGGTATCGTTTTGTCCATTGTTCGTTTGATTGTCTCGTCCATTAGTCTTAGATACCTGTCAATCTCCTCGTTTGACAGATTTCTGTTGGACGGTGGGTAGAGCGAATTCGAGGAGAGTGCTCTAGTCAGTGTTCTGGTGAAGTGTGTCCAACGCACCCTACTATAATTGTAGGAATGCGTTTGAACAAACTCATCCAATTTCGCAATTTCGTTGGGAACAGTTATTTCGGTGCTGAGACCGCAATGGTCATTGTCATACACGAAAGTGCGCAGACAGTTTGTAGTTTGTTGGTTAGTGGATGTCAGTTGTATTCGTGAGTCGAACAGCAGAAGATCCAAATAGGACCCGTGTCTGGGAAACGACGGACTATCCGTCGCCTTAAGCCCGAGTCGATACATTATACTGTGCTGACCCCACCAATTGAATAGTAGGTTCCCTCTCGTATTTGGTGTATTATTTCCCCAATCATTATATTTGGCTTTGAAATTTCCGCCGATAATAAAATAGTTGTCTTCCAATTCCAGCCTCAGAAATTGAAAAAGTGTCTCGAGCTTTGAGATAAATAAGGTGGATTGAGTAGCCTTAGGTGCATAGACAGACACCATGTACAACCGCTTTCCACTACGGAGAGGGATATACACGATGCATGCTTCCAGCACCTGGAACCTACGTACTACACGACTATATACTCTTTTAAAACGTATACCTTTTCGTACGAATATCGCAATGCCACCTCCCTGAATGGAGTTGGGTCGGTTTCTTCGTACTATTTTGTATCTTCTGTGCCTCATTTTGTGTCTTTTGGTGAGCTTAGTTTCGCTAACCAAAAGCACATCAAGGGCTTGGTCTTTAAGCAACTTAAATAGTGCGGCTCGTCGTTCGAACCTTATCAGTGAATTCACATTCAGAGCAAGGACCTGAATAGAGAACACGATTGCTAGCATGTCAGGTACTGGTTCCGGTGCTCTGGGCGCTGCGGCCACCTTCTGCTTCGTGGACTTCTGTTCTTGCTGTTGTTGTTGTCTCTGCTGCTGTTGCTTTTGGTGATGTTGCTGTGTTGCTGCTACTGTTGTTGGGGCCTTTGCTGATGTTGTTGTTGTTGCTGCTGCTGTTGTTGCGGTTTCTTCTGTGATTTTTGTTGACGTTCTTGATATTTTTGCTGTGTATGTGCATCTGTTTTTTTCAGTTCTTGTGCAGGTTTCTGTATTGTTGTTGTTGCAGTGATTGTTTCTGCTGTTGTTGTTTAGAGCCCTGCATGAGTGGAGTCAAACTTCAAATAACTCAACTCATTTAAAAATGACTCTGAATGAATTATATGTCTCACTTTATGAGACAGAATGAATCGTGTGATTTGACATGATTCAGTCTCATTCAGATTCATTTTTATGTCTGTCATACCTCACAGTTTGAGATTCGAACAGTAACTGCAGTAAGGAGTTATATTTCGTGTGTTGTGAGTTGTATGATTCATTGTGATTCACTGTGATTGCATTTGATTCGTTGTTTTGAAAGATTGTCGGAGAAAACAATAAGTGGGAATGGAAAATATGTAGCACATAATGTACATATTCTTAAGGAATATGTTTACTTAAAAAAATAATATTAGAAAAGTAACATTTAATGAGATGTTTAATTTGAATACAGAAAACTTGCAATTTTAATAAAAAAAAAAACGTACTCTTTGGTTTTTAGAGCGTTATTTCATGAATGAACAATAATTTTATTTGTTGTTTTTTTTTTTTTTGTTGGGTTTTATGCTCTGAAACTTTTTTATCGTAGCAGTTTTGAGTGTATAATGCAATAAAAAGGATTTTCTGCGTGTATTCAGTGAACATTTTCATCGTTTTGATTTTTTTGTGTGCATTTATAAAATATTGTGTGCTATTTTTTAATGCGCAATCATATTGGGTCCTCAGTCAGTCACACATATTGGGTCATCAATATCCAAATCACATCCAAATTCGCGTAGTTTCTTTGAAATTTTATCTTTTACTTTTACACCTGTGCATGTTTCACTTCTCATGTTTGTCATTGAAAGTAGACGGCTTTTCATTGTATTTTCCTTAATGTAGTGAATTGTTATGACTAAATAACTACTTCGTAGAAAATTGTCTGTCCATATGTCGGATGTTATACTACGAGTATATACACACAATTTCATTGTTATAATTTCTTGTCGAATTTCTTTAAAATGTATTTCATACAACTCAGATACATTTCGGGATACGGTTGTCGGATGAGGAAGCAGATGATTGACGTTAATGTTGCTTCCTAGTTCCGATCCTATTTCCAATAACATGGAAGCCACTTTTTTTAATCCTGAATCTTCAACAATAATAAATGGGCGACAATTTTCCACTGTCTATTCTATTACTGCACGCGTAATGCTTTTCTTAGTGTCGGTATCTATAAAAGTTTCCGGTAGATTCTCTTGACAAATTTTATAACACTTATGCCGAACAAGATTCGAAATACTTTTTGAAAATTTAAAAACGTTGCTGCAAATTCGGCATTCCACAATATTTGCAACCTCAGTTCCATTTTCCTAGATCACCTTTCCGAAAACTTTCCACACTTTACTGCGACCAAGTATATCGCTTACTTTGTATTCTCCTGTTTGCAATTTAACCTTGACGAATCCGGGATCAACACCACCGTTAGAGTTTGTCAAATTGATCTGTAAATAAAAAAAAAATATTATAAACAATAAGGTATTTTACACATCAAACAATTTAGTACTTACATTCTCAGTTAAACTTATTGCCTCCATTTTTTTTCCTTTTAAAATACCAAAGAATTGTCAACACACTTAACACAGCACTACTTAGCACAAAAACTTTTTTCCGTATACTAAATTTCTATAACAAGTTATTACTCGTATCTTTTATATGAAAAGAAAACACACTAATTAAGAATTGCAACAAAAAATAACAATATAGAATCTCCGGGCTAATTTTTGCATAACACTTTCAAATAACAATTACAAAAAATGAAAGTTTCCTAGAAATTCCTGAATGAAGTTTTTTGAATTTTACGACCTAATTGCCAAAACCTCATTCGTTCCTTCATATTTTTTATGAGTGGAAGAAAATATAATTAACTGGCCTAATCATTATCCTTCCGGAAGTAATAAACAATAAAAAAAAATTGTCGTAATAAAACGCAACAATTAAGAAAAAGGAAATCCCAAAAATATACATACATATACTCGTATGTACATATGTTGCTTTTAAATGGTGCAACACATAGAGAACAATCAAAATTCAAAAAAATACAAAAAACCCATTTCAATAGGAGTACATGATTTACTGTGATTTACTGTGAGTGAATTGATACCGCACATTCTAAATCATGAAACATGATCCACACGAGTCATAGGAAACTAATGATTCATTCGGATTCATTCATAAGCAGTGAGTGATTTGTGTTCATAGCACACTATATGATTCATTAACTCAAAGATTCATATTTTACTGTGGTAGGATTCATGAATGTGAATCAGTGTGAATGAGTTGACTACTGTGCACAGTACTTTGACTCCACTCATGCAGGGCTCTATTGTTGTTGTTGTTGTAGTTGATGTTGTAGTTGTTGTGGGAGCTCCACGTTTATGTTTTGTTGTTGCTGAGGTCTCTGGAGAGTTTCCCCTTCATGCAACTTGTTTTGCTCTTATAGCAAGCACTTGTTGTTCTAGCTGCTTGATGGTACTGTTCAGGACTTCGACCTCGTCATCTGACTCCGATGCAGCCAGGGATGCGAAGCTGTTGCCGGCTCCCATGTATTGTCCTCCTTCTCCGTCGGTTACATAAGGACCATCGTTATTGTCCGACTTTTGACTCCATTGCTTTGTTGCTGCCCTTGCCGATTTCATCGGAGCCCTCTCTTTCGCTCTACCATGCAGCATTTCTAACGAAGCTGACAGGTATGTGCGCTTAATTAGATTCGGAGTCGGTGTCAGCTTTCTCCTCCTCTTTATGGCCATGTCTGTTATTTTTCTTGTTGCTGTTGTTGTTGCTTTTAAGTGGACTGGCTTAACGGCTTGATCTACATACGACATCATGCCATCTGCTGATCCTGCTATTGGGATAGCGGACCGCTTACTTCCACTCATGGAAATTGTTTTTTTTTTTTTTTATCACTTTATGTTTTCACTAATTGTCTATTAATAAAAAAAGAAATAAATAAATAAACTTTTGCAGAGGCTGGAAATCGAGCCCGCAACCTCGAGATTTGTTGTCAACGTCTGTACCAACTCGGCTACCGAACACTTGAAAAATCAGTTAGCTAAACCTATACTTTATACTTTTCTGCACTTCTAAAGCCGAAACACAAAACACGTGTGATCTCCGTGGAGGTCTATGAACGACTGAATCACGTCTGTACTCTACGGAGATCAATGAACGACTTAATGAATACAATCCTTACAGAAACAAGTGTGGGCACAAATGGAGAATATTAAACAATTTATAAATAGCCCGGAATAGTATAACTGTATTTGTATAACCCGTGCAAAACTAATTGGCGCTGCATCAAGGGTCCTATTAATCAATGGAACAGAATTAAATTGGTATGCTATAATAAATTGACTAGATTATACATGCGAGTATTCCGACAAACGTCCTCTACATGTCCTAAGAGATATGATGTTAAGAATAAAACAAGAAAATAAATCATTGACTGAATTTCACGATGAGATTCACTAAGCTTTAACCTTGATACAAACAAAATTGAAGCAATGGAACAAGATATGAGACCTGGACGACTATCAATCAATGATGATGTCAAAGATGATGCGATTCGGACATTCATAATGGGTCTACGCAGTAACTATACCAAAGGAAATCTGTATGCCAGTAAGCCCAGAAGTTTGGGATAAGCCTATGCAATCGCCTGTATTATGTACCACGATAATCAGGGCTTAAATTTCGTCGACATGAACCAAAGAACAAAAGACAGACCACATACTATCACCAAAGAAACGATCAAATAAGACCCGCATACCAGGTGCATCAGCAAAGGCAAAATACGAGTAATCATCCTCCACTCCGAAGAGATTATATTGAACCAATGGAAGTAGACAATTCTAAGCAATATGTGAGACCAACCAATTTTCAACAACAAATGGAATAATAATTTCCCGCCATTCCGATTCAACAACCAACAATCAGTAAAGAGAGAAAGGAACCTTTTCATCACAGAACTTCAACCTCAACAAAATGCAGAGAGTACATCAAACACAAGAAGAAGATCTTCAAACCATCCAAACCTTCAATGAAGACGAATACGAAACTGGATGTGCTTTTTTAGGCGAGTAAACGCACTTGCCTAGATTCAAGTAAATCCGTTAATATATTAATAGAGAGAAGAGCTACAAATAATTGCATAAGTGCTAGATCTAAGCTAGGTAAACCAATTTCTATAAAACCTGTAAAAGACAAAACACTTCACCGGTATTCTTTAGTAAACACAAAAAAAGTTATTACAATCTTAAATCATAATTTAGTTTTTTACGAAACAGAAGCACTTCAACAATTCGATACATGAAATTTTCATATGTTTGTATAGATGATGTGCTCATATACTCTTCATCACCTAAAGAACACATAGAACATATTCAAACTATAGTTAGCGCACTTATAACGCCCATATGAAAATATCTAACGAAAAATCAAACTTCTTCCAGGATTCTGTTGAATACCTAGGACAGGTAATAAAACATAATAAAATAAGAGTAGATCCTAGTAAAGTCGAAACAATAAAAAATTATCTCATTTCTACAAATTTAAAAGAACTGAGATAATTTTTAGGTTTAGCAAGTTATTATAGGAAATATATTCAAAACTGTGCAGCAATTGTAAAACCACTCACAATACACCTCAGAGGAGAAAATGGTAGAATTAGTATAAATCAAAGTGCATATGTTAAAATAAACCTAGACGAACTAGCATTATATGCATTAAATAAAGTAAAGGGAGCTCTTCAAGCACAAGTTAAATTCAACCTGAATTTAATAAACCATTCGAATTAACCACGAATGCAAGTAATTTCGCTATCGATGCAGTACTGTCTCAAAACAAAAAATCACGAACTTTAAACGAGACATAGCAAAATTTCATCACAAATGGAAAAGAATTATTAACCATTGTCTGGGCTTTACAAAAACTTAGGAACTATCTTTACGGTATTGCCGACTTAGCGTTATACACTGAGCACCAATTATTAATTTTTTCCATTTAGGATAAAAATCCCAACACTAAACTTAAATTTCATTGAAGAATATGGAGCAAAATTAGTTTACACACCAGGGCACCAAAATGTTGTTGCAGATACTTTATCTCTCGCCAACAGATAAATAACACCATCAGTTGTTCACAGCACTCAGCACAGAGCACACCACAAGAAGGTATTAAAAGAGTTAAGCAACCTCTAAATGCTTTAAGGAATCAAATAATACCGATATTTGATGAAAACAAAATAATTGAAATAGACACGCGTACCATTTTTTCGGATCGATTTAAGCATATTATTTACTATAAAACTAAAGATGAATTCATAATATACGCAAAAACGGTCATATGTACATAAAGACAGTATACGCAGACAAAAAACAACATGTGCAAATCAACAGATATCTTAATGCTACTATTTGTAATAACTCTTAGAGACAAAATAACTGATTTGACAGACAAAAAATACGTTCTATGTAGTAGAAACAGACCCTGCATATCTTTATGAAGATACGACGTATTTCTATCAAGAATCTAACTTAACAAAAATACTAAGACCATACCAACACATAATGCATAATATATAAACAAACCCAGGATGAACAATTATTAATAAACAGAATTGAAACACTAAGAATACAACTAATACCGAACACTTACCGCGCTAGGAGATCATTAAAATTCTTAGGTTCAGCATTAAAATTTATAACTGGAACACCCGATCATGACGAAACCTTAGATCCTGAAGCTTTTTCAGAAACCATGGTCATTAATGAAGTATATAGAGAACTTGAAGCTGTTTCAAACACTATAAACTTCGCAAAAAAAGGTAATTTTTACTCAGGAACATTAAATTTAAATGATGTAAAAAAAATCATATCATACCATATTTAATCAAGCTATAATTACTATATATAAATATCCAATATTGAAAAATAAATGTAAATTATATAATGTTACTACGAAAAAATTTCTGTCTGCAATAATGAGTATATTTCTGTAAATATATGTAAAAATAATCTAGGAAACCATATTTGTAAAATTATAAAATCAAATAAATGTACAATTAATGTACATATTAGAGAATATGCCTGCAGAATGTGACATAATCCAGGAAAACAATGCACCACTCATTATCCCAGAAAACGGTTATATTTTAACAGACCAGGAACATGTGTGGAACGGCGTTAAAATAAATGGTCCTAATTTAATCCAATTCGACTATTCTACAAATATAGATGGAAAACAGTACGTTAACCACCAACAAGAAATAGAAGAAGCTATATGTCAGAAACACGATGAATAGATGGAAGTTATTCGTATCTTATCCTCAAATTCCAATTACAAATTTTCAAATATCCAAGAAATATCAAAGTTCTTAATCTCTATAGAAAATCATCTCATACAAGTCACCATTCACTGCATACTTGGACTCTTTGGAATCATAATATGTATCTATGCCCACAGCAAAATTATGCAGCTGCTAGGAAGCAAAAAAACTAACAGAAAGAAGAAGACATGCTGATCAAATTTACAAATTAGAATTAGCAAAACTAACAACAGCATATAATTTAAAGTGAGGACACTTTGTTTTAAGAAGGAGGCGAGTTAATACCCATGCATGATTCAATCCCGTTATCATCCAAAACACTATCATGTGCACATAACAGGGGGAGTAACTTTGACCGAAATTTTACCAAATATATTTGACGATACCAGCAGCCTCTTGTTGTGGTTTATTATTCATTTTGTATAAAATCTAATTTATAATTCCTCACAGATGGCAGTAAATAAGGTTAGAGTTATAATGCACTTCCTGTCATCGTCCATTGCAAAGTTTTGTGTAAATCATTTCTAACCGCCTTTTTTTGTGTTGAAAACTTTTACTTCGCAATAAATCATATTGTACTATTTGGACAAGAAATTAATTCAGGTATTTAAACTGAACTATATTCCTCTGGAAAATTATCTCATTTAGGAGTTTTTTGTTGTTTTTTATTGTATTTGGTGAAAAACAGAACAGAGTGTTAATTTTACTTAAAAAACGGCTAACTTTAACCGACAAGGGTTTAACTTTGACCGGGTGGTCAAAGTTAGACGTTTCACATTTTTTTGCATTAGGTACCTATTTAACTTTTGTTTTTTGCCGTTTACTGATAGAAAAAGAAAAATGCCACCAAAAACAAACCCTAAAAGGCGTTACAACAGTTCTAAGGAAGACGATATTCAAAACGCTATTAATTTAATAAAGAGCGGAAATATGTCCATAATGAAATGCGCTAAGAATGTCGGAATCGCCAAGGGAACTTTGGTTAATCGCCTTAAGAATAGCCACAATAAAGATATCGGTAGGCCAACAGAACTGGGCTATACAGTGACATCGACATAGTCAGAAAACTAAGATTTGCAGCTGGATAAGGCAATTAGGCAGTAAAATCTTATCGATAAACGCTATGTAATAGTTTAGTTATTATTGTTCTGCCCTACGACTCCGAATACAGACATTAGCAATGATGCTTCGATTAATTATTGGTCGTGTTTGCATTAAAGATTTTAGAGGAAGAGGTATAAAAGCTAACTTTATGACATAACAACGCAGTGGAGAGAGGCCTCGCCTTATCTGCCGCGCACAATTGAAAGAAGAACTATAATGGAGTGCGCAGCTGGAGACAGTGGACCAAAGATTACGATTGCTGCAGACCGTTAAACATAAAAATTATAACGTAAAAAACCTCTACTTATAAAAAAAACATAGAGAGAAGAGTTTGTTGAACGTCACATTCAATGGACAAAAAGATGGCGCCGCGTTCTCTTTATAGATGAAAAAAAATTTCATTTAGATGGCCCAGTTGGCTGGTCAGATTATGATGCTATCATGATTTGTGAAAAGACCAGCAAATTCTTAGCCGTAGTCTGTGTGGAGTGGGAAGCGTAATGATTTGGGCCGGAATTGCGTTCTACGGGGGAACTGAAATAAAGTTCGATTGGAGATATTGTAACTAATTCGGATCAAGAATTTACTAAGCAGCCCATTGTCTTCCAACATAATAGTTTCCGAGTTTTTAAGAATCCTCTGTACGTTACGGACATTAGTTTTGATGCCGGCCTTTCTGCCATTTCTCTAGCAGTAAGATCGGAATTAGATTCCGTACACAAAATAGCTCGATTTTCTCTGGGCGTTACAGATCCCGGTCGTCCACAACTGTGAGATTTGCCATAAAATTGAGAGCTACTTGAATTTCGCTACTGTTAAGCCGGTTTCCTTTACCCATTCTCAATTAAGAAAAGTTATATTTACTTCTTAAAAGATGAACAGATGATTTTCTTTCAAAAAACAGAGAGGATCCGGTTTTACGATGGCGCAAATTGAAGCACAAGATATGAATGTGCTATATTTTTTTCGTTTGCTTTATTGTTATACTTGCCATACTAGCATTCCCTAACAAAGCTCATCAGCATCTAATAAATATTGTAATTTTGCAATAAATATCATAGAATATTCTATTGTAACTACATGTGCATTTGCATGTAGATACATTTTCGCTCCCATTTGCATGTCGCATATTATAATACATCAAGTACAAACTTACGTCAAAACAGTAAAATTGTACTAGATTTTAGTTAAACGACTAACTGTCTGACTTAAGCCCCATTTACAATGCTCTGAGATCATGTACTTCAATGTGTTTGTTTACAATATTACGAGTCTCGCAGCAAGCATCGCAATCAATTTCGAAAATCTGGAAAACTCTCGCATGTCGCAATGCGTGACAGGTAAATTGTTGTTGTTTTCATTTTGAGCTTGTTATTTGTGAGTGGTGTTTTGACGTATCATTGTAAACAGACGTCCGATGTCCGAATGCGACCCTCATATCGGATCTCGAAGCATTGTAAATGCGGCTTTATGTCGTTTTCGATTGGGTTTTTCTTCGCGTTCCGAAGAAGAAAAGTGACGTATTATAGAACCATTTCCCCTCATTTTTTCAGAATCAAAATCTCGCTTCTCGTTTTCATTGGAGAATCGAAATTTCTCTCCTCGATTTTATGTCAAAGTATATAAACGTCAAATAGTATTGTGGGTCACATTAGATTTCTGTTTTCGGGCAATCGGCTGTGTTTGGCCAATTTATTATTCTGAATGTTCAAATTGATTCGCAAACAAATGTATAAAATACAAAAGTCCGAAGAAGTTCTTAGTGTTCCATTTAAATAAAAATCAGGCTACACAACAAAAAAGTCTTCTGAAAGCCCAAACGAAGACGCTATAAATTAAAGTTGGTGCTTTTAGAAATCGTTAGATAATTATTAGCTTACATCTACAATACTATGTCCAATGTAAATGTAGTGATTTAGTTTATAATATATGTGGAAAAGGTAATCACGAGTATGTCGACAATTGTATATTGAATTTAATTCAATGCGAAATGGAAAATGCAAAGTAATCAATGGAAACCGGTAGTATTGTAGTTGTATGAACGATTCATCACAAATTGTTATACGGCAGTTTGTGTTTTATTAGTAGTATGTACGAGTAGTCATCATATTACTGCATTTTGATTTGTATGCCTGTAAAAATAAAGCTGACATATACGAGTTAAAGTAATTACAGGAGAGTGATTTATAAGCCTGCTTTTGATGAAAGGAGCAGAATTTAGTTCCAGTTTTGTTGACCTTTATGATATTGTAGCAAATCTAGCGGCAACTAACACAACTAGCTTGACATTTTATTTTACAGTTTTTAAGTTTGAAAAGGATGATTTTTTGAAAAGTTAATTGTTTTATACTTTTAGGTTTTGGGCTTGATTTTTTTTAAAGTAAAAAACAGTTTTTATTAAATTTTCAACATAGTACTCTACCCGCTCTATACAAATTTTTTACCCGTTAAAGAGCCTTGCCTGTCGAGAAAACTTATTGCTGAATATTTCGCAGAACGAGCAAGCATTTTAAGGGTACTCAAATCCTTTGAGGGCGCGCAAATTATAAAAAAAATCGTCGTCAGATTTCCATAAATAGCTCCCACGGCATCAATACAACCTACTTTGATGGCAGTCTTCAGTTTTGGAAAAATGAACAAGTCGACCAAGGCCAGATCCGGCTAGTGCGATGGGTGGCTGATCAAAGAAACGAAGTAGCAGTATCATGAAGCAAGAGTCAGTCGCTCGTGTGGTACAATTCTTAGCGCACGCGCCGTATACGTTCCAAAATTATGTGAATGTTTCCTTCATTAATAATCAGTTGCTCAGGCAATATTTTACAAAACAAAGCGACACGCTTTAGTTCCCTTCACTTTATGCCCGAAGATCGGGATTTCTCATGGTAGCAAAATATGAGGGCTGTGAATCCAGCAGCTTAAGCGAATGGGAAAAAGCCGCCTTTGAAAGAGCGAAAGCCATCCTGGCCAACAAATCGCTTACTCAACAAGCAATAGTGATGCAGCAGCAAAGGCGGGAGGGGAAACTGATCAGGCGCCCTCTGTCTCCTACGCGGCTAAATTAAAAGAGGGGGCTAGCGCCCCTGGAAAGAAGGCAAATTTCAGCAGCAAGAGAAGTAGATCCGACGATGTCGTGGAGCCGAACGATGCAAAGAATTTGATAGCTGGTACTTCATCTGCATTGCGACCCGAAAGACGAGCTTCTCATTGCTGTGATTAACAAGCTACAGCCTTGTGGTCATCTAACAATCGACCAATGGAAAAACATCGAGCAGAGGTTCCAAGACGTCCTGTGGAAGGAACTATCCACCATAGGAAACGGGGAGCTTCAATTCGATGGCGCTGGTTGGGAGGGCGGACGCAAAGTTGTAGCTTGTGGGAATAAGTCTTCTGTGGACTTCCTCAGATTCTTCATTTTGGAAGTATGCGATGATTGAGAAGGCAGCAAGCTAAAATGTACGACGGTGTCAGAGTTGGCAAGTACACTCTGCTTTCAGCTTGGGTTTGGGTTCCGTGTCCCTAGACGTACTCTGAGAAGCTCCTATAACTATTCCATGAGCGGAATCGAGAACAAAAAGCCGATACATGGAGAGTCCATAAGACGGGGCCTAGAAGGCAGTACGGGCAGCATTTTCTGCTGTCCTTTAACAATGACTGCTTACCATACAGCATGGGTAGGTTGATGGTTAAGCCATCGACCAAGGGAAAGGGCGAGGAGGAACCCCCCAAAATTATGGAAGTGCTGCAGATAAACCTGCACCACAGTAAGGCAGCAGCAGCCTGTCTGGTGGAGTACATCACCGGACAGGACGTCACAGCCGTACTCATACAAGAGAACTGGATCAATAAGGACAACAAGATTCAGGGCCTTAGGCTTAAAAATTACGTCACAGCCGTACTCATGCAAGAGAACTGGATCAATAAGGACAACAAGATTCAGGGCCTTAGGCTTAAAAATTACGAGTTGTTCTACAAGGCAGATGGTAAGATCAGGACTTGCATCCTTATCAAAAACAAAATAGTGGTATTTCTTTTGAATAATTACAGCTCAGCAGATCTAACAGCGGTAATCTGCGAAAGGGAGTGTGGCAAACCACTCTGTCTGACGTCGGCCTACCTCCCCTATGACTTGGGGTTAGTGATCTCAGAGAAGCTAAAGGGTTTGGCAAGGCAGAAAAACAAACCCAGAACAGGGTATGTAGTTTTCAAAGAAATCCTAGGAGGACTGATTGGATCAAGTATACAAAAGTGATAAAGGTGCACCTGGATACCCAATTAATCACCATCGATAATATTGTTAACTTAGATAGGGCGGTAGAAAATATTAATAAGGCATTAACAATGGCGTTCAAGAAAGCTTCCCCGGCTAACAGAACACCTAAAAGGGCTCAACCAAAATGGTGGAATAGGGAGATAGGTTTAAAAAGAAAATATGTCAGAGCGTTCCTAGCTACCTTAGGAAAAGTGACGGGATATGAACTGAAAGTAGCAAAGAGGTTTCGGCAACACTGATGGAAACTGACTTTCCGGGATCCACAGTATCAGGCGACCCTGGCATGATACAGCATACTGAGAATACTGACCTCTCTCTCTCCGAAGAGGAAATAGGTGTTCTTATTAATAAGAATAAATTACGGTGGGTGGTTCTTTCAGGCGTACAAATCTCCCGGTCCGGATGGTATTCTACGGATTATGCTACAGAAAGCACCGGAGGTAGCAATCGAAAAAATTGTGGAAATTCTTAGACACCGTCTAAAAATAGGGTACATACCAATAGCTTTGAGGGAAGTTAAGGTGGTTTTTATACCTAAAGCTGGTAAACAGGGGCATATAACAGCAAAAGATTCCAGATTCCAATAAGTCTGTCATCATTTATGCTTAAAACCCTAGAGCGACAATTGGAGATTCACATTAGGAATAGATGCAGTAATGGCTTTTTGACTGAGTCACAGCATGCATACATGAAAGGAAAATCTGTAGGAACCCCTCAGGGTGGAGTCATATCTAGCTGGTTATCAATGACATCCTCAAAAAGCTTAGTACAATGTGTATAAGTGCCACGGCATACGCAGATGACCTGGTAATAATAGTGCAATGAAAATACTTAAATATGTTAAACGAAATTATGGAGGTGGCCCTGAAGACGATCAGCACTTGGGCAAAAAGCTCTGGAATCAATGCCTACTCTTCCAAAACGGAACTGGTTCTTTTTACCAGAAAGTACAAGATACCGCAATTCAAACTCTCAAAACTCAATGAAGTGGAACTATCACTTTTGGAGAGCTCGGGTGTGATTCTGGACGAAAAACTGAACTGGAATCTTAACGTAGCGGAAAGAATCAAAAATGCATATAATGCTCTTTTTGTCTGTAAAAGAACAGTAGGAAAAATTTGGGGCTTAAAACCTGCTATGGTGTATTGCCTATATACGGTGGTGGTAAGAGCCATACTCACTATGCGCACTAGTATGGTGGAAAGCGTCAAACAAGAAAACAATTTACAGAAAATTAGCGGCGGTTCAAAGAACGGCTTCCATAGCCATTACTGGTGCGCTCCGTACCACCCATATGGCTGCATTAGACACATTTTGCACCTAACACCGATTGATTTACAGATCAAAAAACTGGCTGTGAAACGACTCACTAATCTGGGTTACTTTAAGAGCAGTAGTTTCGGACATGGCGCGGTACTAACGGAGCTACTGCCAGGCAATCCAATTCTAACGGATGAAATTGCATCCCTGGTCGACTTCGACGTCTCGTACGATATAATTTATCCGAAGAGGGATAAATGCAATAATCAGGACAAATGATTGCAATTTTCACAAATGGCTCAAAAACAGAGGAAGGAACAGGTTCTGGTATCTTCTCAGAAGACCCAGACCTAAGGGTGTCCTATGACTACCAGACGCAAGCAATGTCTTCCAATCAGAGGTCCAGTGCTCAAGGCACTATGCTGTCAGAACTGGGTAAGACTGAGCTGGGTGGAAATGAACAAGCGGACGAGCTTGCAAGAAAAGGAGTGCTATTCGACAATAGTGAGGTTGCCAATATCAAACCACCCCTTTGATTAGTGAGGGGCACTATCCAGGAAAGAATCACAAAGGTGGTCATGCCTTGAAGGACACAGGGTACCCAAGGCTCTTTGGCCGCTTTTTGACTGCAAAAGATCTAAGAAGTTAATAAAACTAAACAGGGATATGCTTAGGATAGTAATAGGACAGGACGCTGTCTCCTGCGGCACCATGCAAGGAGATTCAAATTGTCAGATACGGATATCTGCAGATTGGTGATCTGCAAACTGTTGACGACATAACATACTGTGATAACCACTTAAATGTGAGCAGCGACATCTAGATTTACAGAGCAGAAGATGTCGATACTCGAAGAGCAGAAGATTTCGATACTTGAATAACAAAGTCTCGACCATTGATGATTGGTCGAATCGAATGGAGTGGAATCGAATTTTCTAGCAAATTGGGTGTGGTATGGGACGCTGGATGGCGAGGATTGTTCTCGAAGTATGTTATTCGAGTATAAATACCAGCATCCCCAAGGTATGCAAGCAGTTCATCAGTTGAATTTGAAGTGTTAATTAGGAGAAGTGATTAAGTGGCTTAAGTAAAAGATAAGAAAAGTATAAGCGGTGGAGAAATTGGATTGTATTGAAAGAAACAATCAAATAGTAAATTGTAACTGTACTGAATAAAGCGATTAATATTGAAAAGAATAAGTTCTATCATTTGTACATACACAAACATTTTACAATACATATTGTGTGAGTGCGAGGCAATATCGCGGAGTCGAATAAAGTTTTTAGGGAAATATTTTTTCGAAAACCTAGAGAAAATAGACGACACGAACTTCAAAGACCTTCTTGGCTTTTGCAAGAAAATTGGGTGTTTCACCAGGGCGATTGTTTAGGTTTTTACCATTTGATGACAAATTCAATTGGTTCCACAGTGTCAATATGATGGCATATCCATCACACCCCTGTACATCTATATGTATATGAAGATTTTCAGTTTCCTTGTGACGGTATTGGTCATTTCCATATACTTCTGAGTACATACTTTCTAGACATAGAAAACTGTTGCTTTCTCAACTTACCGTCCGGCAATGTTGCGTTTAGCGGCGCTAGTATTATGCTAACAGATTGAAGTGCTTATGGCCTGAGCGATCAACCTCGAACATCTTCTTCCCCGTATATGGAATACGTTTTATTCGGGTTATTTTAAACTATGCGGGTATTGAAATTGAAAATTGTGCAATCCTTAACCGTGACAACGAGCAAAACGAGCGATAGCTCAAAAGAAAAACGAAAAATCGAGGTTTCCACCAGTGTGTTTTTACAAGAAAGGAAAACTTTTTATTTCTTCCAGGTTTTTATAGGCTTGTTTGGACAACAGTTTTTATGAGCTTTATTTAGTCAACAATTTTATAATACAAAAAAAATATGGCGATTCGTATAATTTTCGCGGGAAATTCAAAAGTTATACCAACTCTATCTGCTCCAACATTCCGGCCTGTTTGAAAGCACTGCCTTTCAAATTGGCAAGGCTGCTAGTTTACATACTGGGCGACGCATGGTACCTCTGGATGTCGTTACATCTACCACTCGGACTTTCCCATCCTGGCCTTCGATGACTTTGCTGATCCTCCCCATCTGCCACATTTGAGGAGGGATGTTTTCGTCATGAATGATGACTAGAGTACCAGGCTCTATGTTTGGACTTGGTGTGAACCATTTGGACCGACACTGCAGATCGTTGATATATTCCGCCTACCATCATTTCCAAAACTGTGTCTTCACGGCATTTATCCTTCGCCATCGCTGGATGTAGCTGATGTCCAAGATCTCTGTTGCTAGCTCGGGAATGGCCTTTAGGGAAGACCCGATGAGAAGGTGACCTGGCGTGAGTGCTTCGAAGTCGTTTGGGTCTGACGTCATCTGTGTAATTGGCCTCGAGTTCATGACCGCCTCGATTTCGACTAGTGCTGTTGACAACTCCTCGAACGTTAGTTTAGCTCCGGCCAATCTGCGATACAAGTGGCCTTTGGCCTCCCAAATGCCTCCAAAGTGTCGTGCCCTGGGGGGTATAAAATTGAAATTTATATTTCTATTAGTGCAAAAATCTGATAGAATTTCTTCTGAGGATTTCTTCATCAACATATTGCGCAATTCGAGAAGTTTTGAATGGGCCCGTACGAAATTTGTCGCGTTATCACAATGAATGTCACTCTGAAGTCTTCTACGACCCATCATCCTTTTTAAGGCCGCAATAAACGCATCTGCCGAAAGATCCGTTACTGCCTCCAAATGAACCGCTTTAGAAGAAAAACATACAAAACGGCCACGTATGACTTGTAGGGTACCTTGCCTCGAATCTTTAAGTAAGTGTTGATTGGACCACAGAAGTCGACTCCGCAAACCAAAAAGGGACGTGAAGCTGTCAACCTTTCCCGAGGTATATTTCCCATCATTTGCTCCAATAATTTTGGCCGATATTTTACACAATGTATGCATTGCCGGACGACCTGCCTAGAGAGTTCCCTTCCATTTACTATCCAAAATCGCTGCCTTATCAGTGCCACGAGTGACTTCGCTCCCGCATGATAATTTGACCGATGCAGATACCTAACGAGAAGTTTGCTGAATTCGTTGTTTCGTGGGAGCAAAAGAGGGTATTTACAATCCTCAGAAATGTCCGCATGTTTGAGTCGTCCACCTACCCTTAGCAAACGTAAATTGTTGACCTTTTCAACGAACGGATTAAGCCACTTTACGCTGGCCTTCAGGTTTCCATTCTTCTCGATAGATACTATTTCTTCAGCGAAACAAGTAGTTTGTACTGCCGAGACCACAAGTAAAAGTGCTTCGTTCAAATCCGATGGAGTTAACATGCTGTTGACGTGACTTGTTTTGTTCCTCAAACGACTGCAAAATCGAACAACATATGCAACAATTCGAAGAAGTTTTGTATATGAACTACAACGCTCTACTAATTCCAACAAAAAATTTTGCTTTGGCTGTATGCAGATGATAACTGATTTTCGCTTCTCTAGCGTAAGATCTTCAGGGGAGAGATTAAGTTTAACAATCGACGGCCAATTTTCTTCCTGTTGACGTAAGTATCTAGGACCCTGAAACCATATGGAGCTTTTTAATTCCTCTACTGTACAGCCTCTAGACGCGATGTCTGCTGGATTTTCGAGAGTGGAAACGTGTCTCCAGATTATATCTCGCAATTCCTACAAACGTGCTGATCTTCGACGTATGAGTTGCAATCCAATGCAGAACGATTGCCGAATCCGTCCAAAAAAAGGTTTTTGCCGGAGAGCTTCCGAATTTATTTTTTATCTTTCTCCAGAGCTTGGATGAGAGATGTGCAGCGCACAGTTCCAAACGAGATAGCTGCTTTTTCCGCGTTGGCGCTACTCGTGATTTTGCTAGTAAGTTTTTCTGTACAACACCTGACGAATCCGTAGCTCTCAGATATAAACAGCACACATATGCTTGCATAGAAGCGTCCGCAAACCCGTGAATTTGATACGTACACGTATCTGCGATTAAGGCATCTCGTGGAACAGTCAGGTTTTACAACGACTGTAGATCACCCATGAACTGTCGCCACTCGGAATCAATACTTTGTGGGATTGTTGCATCCCAGTCCAGTTTTTCGATCCACAATCGTTGAAGGATAATCTTTGCCTTTATGATTATCGGACTCATAAGTCCCATAGGGTCAAAGAGCGACGAAGCTAGCGAAAGGATTGATCTTTTTGTGTACTTAGTGTACATCCGATGTGATTTGTACGAAAAACTGAACTTGTCAGAAGCAGAGTTCCAAACGATTCCCAATGTGCTTGTGAGATTGGATTCCGTGAGATTAATCTCCTTTTTTTACGATTTGGAGTTTGAACGATCGTGGGACAGTTGCTATTCCATTTAGCCAATTCCAACCCTGATGACTTCAATATTTTCGAAACCTCTTCTTTTATCTGCAATACGACTTCTAAATCATCATCTCCGGTCAGCATGTCATTTACATAAAAATCCGTGTTCAGAATGCGGGAGCCCAATGGATAATTGTTCCTACTTAGCTCACTCAAGTAAGCAAGACTACGAATGGCTAGATACGGGGCTGAAGACGTACCATATGTCACCGTATTTAACTGATAGTTTTGCACCGGCATTGTCTCGTTCCACAAAATGTATTGAAATCGACGATCAGACGGGTGAATCAGGAATTGCCGATACATTTTTACGGTATCTGCAGTAATAGCATACCGATGCAAGCGAAATCGAACAAGGATGTTAAAAAGATCGTCTTGAATTGTTGGACCAACCATTAAAATTCCGTTAAGCGAAATTTGCGAAGATGTACGGCAGGATGCATCGAAAACCACTCTTAATTTTGTTGAAATACTATCTGGTCTAACTACGTATTGATGAGGCATATAATAATGTGGTTCGTTTAAATTAGGTTCCCTTACCAGAGTCATATGACCTAACGACTCAAATTCTTTGAGAAACGCTATATACAGCGACCGTAGCAAATCGTTTTTGGAAAGCCTGCGTTCAAGCAATAAAAACCTTCGAAATGCCATGTCGTAGGATACCCCAAAACAACTCGGATCCTTTTTAAAAGGAAGTCTAACCATAAGTCGACCACTGGATAATATTTCAACACTTTGCTTGAAAAAACTGTCGCACTCTTGCTGCTCCTCTGTCCAGTTTGATTTGCGTCCTTGAACGTCTTCCAGTTGCCAGAATTTTTCGACATAGTGCTCCAAGTTGTCATCTCTCAACGAACTTATGCAGCAAGATTGATTGTCCTTCTCTACCGTTGTTTTGTATATGCCCGACACTATCCAGCCTAATAACGTCCTCTGTCCAGTTTGATTTGCGTCCTTGAACGTCTTCCAGTTGCCAGAATTTTTCGACATAGTGCTCCAAGTTGTCTTCTCTCAACGAACTTATGCAGCAAGATTGATTGTCCTTCTCTACCGTTGTTTTGTATCTGCCCGACACTATCCAGCCTAATAACGTCCTTTGTAGCGTTGGAAGTCCTTCGCCGAGCTTGATTTGCCCTGTCTGCAGCAAGTCGAAGAATGTTTCAGCACCCAAAAGCAAGTCTATTGATGATGGTTGATTGAAGTGTTCGTCTGCCAACTTCAGATTACAGGGCACGTTCCAGTTCCTCACATTTAACATTTTTTCTGGCTGGTATCCGGTTATTGATGGAGCGACGAGCAATTCAAGAGACAACTCGAAATTGTTGTACCTCGAGCGAATAGTTGTCTGCGTTTGGAAATTTATTTTTTCTCACTAACTCCGATACCAGCAATGTCTACTTGTTTTCTCTCCTTCTTGAGATGAAGACTATTTGCCAATCTTTCATTAATTAGGTTAACCTGCGAGCCTGAGTCAAGTAGAACCCTACCTGTTTGGAATCTACCTGACGAATCCTGCCAGAATAACTTGGGTGTTTTGAACCCTTGTATTTTCAACTGCTGAGTGAACTGCTGCTGATGTCGATGGTCCGTCAGTTCTGCCCATATTGCGTGACCTAGAAGCTTCTTCGTTCCTTTCAGTGCTCTCGCTGGGTTGTGTCCGGTGTAAGAAAGTGTGATGAGGTTGTTTGCAGTTCTTGCATCTATATGTTGATGGACATTTTGCTAGACCATGACCCTTTCCTAAACAATTAAGACAAAGCCCTAGTTTCTTAGCGTTTTCGAATCGATCCTTGACAGAAAGAGTATTGAAACTGGAACAAATTGAGATAGAATGGCTGCCATCGCGGCAAAAAACACAAGACCGTTGAGTCATAGGCAATGATGTTAGGGAACGATAATTCTGATGTTGCCTGATCAAACTTCGAGAAGCTGGTTCCGATCGAACTTGTTTACTTACCCTCGCTTCAAGATATTGACATCGTTTGCTGAGTATGTTGGCGCATTCAGACCACTTAGGCAGGGTTGTATAATCCAAAGGTTCATCCCATTTTGACTGAGATTCAGAATCGAGTTTGGACATTGCGATATATTATAATAACTGTGTTACATATATCCTCAGATGACCCTATTGATTGAAGTGAATTGTAGAGAGCTGAAATATTGTCTACTAAGCTTCGCAGATGACTTTTGAACCTTGGGTAACTCGAACAGCTCTGCAATGTACTCTAAAAAGATCAAACAGTTATTGTCGTATCTTTCCTTGAGTGATGCGATAGCTTTTGGATAGTTCTCCTCAGTAACCCGAAACGCTTTAACTGTCCCTAATACCTTATCACTTAAACATGTCAATAAGTGGTTGAATTTTTATATTTTTGTTAACGATGGGTCGCTGTCCACCAAAGTAGTAAACGAATGAATGAAATTCTTGTATTCAGAATATTTACCATTAAATCGAGGCAACTTTAACTTTGGTAAATGAATGAATGTGGGAGAGAAAATGTTGACTCCGCAACACTAAGACGTCGATTAGATCCCAAAAGAGAAAGAATTTTGGTTTTTGTGGAGATATACAAGTCTTTTAAATCTCCTTGACTTTTTTCGGATGGCACTAGTTGTTCTATCTGAGTTTGATACGCTAGAAGTTGTTTAAAGTACGATTCTACAATACCTAAACGACATTCCAATTCGGTTGGTGAAAGAGTACTTTCCTTTGTGTCTACTACATTCTTAATACGACTAATACTGCCCTTGTTTGATGAATGCAGCTGTTTTAACTCTTCAATGGTGTTCTCTTCATCCGGCATCTTTACGTAATATAATTGGTGCAATTCAATAACAAACTCAAAGACACCTGATGCGACAGTGATTGAATGAAAATCAACAAATTCTGCTTTTGACGCGGAGAAAACGGCTAAACGGCAATTCAAAGTTGATTTATTTTTATTGCAAACAATGATCGTCAACAAAACTCCTAACTGACAAACTAATTCCCCTGGCGAAAGATTACCGCTCATCCGTTGAATTAAGAACTGATTGCATTGATTGATGGATTGTGACTAATCAATAAATTTAATATAAAATTGCTTAAAATTTAATTTAGTTATTTCGACGAATAATAACGTTGATTTCGAAAGAAACTATTCTCCTGTTAGACGAGGTGAAAACTATTCTTCTGTATACGATCGATGCAGCTGACTCTCCGGCGACGACGAGAATTTGTGTCGAGGGATGGAGAAATTGGCGAAATTAAGATCAATGCGGAAGATAGCTTTTACAATTGTAGATAGACAATTTCGTCTACAATTTTTCTATAGGCGAACGATCAAACAACGTGCAAGTGCAGTTTTATGAGCGAAGTTTCTTGTTGCGAAAAACGAAAGAGTTACGTGAGAAGAAGTGTCGAAAAATTGTGGAACGTAATATCCCTTTGTGAATCTCTAAGAGCGAAGCTTTTTGATACGAGAGGCGAAGGAATTAAGTCAGAGAAATTGGCAACAAATTTGTGGATTGTAATATCATTTCCGAATTATAACTTTAACCTTCTTGTGTTAGCATGGACGATTAAAATTTATACAGAGGAATTTGCAGCAATATGACGACGAATAACTTTTATAATGATCTATACATATATATATATATATATATTTTTTTTTTGTTTTTACGAATATGCATGCATGCCAATATTCGAATGTGCGCTTGTCTTTTTTGAAGTTGATTTAACTTACAGGAACTTCTTTTCTGGAGTTATGATTTTTATTGGAACTTTGTGATCAGTTCAGTACAGTTTTAAGGCATTTTATTTTCTTAATCATTAACTCTTACATACTAACAAAAAATGCTTAAAGGCTAGCTTAAAATTACTTAACAATCTTATACTAACTTACTGGCCCAACGCAGGCACTCTAAGCTACTCTAAATTCTTATAACTATGTCCTTCGACCTTATTTACATTTTCTTTACGGATATTTATTTTCTATACTTAAAGCTAAGAAAAAAAATTGTTAACAAAAACTTAGCATATGAGACTTTGTGACTCTTCTTCAAGAATTCACGCACGTTCGATTGAATTGACTTGTTTTTTTTCATACCTCAATTGAGAGGTTATACTTCTCTACCAATGGCTTCTAAGTTGGATGGACGTCGGCTTCTAATTTGGATGGATGTTGTCCTCTAAGTTGGATGGATGTTGGCTTCTTTATCTCCGACTTCTTTGCACTTTGCACTCGCGAGACCGAACCGAAACCGAAATCGCGAAAGTTCTTTTACAAAATTTGTCTTTTTTATGTGTTCTATATGTAGTTTTCTGTGTTTAGTTCGAAATTTTGTTTCTTGATATGCGAACAACTGTATCCCTGGATTGCACACTTATTTCTTTATTACCTATGTACACGAGTTGTTGGATTTTTTACCGGGGTTCGGAAACTTGGGCGCCAAAATGAGCGATCATACCGACTTTCTGATCGTCAACCTCGAACATCTTCCTCCTCGTATATGGAATACGTTTTATTCGGGTTATTTTAAACTATGCGGTTATTGCAATTGAAAATTGTGCAATCCGCAACCGTGACAACGAGTAAAACGAGCGATAGCTAAAAAGAAAAACGAAAAATCGAGGTTTCCACCAGTGTGGTTTTACAAGAAAGGAAAATTTTTAATTTCTTCCAGGTTTTTATAGGCTTGTTTGAACAACAGTTTTTATGAGCTTTATTTAGTCAACAATTTTATAATACAAAAAAAATATGGCGATTGGTATAATTTTCGCGGGAAATTCAAAAGTTATACCAACTCTATCTGCTCCAACATGGCCTTTATTTTGCCCCTATTTGTTTTGATCCCTGTGCACACCATGTTAAGAACCATTTACGAGTACATAGGGCAGGCCCAATATCCTGTTTCAGCCTTGTCAAGATGCTTGGGATATGATGCCATTGTCCATACCAGCCACACGTTTCTTCCAGGTAGAGCTGCCATGACTTGATCTGATATTTACCGCCATTATAGGAAGCCATTATAGCAGCGATTATACTCGAGGAATTTTTCAATGGTGATTTGCATGGTGTTAGAGTGGTCCAGCTACAAAGCCTGCCTGTTCGACGTGGAGCCTTGAATCACGTTCTTTCACTCGATCGAGAATTATTCTATCTACTAGTTTAGCCACAGCCGAATGAATGCATCAACCTTTTCAGTTGCCGCATTCCGTCAAGTTGCTTAACAATCATCCCTATCAAATGTTCGGCTTCCCATGCTTTACTAATTAGTGGCCGTAGAATTTCAGCTGAAATGTTGCTGGAGGGTCAGCTTGGGTCCAAACCACTATACGGTCAAGTACTGCCAAAAAATGCTCCCGCCATCTGGTAAGCCTCATCTGATGTCAGTAGATTTGCGTCTAGTCCTTTTACAATATATTTATATTGTAGTTTGAAACTTTGACCACCAGCAAGTTAAATAATAAAGAGGTAGTGCTGCTGTCGCATCAATCTGCTGCTTCTTCATCAGCTTCGGTGGCTAATGCGTTGATGTATTTCTGTTCATTCTGTACTTGTCTTTTAGATCGGTGCGCTCCACTACTAAGGCCACTGTATTTTGTCTGGTTTATCTGGGTATATTTAGCAATGACTGCTGTTAGCAGATGAGCAACGAAGATATATAGTATAATAACTACTATCAGGTGGTGATTCTTTTCTATCGCGATGGCAGCTCCACGATTGTGTTCTAAAGCAATTTAATTTCTAAAGCGTGGGCTAATGGTAAAGTGATCGACCTCGAGTGATCGAAAATGAGCTAAAGTTATGGATTTTAAGTACTCGGGTATGTCAATGTTGAGATCAATAGAAAAGGTATCTCTCTTATTATTGATTGTCTTTAATAACTTTGAAACTGTAAGTCCCCCTAAATCTTCAAATTGAAAATTATAATATTGTGACTTCCTCCTAAATTGTCATCCGAGTGCAAGGCTGAAGGCTGTAATACAGACTAAAGCAGTTACTATACAGACAAAACGAGCATGACATACTCGTAGACGATAAAAAAATTAACGGGTATGACGAAGTGGCTCTGGACGGAGATGCTGTTACAGCTCTAAAATTGAGTCTCTTCGCTAAGCTAGGGTGACGTGAAATATCGTAAGTACGCAGCAAGTTCGATTATTGACTACATGCCCAAAATCGAGATGGCCGTTTTTTAAGTGAAAAAAAAAACAAAAAAAAGAGTGTCAAAATAAGAGATAAGACCAGTGAAACTATAAGGAATAACCGGGAAACAAACTACAACTCCATCTCAGGAAGAATCTTAAAAATAACAACAATGGTACCCAACAAGGCAGGAGGGGAATAAAAAAAAAGCAACAGGAGCTATTAGGTCGACAGATTTTAGTTCTTCACATCACTAACTTATCCCAATAGCTCAAATCTCTGAACCAATTCAACAATTTTTGAGTTTAAAATTTGAAAAGCGATGTTTCATTTGGTGGGGGCTAATGTCCCCCTTTTTTCGCTTAATGCAAACTTAAACCAACTTAAAAAATACGACTTAAACCTAATAACAGTTAGTTGCGTTTTTCGAGGGTATTCAGGTTAAGAAGTTTGAGGAGGTCACGATAGGGAGGTAAGATAAAGCGGTCATTCTAGGGTAGTCCACGAATGGCAAATCGAAGAAAACGACGTTGAATGTTCTCGATTCGGGATATATGAATTCGCTGAAAGGGGGACCACACTTGGTTGGCATATTTGAGAAGTGTAATGTAAAGTGATCTTGCCACATAGGGGTTGCAAAATTCTTTAGACCATCGTTTGATGAAACCAAGTGATGAGTCGGCTTTAAGAATTATCTCATCAGTATGCGAACGGAAGTTTAGAGATTGATTGGAATTGCGTTACAAAGTCATAGATTGACATTTGGAGATGTTAAGCCCTAAGCAATTTTTTGGAAGTGGAAAACCTAGAGAAAGAGAAATAGAGTCTTGGGGCGAAGAAATAGTTTTGGAGAACTTAGTGGCATCGGCGTAAATGGTTACGGAGCAGTGTTTAATAATCCTCTAAAGATCGTTTATAGTTAACATAAAAAACAGGAGACCTAGATGGCTGCCTTGCAGGACACCAGAAGTGGCTAAAAACGGGGCTGACAAGGCTAAAATAAAGCGAATGCTATAATAACGGTTCTCCAGATAAGAAGATATCCATTTTAACAATGTGGTCAAAACCGAGGGAAGAAAATTTGAAAAGGATCAGTTGATGTGATATTTTATGGAAGGCTAGGTCGCAATAACATCGATTTCGTTGCCATTTTCTAGGGCTGAAAGCACAAGGATACGAATTTAACCAAGTTTGTAGTAGTTGATCTACCTTTAAGAAATCCATGCTGACTGTGTGATATTAGTGACTTGCACTGAAGGCTTAGAACTTCATATAAAAAACTTTCGAACATTTTAGGTATGTGAAAAAGCTTAGCAATCTGACGGTAGTTGGTTACTTCATTATTTGATTCCTTTTTGTGGACCGGGTTATAAAAGAGGGGTACGGTACCGTCTGCAAATGATTTTTTAAAAAAAAATTGCAAAATAAAGGGTTTTCCAATAGGGACTTGACAACTTTGAATTGAATTTGTGAACACACTCTTTCACTAATCATCAAACTGCCACTGTCAATTTATTCAGTAAACTCAACATTTTTATCATCGTAAAGTACACGAACGAGCAACGTCTGTGAATAATAAAAATTTTCTACCAAAATTCGGAGTCGGTGACAGCAACTTTAAGAGCGTTAACTCCTATTTTCGGTCGTAATTCTCGCCCTAGTAGACAGGCAATAACAAGTTTAGTGCAAAAATTTGAGTCTACAAATTCGTTGTGTGATGTTGCCGTGTTAGTGAGACAACGGGTTGGTCGAAGTGTCGAAAATATCGCTGCCGTTCAGGCGTCCGTAGCAAACGATCCAAATCAGTTAATTCCACGGCGTTCTCAAGAATTGGGCATCGCTCAGATCACATTATGGCGTATTTTGCGTAAGAATCTTGGTTTACACCCATACTAAATCAAGCTGACTCAAGAATTGTAGCTGATGGACCATTTAAAGCGACATACGTTCTCCGATTGGGTTCTGGAGAAGATGCGCCAAAATGATGAATTTCATCGCAAAATCATCTTCAGTGACGAAGCTCATTATTGGCCCAATGGGTTCGTCAATAAGCAAAATATGCGTTATTGGTCGGGTGAAAATCCACATGTGCTTCATGAATCACCACTTCATCCACAAAAAATAACGGTTTGGTGCGGTTTGCATGCCTTCGGCGTTATTGGGCCATATTTTTTCGTCGACGATAGCGATCGTCACGTTACTGTGAATGGCGTTATCGCGCCATGATCACCGATTATTTTTGGCCCGAATTGGAAGATATAGACTTGGACGACATGTGGTTTCAACAGGATGATGCCACAAGCCACACAGCACGCGCTACAATCGATATATTGAAGAGTAAGTATGGTGAGCGTGTTATCTCAAGAAATTGGCCAGTCGATTGGCCACCTCGTTCGTGCGATTTAACGCCGCTTGACTATTTTCTGTGGGGCTACGTTAAGTCATTGGTTTATGCCAATACGCTGACGACGTTGGAAGAGCTCAGAGCCAACATTGAACGCGAAATAGCGGCCGTTTCGGCCGAAATGTGTGGCCGAGTTGTTGAAAATTGGGTCCAACGAATCGACCGCTGCAAACGTGCCCGCGGTGGCCATATGAACGAAGTCGAGTTCCATTCATAAATGTTTTGATTGTACTTCAAGCCGATAGTAAAGTTTTTGAAATATCTCAAGTGGTTTGCGTTTTATTTAAAAAAAAGCCGTCAAGTCCTTATTGGAAAACCATATAGTTGACTATATGTGGGTCGGTCGATGATATATTATCGAACGAGAGAAAAGGGGGATAACCGTATGATTTTCTTTTGTAGTTGACGAATTGATAAAATTTCTTATGATCGTTGATTGGTTTGCGTTGTGTCGAGAAAGCGCCGATAGAGGCAGTTATAGAGCTGGGTGAATTGGTTGTAGGTTCCAAGATAGTTAGAGTAGTCACAATAAGAATTTTTGCGAAGAAAAACTGCCCATAATTTGTTTCTTTTGTTTCATAAGGAGCGAAGTCTTCTGTTGTACCATGCAAGCGAAATAGATGATGTTTTACGCCGTGAAAAGGGGACTAAAGCGGAATGGAAGTGGGCTGGGGTGGAGAATTATGGAAAAATGAGGGAAGAAGAATCGTGTATCGTTTCTTTTTTACTATAGTAACGGAGTAGTTTTTACTTGTCATCTGCCAAAAAGTGGCAGCACATTAGTAACGGAATGGCGAAAGCTCCCGTAGGAAGGTCTCTTAGTAGCAAAAGCAAGTTACAGGGAAGAACGCTTCCTTGTCATTTAAAGATATTTTAAAAATCGGCCCTCAATTCGTGAAACTTATAGAAAATTACAAGTTCAATATCAGTGTTAAATTATCAAATAGAAAAAATAATTAAGGATATCAACACATTCGCAACGTATGAGAATAAATATATAGAAACCAAAAATACGTTCTGTGCAGTGTTAGTCGATAAGAATAAGCAAATTGTTACGGGGAATTCATCCCGGGAGTTAAAAAATAAATTTGTGCTACATATAAATTTTATACAGTTATATAGGATTTGATAATTAATTTGAAAATTAATAATTTAGACAGGAATTTTATATCACCCAATAGACAACAACCGCCGAACAACAAAACTCAGAAACAGGACAATAAGACTAGTAGTGCTCAAAAAAATAGTCTGCATTCTCATGACCAACATAAAAGCTTTCACTCGAACAACCATAATAGGAACCACTATAAGGAAAACGCTAGACAATACAATAATAACACACCCCAAACAATTCAGACCAATACAGAAATAACAATCAGAGGTAAAATCAAAACTCACAACCAGTGTTCCACAGATCAGGCCAGTGCAGGAACGCATAACAGAACCTGCAATCAGTGGAGGTAGGATAAATAACCTATAATGATAATGAAGAAGAACAGGTGGAGGAAGGGCAAATTTCTGAAGAGGTCCAGAATATCGAACCGGAGTTTTTTCTCTTCTAGGCCTCGGGAATAAGATATTTACGACTTAACAATTGACAAACGAACATACAAATCACACATTGACACCGGCTCAACTATAAGCATTATTAACTCTAGCAGGATAGACTGCAGTAAAGTTAAAATTTACGAAGAAGTTAAATTAAAATTGCAAGCAATAAATACTGTAGAATACGACAGAAATAATCGACAGCATCATTATAGGTATACAAACAGAATTTAACTATGGCAAAAAGGGATCAACACTGTGGTACACAAGAAAGTTAGGCGACAAGCCTTACGATATATTAGTGGGGATGGATTTGCTAAGTAAAATCGTTAAAACAATTAATTTCAATGATAAAAACATCATTTTAAAGAATGGAACAGCTATACCGATTTATTCGGTAGAGAACGAAGCAACTCTTGATTGTTTCGAACTTAGTCCCAGCAAAAAAGAGATTGATTAATAAGGAGGAACTCCAACAAATGGAAGCTCTCCTTAATCAATACAAACAACGAATATACCGTGAAGGGGATCTGTTGACAAACCCACACGAGATAAGAACTACGACCAACCAAAAAATTAATGCAAAGCTTTACAGACTACCACCTAGACATAAAAACGAAGTCAGAATACAATTACAACAGACGGAAGCGCAAGGTATTATAAGAAAATCAAATAGTACGAGTAGATACGCGTCGCCAATAGTAAATAGTTGTTGCCAAAAAGTTTCATAGTTCAGGACGACAGAAATTTAGACTGTCCATTGAATACAGAAAGTTAAATGAGACTACAGTCGACGATAAGTATCCGATTCCAAATATAGATCACTAGATCTGGCTAAGGGATACCATCAAATAAAGATGCATCAAAATTACATTCATAAAACCGCTTTTGCTACCCCAAATGGGTTATACGAATTCGTTAGAATGCCCTTTGGCTAATGGATGAGATTCTGAGGAATATATTAACAAAATCTGTGTCGTCTATTTAGATGACATACTGGTTTTTTTACCCAGATTACAAAAACATACGAGTATAAGTTCTCTAAAATTAATTTTTCAGAGGCTCGCGGAACGCAACCTCAAAGTTCAATTTGATAAGTTTTCGACCATGAAAATAAATCCGGAGTTTCAAGGACATATCTTAACAGCGGAAGGTATGAAGCCGAACCCAGTGAAAATAAAATGTATTCAAGACTACCCTTTGCCTAACACAGAAAAGCAATTAAAAGGCTTTCTCGGTGTCACTGGTTATTATAGAAAATTCGTAAAGGATTATGCTTAAATAGCTAGTCCGATGCTTAAATATTTGAAAAAAAGATAAGAACATAAACGTTAACGACCCAGAATATACCCAGGCATTTGAAAGACTTAAAACAAACATTATTAAATATCCGATCCTCATGTTCCCTGACTTCAAAAAAGAATTTACGGGGTACACTGACGCAAGCAATTATGCAATCGGTGCGGTCTTAGTGCAAGAAGGACAACCGGTCTGTTATGCCTCACGATCTTATTATTCTGTTACGGACAAAGAATTCTTGGCAATAGTATGGGCAGTATCATATTTTAGGCCATATTTATGGGGAAAAAGATTTAAAATAATAACCGATCATATACCCATAAAGTATTTAAATAAAAAATATACAGGAAAAGAGTTTAGCCAGAGAAACCAACGATGGTTACTCAAACTACAAGTTTGATATCGAGTACCTAAAAGGGAAAGAGAACAAAATAGCAGACGTTTTAAGCCGAATTCCAGAACATAATAATGAAGATAATGCAAATAACAATACAGAAAATCAATCAATAAATAATATATCAGACAACGCAACAGTACATTCGCAACATGAACAACAGCTAGACTATATTCCGATAAAAGAAGCAATAGTCAACATTTGTAAAATTCAACTAATACTTACAAACGACACTAACAAAGAAATAGAAGTGGTACATAATAGAAGGATAATTTACATAGACATGACGAGAGAACGAGAATATTGGGTCGACTTATTACGTAGATATAAAGCCAGGTATCATAGGAATTGACACTGAACTTTCATAAAATCTATTTAACAAAATACATACAACAACTTCTAATTCAACTTTTCGGCCATCAAAAAAAAAATAAAATTCGTGAAAACAACTCTTAGGGGCAGAAGAAGCTCACAAACAAATTTCACTTTATCACACGAAAAACAGCTTACATAGTGGTATTATTGAAACATACTATAATTTAAAAAACAAAATTTATTATCCCAAATTATAGATTATAAAGATTATAAATAATTTTAAAACGCGTCTTGAAGTCTTTTTTTAGACTTTTTTTTTAGACTTTATTTAGCTAATAGAAACTGGATAAAAAAAAATAAATCTTAGAAGAACACTTCTCAAAATAGGGAAAACCTTCAAAACTAGCTACAGACAACGAAATTAAATCCGAAAATATTAAAACGTATTTTATAGAGCAACAGGTAGACTTACACTTAACAAAAGCAAACACACACACAGCGAATAGCGACATTAAAAGGTTTCATTCAACACTTCAGTAACAATAAGAAACGAGGATTTAACATTAATTCAAAAAATGCATAGGGCAGTAAACAATTATAACAATAGATACCATTTAACAATAAAGATGAACCTAGATATAGATTAAAGACAATGGATAAAGAACATACAGTAAATATTAAACTACCTCGTAAATTCGCAGATGATAGCCTTAGCGTTTCTCATACTGACAATAATGACGAAAAAACCAATAGCAACATTAACGATTGACAGAATAACGACAGACAACGGAGACGTAGAAATTAATAGTGCAAGATACGAAGACCATTTTACACATCATCAATACCACAGAAATAAGACAGATAATTAAGCTGATCGAGCAAAACACACAAAAACTACAATTTTTTAGTGACCCAATAATAAGAAATGAATTACGAAGCCTTTATGCCAAGTTAACAACAATTGAACCAAATAAACAGGCAAAGAAAAAGCGGGGGCTTATCAATCTTATAGGTACAGCAGAGGAATGGCTATTCGAGGCAATGGACGACAACGACAGACAAGAAATTTCGGACCATATCAAGCAAACAGAAAACAATAATCAAAATGCAATATTTAATTTAGACAAACAGGTCTTCGCACTTTAATGGAATTATATTCTGATTAAAAAGTGTAATAGAACTAGATAGGAAAGAATTACGAGTAACTAAAACATTTACAGAATTAACAGGAAATGAAAAAAGGGTTATAAATATTACAGCAACTTAAATTAGACTAATTATTGAGACTTGGAGTGTTAGAAGAAAAGATAGATCAGATAATACTCGCAGATAACATAGCGTCGGTAAAACACCCTAGCAGTGTGACCATAACAGAAATAAACGAAACAGAACTTGACTTTTATAAACTTCAAAATGTTAAAGTAGGATTACTGAAATATGACAAAGACAGAATAATATTGGCATTAAAGGTACCGTTTTCATATAAACTTGTAAATTATAAATTATATCAATCGATATATTAAATAAGAATTTTAGTAACAAAAATTTTAAACTTATAGATAGATTTTATTACAATGAAGATGTAATATACAATTTTACAAGATCATTCAACTTTGAAGACATTGCCATTAAACAGTCGTTCGCAGATTTCCGCAGAAAATAGATGTATTTCGGCTTTTCCTAAAGTGAAAAAGTTTTCTTTAAAAAGATAATTGGTGGCAATTTTGTTAGTTGACTCGGTAGCCAAGCGGTTAGCGGCGTCGGTCATCAAATCGTGGGACGCGAGTTCTCGATACCGGACCAAAGTTAGAACTTTTTTGTTTTTGGGTCCAATTGAGGAAATAAATATAGTGTTTCAAAACAAAACCAATAAGGTAATCACGTGGTGGATGGTGGAGATCGTTTCGCTTTTCCCATAATGGGAACAACAAAAGGCAACAGTACTGTTGCCGGTACCGTGACGAAAGCCATCAAAAGGAGGAAGAGGTTTAAAACCCCTCCTAATTTAACAAAAAAAAAGTGCCGTTTTAAGAGCTGATGAAGGTAAAGATGATGTCCAGTATGAGGAGGGGACAATAACAACTTTGCCTCTCTAGCGGCACCTGAGTCGGAAGACGAGGATGAACTAATAAACAGCAGCATACAAAAGCTGGAAGAAAAAGTGATTGCTATTAAACAAAAGCAAACTGCACGCAGGCAGAGGGAGCAATTATAATTTGAGAGCTCCCAACAACAAGAGCAGAAACAAAAGCTGCAGGAACAACAAAACCGGCAGCAGCAGAAACAACAACTGCAGCAAACAAAACAGCAGCAGCAGAAAGAAACGCAGCAGCAGAAACAACAGCAGCAGCAGCAGCAGCAGCAACAACAACAGCAACAGCATCAACAACAACAGCAGCAGCAGAAGAAGAAGGAGAAGGTGCCTCCTTTCAATACCTATAAATTAGAGGTAAATGCAACCAAGGACCTGTGTAAGTCGGTCATTGGTAATAATTTTAATATTAAGCGATTGGGGAACGATCGCCATGCCATCCAGTGTAATACAGTGGAGGGCTACGCGAAAGTGAAAGAGCTCCTAAAAGAAACGACGACGGAGCACTACTCATTCAAACCGAAGTGTGCAAAGCGGCAATCGATGCTGCTGAAGGAACCGTCTTCTGATCCTGAGGAGATCCTTGCACTGCTCAAAGAGAAGGAGTGCGAAGGACTCAAGTTTGTGGGGATAAAGCCATTTATCACAGGTAGAGCCAGGCGGGAGAAACGGAGTCTGCCGTTCTTCCTGGTGCAGCTCAGTCCCGAAAGTCGTCTGGGTAGTCTAAGGAGAATCAACGTCCTAGACTACCAGGTGATTCACTGGGAAAAGTTAAAAAGGAGCGAGGGCGTTATACAATGCGTTCGCTGCCAGAGGTTCGGGCACGCCGCGTCGAACTGCCAAATGCAGCCTGGATGCGTGAAGTGCGAAAAGAACCACAGTTCCGAGGAGTGTGCTCTGGGTAGGGACGGAGCATCCGATAGGACGCAGCTCTCGTGCGTGTTATGTGGGAACGTGGGACACACCGCAAACTATCGGGGTTGTCCTAAGTTCGCTGACATTAAAAAAGCAAAACTAGCTCGGCAGCAAGAGGTGGAGGTGGAGGTCAAACGTTCACCTGTTAGGTTTCATCACGTCCCAAATTTCCTACGCCCAAATGGCGTCAGGTAGGGGGGCTACGGTACAGCAAGCGACTGTTGCTTCGCAGGCGCCAATGCTGAGAACAACGGAAGCTGCACCTAACATGCTGACCATCTTGCTCGCAATCCTGGGGTAGATGGCTCAGGTACAAGAACAGGCCAAGTGGGTGGACCAGATCTACACCCGGCTGCCGGGACTAGCGCAACACATGTCGTAATGGGTACGCATATGGTGGAGCAAACTTTGAAGGTCCTTGCGATGAATGTTAATTCACTGATTAGGATCGAACGAAGAGCCGCGATATTTAAATTGCTAGAAGACCAAACTCCGGATGTGCTTTTCGCTAGCGAAACCAAGCTAACCGATAAGCACAAACTGGAGTACAATAATTATATTGTTAGAAGAAGAAATCGGCCCAGATCTAAACGTTGAGGCGGTGTCGCGATCTTCATTAAAGAAAGTATACAATTTCACAGAGTGTACAAGGGAGTGTTGCGCAGGTTCCGGGTGTTGGAAGCAGTCTTCATTTACATACCGCTCCGCAGTGGAAAGCTGCTGTACTTGGCCTCTGTTTATGCACCTGAGGCTTCACAGTCCACCTTATTCATTACAGAGCTCGACACGCTTTTTCGACTTCTGAGGCTGGAATCGGGGATAATTATTTTATAATCGGCGGGGATTTCAACGCTAAACACAGAGATTGGGGAAATAATTTGCCAAATACTAGAGGAAACCTACTACTCGATTGGTGGGGTCAGCACGATGTCATGTACAGACTCGGTCTTACAGCGACGGATAGCCCGTCGTTTCTCAGAGGTGGGTCTTATTTGGATCTACTGCTGTACGACGAACATATACGACTGACAGGTACGAACTTACAAACGCTAAACAGTCTGCGCACATTCGTGTATGACAGCGACCATTGCGGTTTTAGCACCGAAATTACAGTTCCTAACGAAATTGCGGAATTGGAGGAGTTTGTCCAAAGATATTCTTACAACTACAGTAAGACTCGATGGACACGCTTCTCCGCAACCTTGACAAGAGCACTCTCCACCCACCGTCCAATAGGAATTTGTCAAACAAGGAGATCGACAAGTACCTAAAAGGTATGGACGAGACAATTAAACAAACTATGGACGCCACAATACTGCGGTATCGACGTACAACTAACGAAGTTCTGTTTCGCAATCCTACTATTGACGCGCTACACCGACAGAGAAGCAGACTTCTATCAAGACTTAAGAATTTGTAGAGACAGTTAACTGACAGACAAGACCCGTAGATTAGGAAACTGAAGTCGTCAATTAAAAATCTCCAAACGTTAATAAAAGAGAATTGTTTCGGCAAATAAATAAACTATTTCGGAGAAAAAATCAAAATGACCTTCAGTGTTTTAAAATAGCCCGGACAACAGACAACGAACGGTTACTGACAATAGCAAATGAAGCCGCTGACGTTGACGACTTCTTTGTGATCGAGGATTCACAGGAGAAGGTTGAGGCCATAGGGGCGAATATCCCGGAAGTATACAAGGCCACTGATATTATTGGCCCTAATTATGAACTGGACAGTGGCGTCTTGGTGCACAACTCCTACATTCGAAATGAAGTAGAGAATTAGCGAACTGACGGATCTGGTTTCGCGCGGTTTAGCGACGAAAATATGGCAAATAATGTCATTGCCAGAGAGGGTGACCTACCCCCGTTCATTTCGAAGGAAGGACTCCAAGAGATCTTCGACACAATCAGAGTTAAGAAATCAGTGGGGACCGATGGTATTCCGAACATCGTGCTTCGACATCTTCCTCTAGAAGCGTTGGACGTTTACACCACCCTGTTTAATAATGCAATGAATAATGCACATCGTCTAGTGCAATGGCGGTGGTTCAACCTATCTCCAAAAAGGGAAAGGATTTATCCAATCCGGCGAATCTCCGGTCAATAAATCTTCTTCCGAATATCAGTTAGGTGTTTGAAAAAGTAATCAATAGAGCTCTGACTAGGTGGGTTGAGGACAAACATATAGTCCCGGATAATCAGTTCGGTTTCAAGGCGGGACATGGTATCTCACATCCCGCGTCTAGACTAGTGTCCGATATCCAATGGAATAAAGGCAAAAACCAATGTACTGGTGCCTGCCTTGTTGACTTGGAGAAGGCCTTCGACACCGTATGGTTAGAGGGTTTTTCTATAAGCTGACTAGGCTGGGGATCAGTAAACCACTCTTGTACATTCTTTATAATATGCTAACCAACAGACAGTTCAGGGTGAAAAATGGTGATGTGACTTCTGTTGGAATATTTCAAATTAAAAATGGTCTTCAGCAAGGCGCGGTCACTTCGCCGATCCTGTTCAACATTTATACAAGCGACTTGATAGGTTCACTTCCTCATACTATTGCGTACGCAGACGATTTGATAGCGTACAGAACAGGTCCAAAAATCGAGGTTATTAATACTCTCTTGCAGCATGACTTCAATAAGATTAGACGATTTTGCGATGACTGGAAGTTGAAAATCAACTTTCAGAAGTCGGAAACCATTCTCTTTGGGACGCAGTTGTCTGGAGCCTCTAGGGATACCAGAAAAAATTGGCGAAAGTTCTCGATCATTGGACAACGCGGACAGCCTCTTGCCTGTCGAAATGTAGTCAGATACCTTGGGATCTGGTTTCTGTATTTTGACAAAAATGTAGATGCTGCTTTGGCCAGAGCTAAAGGAGCTTTTGCCCTTACAAAGAGACCGTTGTATAGCAGCCAAATCGATGCGAGGGTAAAAGTAATCTACTACATGGCCCTTATCAGGCCCATCCTGGTATTTGTTTATCCCGTGTGGTTCAATGTACGAGCAAGCTTAATGGAAAAGATTCGGGTGTTTGAGAGGTCTTGCCTTCGCTTGTACAGAACACCAAAGCCGGAGTACAAATTTTTTTATCCTAATGAGGTCTTTTACAACAGGCCGAACCTAATACGAATAGACAACTTCGTAATTAAGCTGACTCGAAGGCACATTGCAAGAGCAATGAACTCGACGAATAACCTGATATCTGGGGCTTACTACCCCAATTACCTTTACCACGAGGGTGTGCACGGCTTCGTTCCACCGGAAGCATTCCTCTACCTCGATCAGATAGGGTTGATCCAGTTCAGCGGTCCCATTAATCTTGCTTGTCGCTCGGACAGCTTGGGAAAGGCGACTCAACTACAACAGAGACTTTGCACACGGCACTGTGGATCGCCTCAGGTTCAGTAGGGCGGTGGGGAATCGAGATAAGAGGGATGTCGTTCGGCAGCACTAGCATTTCTGGTGGTTGAATGATGGAGAAGATGTTTAGTCGTCGTTTGCGTCAATTATGGACCAGCGTCACTAATGAGGCAGAGCTGACCAATCTATTTGCTCTGTAAATAGCTGGCCATCGTACATAGGTTTAAGTTAGCATTTAAGAAATATATACATATGCTAGTATATACAAAGGTATATACTAATATATGTATATTATTGTGTATAATGTCTATGTGTGTATATGTGTATATTGTGTATGTAGGTTAGATAGACTAAGATTTATTTTAAGTTAGATATTAAGTTTTTATAAGAAATAAAAAAATGAGTAGTAAAATGTAAATAAAGTCGAAAGACATAGATATAAAAATTTGGAGTAGCTAAGAGTGCCTGTGTGGGGCCAGTAAGTTAGTATAAGATTGTTAAGTAATTTTAAACTAGCAGTTAAGCATTTTTTTTTAGTATGTAAGAGTTAATGTTTAAGAAAATAAAATGCATTTAAAACTGAACATTGTCATTAAAAATTTTGAAAATCTAAAAAATATATAGATACTGGAATTTCATAAAAATGTAACTTATACTGCTTTCTCAGCTATTATATTCCTATTCGTAGTTCTAATTTGCCCTTTCTACAAGAAAAACAAATGTGTCAAAGTTTCTATTCAAAATATAATCCCAAAAATTCAGGAGAATTTAAAATCTAACGCTGGGGAGGCTATGTACTCCATAAAATCTGATACATCATCCATTTTTTCTTTTTCCAAATAACTTCAATATAAAGTATTTTCCCACGCTTTCCGCGATCACGGCAATCTAATATCAGCAACCATGTTGCAAAGAAAGTCGCAAAAGTTCACACGCGCTGCATCGAAGATAGTTGAGATAGCAATATGAGAATTGATATATGGGAGTGGCGAATTGTCACCAGTTTAGCTAGTAAGAAAATTTTGTAAGAGCTAATCGGTTTGAAATAAAGAAAGATATTTTTTGTAAGCAAACCCCGGTACGAGTAGTATAAATCATATACACTTCGACAAGAGGGAGTGGATGTTGATGAATCTCTTGGAATCAAGGAGGTAGAAAATATAAGAATACAACAGATCTAAAAGCAGTTTCGAGATGAGATTGGGCTCGATGTAGATGGACCAAAACAAGGATTTGGAAATACCAAATATTTCGAGGCGATTTTTTATAGCTGGGATGAATGTTTTGAATTGCAGTGAAAGGATCAACACTGTCAAGCTTGGGGAGTACGCCAAGAAAACAGCAAAATTGTTAAAGCAGAAATATTCCGAAAAACAAATCGCACCTACTACATAAAATTTTGGCTCATATTTTAAATATAATCGAGTATCAATCGTTGCCACTGGGGGAATTGTCAGAAGAACCTCCTGAGGTTCTGAATTCCTGAATTCAGAAGTAAAGACAACAATAAATATAATATAGATATCAAAATATTAAAACTACTTCTCTCATTCAAATATATAGTAATATTACATTAAATTTTATTTAAGTTCTATCGTACGTAAATTAAATTAATAATACAACAGAAATGAATTACGTTTTAAGCTTATCACTAATTATAAGATTAAATTATCTTAATGTGAATAAGAATGCAAATAAATAAATAAATACTGAAAGGTCCCAATGATACGGCAGAATGAAGATTTTTTGCGGCCTCATCAGACCCACTCTTCGTCAAGACATGTCAGAGCCGAAAAAGATCTCAAAGCACAATACTCTCTAGAAAGTTTATTAGACAGTATCGCAGACGTTGACGAAAGTTTCCAAGAAATCTGATCTTTTTTAAATTGTTGATTCGTTTACTTTTTTCTGCACTGTTTGACTTCAAGTGAATTACTGAACTATATTACAAAATGAAAAAAATGCTCTTTTGATACACCTAAAAAAAGACATTTCAAAAATGGTTCGATTACTTTAATTCACCACCGTTTTGATCGGATTAGCTCTTAGACACCCTGTTATTATTTCAGTCAAAGAATTTTGAATATTTTTAAAGTAATGTGATAACCACTTAAATGTGAGCAGCGACATCTAGATTCACAGAGCAGAAAATGTCGATACTCGAAGACCAGAAGATTTCGATACTGGAATAGCAAAGTCTCGACTGGAGAGTGGAATCGAATTTTCTAGCAAATTGGAAATTGTATGGGACGCTGGATGGCGAGGATTGTTCTCGAAGTATGTCATTTGAGTATAAATACCAGCATCCCCAAGGTATGCAAATCAGTTCTAAAGTGTAATTTGACGTGTCAATTAGGAGAAGTGATTAAGTGGTTTAAGTAAAAGATAAGAAAAGTATAAGTGGTTGAGAAATTGGATTGTACTGAGAGAAACAATTAAATAGTTGTACTGAATAAAGCGATTTCTATTGAAAAGAATAAGTTCTATCATTTGTACCCACACAAACATTTTACAGTAAAATAATATTTTTATCTTATATGGGGAGAAAGTCCTATTTCAGCAAACGATTCTGAAACACCTGGTACATATTTTTTCTCAACATTCACTAATTTCATTTATTTCCTTTAGGTAGAAAAAAAAACTGTCACGATATTCGTTTAGGAGTTATGATTTTTGCCGGTTGCCTGTTGAACCGAAAATGCTTTCACGAAAATATTATGGCATGATCCGTAGACAATTTTTCTTTTTGAAAGTCGATTACTACCAAAATATTTTTTGGGTTTTCAAAATTTATCATTTGCCTTTAATACCCAAGTTAAAAACCGGATTGGTTACTGTAAATCCAACTTTTATACCAATCTGCGTTTTGGTATTATTACTGATGCCGTTGGCTAAACTTCTATTGTTTTCCTAAGGGTATTTAAGGGAGTGCAACATCCCAGGCTTTCTTTCCATTAACAACCTTGACATTCATTTCCGAAAATTTATTTTGAGTGCTTGCCTTTTTGTTGTTGTGCTGTTTTCAATTATTCCCAAGTTGTGGGTTACTAAGTAAATAAATGTATATTTATTGTATATGATCACTTTCGTAGATACATTAACCTTAGCAGAAAATCTGCTCTGGTTCATTTTGTTTTTTTTTTACGAGTTGTCAGGCGTAAGAAAAAAAACAAATCTGACTGCCCATGCATAATGCACGGACAAATGTCGAGCACATGGTTACAATAACCTTCAACCATCAAAAAATCTATCGGATCCACTTGAATTCGAACATACCCATCATTTTATCAATTTACTTCAATCAAGTCTTTGCTTCTATTGGTTGTGCACCAACTCCATACAGCTCATAGAGAATAGTAATTCTATCATGCCCTGTAACATCAAATACCTGAGTTGTAATTTAGTATCGTAGATCACATGACATTAAATTAATAATTGTGCCAATACTCTCATATCAAACTTAATTTTCCTATAATTTTCCTATCATATAAAAGTAGATTTTTCCTTGATAATGAAATCATTTACCTAAATTTAATTTACCTAAATAAGTACTGTTAAAAGCCAGAGAAACGTGATTCCTGTACATACTCGTATTGTCACTAGAAAGGTATTCAAAATTACATTCGCAGCTGAACTTTGTGCACAAATTTCAACGAATTGGATCTTCGTTATAAAAGTGAGTACATACAATTTTATTTTATTTTCATTGGCTTATTTATATCTTTCCTTTAATCTTATTATATGAGTATACGCAAATTTTCTCAAACTCTTAAAATTTACACTACCTATATTCATTATCTAAAACTACCTTAAAATCTAAAAGTTTACTTAATTTTCGAAGACACATCTTAAATATTATTTTACTTACTCGTACATATCCTATCAGATTTGAATTTGGCATAGAATCCTATAAAATACTTCTCTCAGATATAAAATTTAACAAAGCAATTTTAGACACTAAATTATCCGAACTTGTCAACCAATCAATTCCATGTATATTATCCACATTTGTACGAGTATCTACTCTACGTACGAGATGTTATTTTAAAAGATGACGTTGTGCTAAGCCCTTTATGATCGTTGAGATGATCGACTAGTGAAGTGTTCGGATACGGTAGTTAGGGACTATTTCAGAATAGATATAGGAGGGAACAGTCATGGTGTAACTGGTTACCCAGTTGCTGTGGGAGGGTTCCTTCTGTTGTTAGAACACCTAAAACACAAGGATGAGTTTATAAGCAAGTTCATATAACGTCCTTTTCACATTTGCAAATAGTCTAAGATCTTAAGTTACAAGCTTTATTTAATTATCTTTTCTTTACGACACCATAGTTCGTAAGTTTCAGAGAAAAGCAGCAAGATCCTACCCTCCGACGAGTAAACGCCGTGCAACCGCAAGAGCTGCTACCAAACAAAGTGTCAATGCTACATCCTGAAATAAATTACAATATGTCACTGCTGCTTTTATCAAACTCCAAAGAATGATCAGTCTCGGCTGTAAAGGGGCTTTCCTTAGTACGCCAGGCTCAACTCTAAACGCACTTATACATATCCTCACCTTTACATTCATATCATAGGCTGCACCTTGAAAGCCATTTTTAGTTAAAAAATACAATACGCACTGGAGGTTTGATGATATTGACGCCGACTGTCCTTTAATTCCAGTCTTATCCTGTCATTAACGTAATGACACAGGAGCTCCTGTTATAATAACAATACGAAATCGACTTTTCCTCGGCCCAGGAATTGTTTCGGCTAGAATCTGAGCCTGGAATGGAATGTAGTCGGATCTTAACGGGTGGCTTATTTCCTAGACTTGACTCCTGCGTCTGTCTTCCAAGGGGAGATATGCGGAGTCCTAAACTTTATTGTGAAGAATCGGTGGAGGTGACGAAGTATATGGGCCTGTAACGACAGACAATCGGCGCCTTAGACATGCTAAACTCTCTCGAGGCTTCCAAGCTAGTGCGACAGTGCAAGGCTTCTTTGTACACAGTTGGAAGGCTATAGTATTCACGGAAAAAAATTTAATTTAAAAAATTCGGGGATAAACTTAAATGGAAAGAAAGAAAAATATTTCATCACGTCTCTAAGATCTCATCTAATTTAATGCTTTTCCTCGGTAGGAAAGACTGTAAACTGTTTACTAGCGTCGTGACGGGGCAGGTTTTGCTAAGCACCTAAGTATGTTAAATTATTTGTACATTATTATTCATAAATTCATAATATTTAATTTAATTCGTTCTTTATAACATATACCTTCTTGGCGTGGTCTAAATGCTCTACTAGGCACAGCTTCCGGGGTTTGATCTGAAACATAGGGACTATTCCCTATTGTACTAGATTCTTTGTTCTGGATATTAAACAGTTCTCCTTGAACGTTAGTTCCAATTCCAAGATTTTGGTTCAAATTTGATTCGAGTGATACAAGTATATAATCGAGGACCGATCTTATCTTTTATTGTAGCTTGAGTCCAGCTAGGGGCAGGAGGGCATATACTATTTAGACATCATCTTTGAGGGCATTACCATCAAAATGACATGTGGTGCCGGTGCTCCTTGCACGTTGATTCCAACATCAATATTCAAGAAAATACATAGTGGGACATCAAAATTAAGACAATGTCAAGTTCCCTATGTGGATTACAGTGGTAAAAGATTACCAATCCTAGGTGAGTACGATGCTTTAATTTCATATCGTGGTCTCACAAGTAAAATAGAAGTAGTAGTTTCTGAAACAAAAAGTCATTCATTGCTTGGACGTTCTTTTTTAAGGAAGTTCAATTTCGATTTGGTCCAAATCAATTCGGTTTTTGTTAATGAAAATTCAATAGTTGTTAGTCAGTTAAAAAACTAGTTTTCGGAAGTGTTCCTTGAAGGGCTTGGAGAATATAGAATAACTTTCTTTAAAAGTTTGCAAAGATTCCAAACCGATATTTTTCAAACCTTCCAAACTAAAGTTGAAAATAAACTGCGGAAGTTAATTGAAGACGGAGTTCTCGAACAGATAGATAATTCGGAATGGGGCACTCCCCTAGTCCTAATTTTAAAACCAAATGGTGAGTTAAGAATTTTTGCCGACTATAAAGTATAATAATAAAATAAATAAAATTTCATCAATCCTAGGGAGTGGGTGAATGAAATTTTCGCTTCATTAGAAGGAGGAAAATTATTTATTGTACCAAACTCGATCTCTCCAATGCATATAGCCAGTTATTACTGGACGAAGAATCGCAACTATTATGTACTTGGAGTACACACATAGGCTTGTTAAAAGTCAAAAGATTACCTTAAGATTAAAGTTGCGGCGGCTATATTTCAAAGAGTAATGGAAAACTTGTTTATAGGAATTCAAAATGTAGTAGCTTATCAAGACGATATACCTATAACCGGCAAAGATATGCCACAGCACATTCAAACTCTGAAGTTAGTTTTACGAAAACTTCTTTCAGAAGGTCTTAAGTTAAATGTAACTAAATGTGAGTTTCTCAAACCTAAAATATCTTTTCTTGGATTTTCAATAGATGGAATCGGTTTAAGTAAAACCAATGAACGCATTTCCAGTGTCTTTTTTGGCACCCATTCCAAAAGACATCTCCAGGCCAAGAGCTTTTATTGGAATGGCAAATTATTATTCCAAATTTATTAATAATTTTAGCGAGAAAATGTTCCCTCTATACGAGCTCCTTGTTAAGTTTTGTTGGTCACAACAATGCCAAAAATCGTATGAATTAATTAAAGTAGAAGTAACATCCTGGAGTTCTTTGTCACAGAATTCAAGGTAGCCTTAGGCCTATCGCTTTTGCTTCAAGAGCTTTATCGAATAGTGAATCTAATTATAGTACCATAGGAAAGGAAGTTCTTGCCCTGATCTTCTGCACAACGAAACCAAACCAACACCTTTTGGGTAATAGATTTATTTGAACTTTGTTAGGTATCTTCGGTGACCATAAAGGTTTGCCTATTATGGCTTCAGCTCAAATTCAAAGATGGTCGTTAACCTTATCAGGCTTCAATTATTCTATTGAATATATAAGAGGTTCCTCAATCAGTGCGGATGGACTTTCGAGGATGCCACAGTTCTTAATTGCAAAAGATCATATAGAAAGTGATTATATAAATTTCATTGAATTCGAAAGCGAGTTCGGTCTATTTTTAGGCATGACGAAGGAGACGAATTCATCCCTTTTTGCAACAAAGTGTATGAACTTTCGGCTGAATATGATCTGTTGTACCAAAGAAGCTACAAAATGTTGTTCTCAAGGAACTTTATTCGTCACACTTAAGAATTTTAAAGACAAAAATGTTAGCTCGTTCGTATGTTTGGTGGGCGGGGATAGATAGCGAAATAGAAAAGTTGATCCGTGTATTCAAGTATTCTTGTATTCAAGTATTCTTGTCAGGAATTGCAATCAAATCCTGAGAAAAAGACACTTAAATTAGAAACAAGAATTTGAACCAAAATCTTGGAATTGGAACTAACGTTCAAGGAGAACTGTTTAATATTCAGAACAAAGAATCGAGTACAGTAGGGAATAGTCCTTATGTTTCAGGTCTAACCCCAGAAGCTGTCCCTAGTATAGTCCGGAGACACGCTGTAAATAGATAAGTTAAATAAATTGTCATCAATATCATTAACTGTATCATTTTTGTTAGAACACATCGGTGCTAAATGACTCTTTTACCACAGGAATGACACTTGCTATTTTTGTATTTACAAAAATGTGATTCGTGGTTGCGCCAACCACAGTGTGAGCAAGTTTTTTGCTGCTTTTGCCTGTTAGGGCCTACGCTGCCGCTGCTGCCTGCTCTCAATCTACTGCGGCCACCACAATTGTATTGATTCCCTCGTGCTTTACCCTTCGACCACGGGCTTTTCTTCATAACTAGGTTAACAGGTTGCTCTTTCATGTCTGTTGTCATTTTCGTTTCCATGATCATCGCCTTTTTTAGTGCTTCAGCGATTGAAAGATTTTCGTCTTCTTCGCACAGCCTTTCGAATATTTTAGGCAAATGGATGATAAATTGGTTCAACACGAAGGCGTCCAAATGTGTGTCGAATTTACAATTTAATGCCAAGCTTTTGACTCTTGCATACCACTCAGCCACGGTTTCATTGTCGCTTTTAACCGAAAAGAAAACCCTTTCTTCTTTCGCGAAAAATTATTGTTGGTGGGGTATAATGCGTACTTAAGGTACACAACTCCGTGTATGTTTTGGAAAACCCAAAAAGGATAAATGCTTCAGGTAATTATTTCTTATTCCATCTAACCCACCCGTTTTATTAACTTTAAGGGATTTTATAATGTTTGTAACAGTGGTTACAGAAACAAAGGCGTTTATTGGGGTGTTACAAATATTGTTGTTAAAAGTCGTAATTTTTTGTTCAACCAAGGTGTTGGTTTCATTATCTCCTAAATTTTGAGATAAAGAATGACTTTTAGAGAAAAATTCAGAGAGAGAATATGCTTTCTCTTTGTCAGTAAAAATATATTCATCATCATTTCTGAGTATTGGTATTAGTCTATTTTTATTCTTGATAAATATAACTTGATAACTTTGACTATATTCCAAAAAGGCTTAACATTTTTGTCTAAAGATTCTAGTTTTTGATTCCATCTGTGGTTACGAAACTGTAGAATAAGGTTTTTGATCAAAATGTTTAAGTAATGGAGCTGTAATTTGAGATTAGGCTGACTGTATCTTCGCCAAATGCATCTTAACGTATTACGAATTTTTATGTGTTCAAGAATATAATTTTGAAACTGAACTGGAGAATTACATCTTGTTATTTTTGGGACAATTTTTTCAATAGCATCATTGATAAGTTTTGTGAAGTTATCAACGATAGCATCCACATCATATTTGCTTGAAACTGAATCCAAAAATCCTCTAATACTTCTAAGCCCCGAATTAATATTTGAACTAAATCTACACCAGTTTGCATTTTTAAAATCATAGGACAAGGATTTTTTTTTTAAATACAGCTTACAAAAAACAGGATAGTGATCAGAATATAGATCATTGACAGCGACGGGTTGAGACAGTAAACTCACACGATTGATAATAAAAACGTCAAGAACAGAAGGAATTTTACGCAGATCTGCAGGTACATAGGTAGGGTTTGGGGAAAAAAGAATGGAATACACTGAATAAGATAACATACTAGAAAGTATATTACCTCATGTATTTGCGCGTATACATCCCCAATCACGATGACAACAGAACGTCTCTTGTTTTTAACGTAAGTACCTGTCATGTGGGCTTAAACCTACGGGATGCCCATACATCCATGGGAGCAAGGATACGTCTTGCCATCGCTCACCGTCAATCCACTGATACCAATTCGGAACAGTGTTGCCGGCACAAGTTCCATCCTTGGTAAGAGTCGAGACCGACCTAAAACCTCTTACTGCTCTTGGGGTCGCAGCACCCAGTACTTATTGCAACTCTACATTGGGCCGAAATCCTTCCCGCGATTTTGGGTTTAAACCACAGCCACCATAACGCTCCCACAAGGGGGCCTACCTCTAACAAGTCAGGCCCGGACCGTGATCCGGGGGGCTCCTGACTTCCATGGTACTGTGATTTAAGTCCTGGTAGGGACTACCGGTTGGTCCAGCCGCCAACAAGACCTATGACCGGCAACTTGCGACTGATCGAATCGTAGCAACCTTCGGTAACGTCATCTGAAGATGTTTATGATAAGACCAGTACTTTTCTCTGCCCCCGTTCATTATTAGACAACGTCATTAAAGGGTGAAGCCTTGATAATTGGGCAGGGGCCCACACAATGACAACAGTTAAAATCACCAGAAAGAATTACATCATCGCCTGTTAATAGAAGGCAACGCAACAAGTCCCTTTTATTTTCGGCCGATGAACTTGCTCCAGGAAAATATACGCAGTAAATTTTAACTGTTGTATTACAATATTATATTTGAGTTCTATACCCACATTTTCCATAAGATGAGTTCGAATGACTGGTAACAGCGAATGTTGAACTGATCTACGAACAAGAATAGCAACTCCTCCTCCCCTTCTATTAATTCTGTCAACACGATAACTTATGTAGACAGAGTTAGATAAATTATTACTATTTGATTTAAGGCCAGTTTCAGTAATAAGGCTGATATCAATATAATTATTAGGTAAAAAGTTCAAAAATTATATTTTTTTGCTGTTAATGCCCCAATTCCATTAATAATTCTTAGATTGGTATTAATTAGTCATATTATTTAACATTAGTAAAACGATGCTTTGTAGCTAAATGTGCAATAATCCTGAATTGGTCAGTTCTCGAAGTACGAGTACATTTGGATAGATCAGACAATAAGTCCGTAACTAAGTCGTGGATTTCCTCAAAAGAAAAAAGATGGCTGCTGGAATCATTGATGAAGTTGCTGCTTACGACCGACGTCACTGTGTGTTTCTTCAGAGCAACTGACGTAGGCAAAATTTGTTCATTTTCACTACGTTCCACGGCAAGAGGGGGAACTCCGTCATGGAACTTATTGAAACGTTTGGCCGGTAAGTTTGAGCCGTGCGTGGAGTTGTTGTAAAAGCTTTGAACTTTTGAGAACTTTCCGTAGATGGGATTTTTGAGAAGCTTTTACGTGTGGACAATGTAGAAGTTTCTCGCTTAAGGGATTTTTCTCTAATTTCCATATATTTGGTCCTTGAAAAGAATCTTAGATCGGTAGATTTCTGATCTCTATTGCAGTTTTCACATTTATTGGGGAGTGAGTTTTCACTCGTTTTGTGAGAGCCGCCGAAATTAGCGCAGTAGGTCTCCACCTAAAGCGCCCTGTAGACGCTAAAACCTGGTACTAGTAAACATGGTACCACCAACCAAGTTTTAGCTGATGTTGATCGTCTGCGGGCTGGTACGCGTACCAATTTTTTGGTCTCACCAACATCAGAATTTGGTCTCACTAAAATCAAAACTGGTTTGATTTTTGTCGATGTTTGTGGGCGGAGTTTTGTGTTGCTGATACTATGTTTCAGTGTCTGTGCTCTCATCTCCCAACATTTACTCGAGCAAGCTATTTTATCAGTGAATTTCGTCGTGTGAACACACAAAATAATGGAGAAAAAATGGCGAACATTCCAAATCCTGATGTTTGGAAAGAATTTTTCGAGTGTTTTCACACCCTACCATCTTTGTGGAGTGATGTGTTCTATTATGTTGGAGTGAATTGGTCTCAGCGTCTGCGGGTTTTAGTGGTACCATGTTTACTAGTACCATGTTTTAGCGTCATTGGTAAGTCTTAGTACAAGTACCTACAAGTCTGTCAAGTTTCATTTCAAAACGGCCACTTCGTAGCTATTAATTCGAATTCGTGAATTAATTCGAATGCGTTCCAGGAATAAATACACAAAACTGTGGAAAAATCGATATCCGCTAAATTTTAATACAAATCTTATTTTTTATTAAATATTAAACACTCGCTTACCACGTTACATTCATTCACTTTTTGAAAATAGTTATCCTTCTCTACAGTCACCGGCTTAATTTATTGTAGTATATAGTACCTGTCGTGCGATTTACTATACTTATGTACATTTAGGACACTACAGGGATGGCTTTCAATCCAATAGCCGTGAAAGAAATATAAGAATATACATATAACACAACCGACTTTTGTTAAACAATTTATTGAGTCACTTTTTAATTTTCATTTTGATGTTTCGAGGAGAAGTTCTTCAATTGTTAAACTACGTCTTATCTCAACTGAATTTTCGATGCGCAATTACGAAACCGAGAAATAGCTGAAGCAAATACAATACAATTCTTTTGGGGTAGTAGTAACAGATGTCAAACAGATACGAATATCTATGTCCAAAACAAAAATTAATCAGCTGCTTTTGACAGGGGTACAGCCCACTTGTTGATTTAGATGAAGATATCGATTTTATCTAAGGAGTAAAAGTCCTTCTAATAAGTTCAATGTTTGTATGTATTACTACTTAGGAGAGTATTATATGAATGGACCTAGGACTATACTAAAGAGCTCAATTGGTAATGCATTATGCAAGGTATGCAACATATGTATTATAGCATTGGTCACATAGCCTTGTTTTTTCAATTTCACCTCTCGCCCACATGAAGTTATGAGTAATTCTCATTGTTAAGTGGGGCGAAATTGTTGGCGATGTGGCAATCAACTTTAGCAGTTTCAATATGGTCGAACTGCTCAGTAAACTCTTAATAAGGACTTCTTGGGGATGAATGAAGGCCGATATACGTCTTTGCTTAGCGGCTATCGACCAACACTTGACTCTCGTGTTTGAGGGTAACATGCATGTAATGAGGTTACTACCCATTCTATTAGTATCATATGATTCAACAAGTAACACTACTCAATATGTCATATATGAAATGTCTATGAAATGGTATTTCTTTAACGTACAGATGTAGCAAGTTGTACATACAAATATCAGATTACACCTTATATACAATAATTGTACAAAGAAAAGGCTTCAAGCCACGGGTAAGTAATATTACATAGAATAAGTACATATATAGAAAATAAATAAAATAATAAACATTCAACATAAAACGTATAACATATTATATTTAGTGTCAGAGAATAGTACTTAAGCTGGTTAGCCAGAGAAGGTGTGATATTGTGAATGTCGTTGGGATTGCCGTTGAACATGGAGAGCGCCCAACCTACTGGAAACAATGTATCGTATCGTTTCGTGAGGTTCCCCACAGTCACAGTTGTTGCTCCCAATTCAAACAGAAACTTCGTGCAGCGGCCGTGTTTAGCCCTTATACAATTTCAATTTACTATAGTTGTTGTTAAACCTAAAATACTAACAGCTTAATTAACGTTATATTGCCATAATAATGTACTCCTTTAATTTCTTTAACTTTAATCCTTTCCATAGTGTTCTTTTAACCATTACAAGTTGTTCCAAATGTCATTTTCTTTAAACCCTTCCAGTTGTAATATAATAATTTTTTTTCTTCTTATTCCAAACCTCGAAGTGTAAGGACCGTGTCCACATTTATATCGGTAATTATATTTGCCATCAGATAAAACCGTGTTTTATTTCAACTTTTATAGAACAGGGTAGCAAAAACGCATGCTTTACTCTCAACATTTTGGTGACCCCGACGTGATCTTTATCACACGTTTTTTCTAACCTTTGTTTTATTTAAAACAATCGCTAGTATATTCCGATTACTATGGCCGAACGGGGAGATGATTTACCAGCAAAATCAAATCTTGTTGACCAACGTGGAGTATCTGGGGCTACCGACTCTAGTGCTCTGAAATATAGTCAACGCAAATTGAATACATTAGATGCTCTTAAAACGCGGCGTTTTATGACCATGGAGCAAATAAATAAACTAAGGTTATTTGTCGTTAAAGCCAACGAGGACCCGTCGTCTGTATCTTTGCCCGATCTCCAAATACGTATGGAGGCACTGGAGTCAGCTTTCCATATATTTAAAGGGGTCCAAGGACAAATCGAGGACAACGACAACGAGGAAGACTCGAAACCCGAACGATTCAAGTACGAGGAGACGTACTTCTTTGCGATAGCTACGATGAAAGTTCTAATCAATAAGAAGCACCCGGAAAAGGATTATTCGATGGATGTGTCCCAGGTCTCGCATTCTCATCGCCTTGATTCGGTAAAGTTACCTATAATCGAACTTCCTTCTTTTGCAGGTGACGTGACTAAGTGGATGGTTTGGTACAATCGCTTTTTATCGTTAGCGCACGAAAACCCTACGCTTTCGAAAAAGGCGAAATTTCATTACCTGTTGTCGAAGCTAAGCGATACTGTGATTGCACCAATTGAAGGAGTCAAAATTGAAGACGACAACTACGATCGCATTAACCAAATTAAAAAACTAAGTTTATGCTTAAATTGCTTAAAAACAACCGATCACACAAGCGTTAATTGCCCATCTAGTTCATGTCGTAATTGTGGTAGCAAGCTCCATACACTTTTGCACCTTAGTGAAAACGTCGCTTCTTTAGTACCGTAAACCCCACTTAGTTCAAGCTGTCACCCAACTAACTCACATCAAACATCAAATGCTGCTTCTGCCTCACAAAGGCTCATTGTTACTAGCTTCGCTGCAACATCATCGGCACATCCCTGTACCCTGCATTCTAGCGTTGCAAAAAGTAATATATTAGGAACGGCGGTGGTTAATATTTTTAATAAGCTCCAGCAACCCATACCATGTCGTGTTCTTTTGGATTCTAGTAGATCGCAAGTGCACCGGATCTCCGAGAGACTTATGCAGTGTTTGGGAACTCCTCGGCTTGCCTCCTGTACCTCATTGACTTGTGCTAACGGCACTATAACCTCAGCGAAATACAAAACTGTATTCACCATCGCTTCTCGCATCAACGGCTTCCAGGGTACGGTAGAAGCACTTGTGATGCCACACCTCACTGGCCATATCCCTGACAAAAAGATCGAAATAAATAACCGGAATATTCCGAAAAATATTAACTTATCTGATCGTCGGTTCACGATTTCACAACGCATAGATTTACTCCTAGGAGTAGATCTATTCTTCAGCCTTCTATGTGTCGGTCAAATTTAGTTGGGTACTAATTTACCAATCGTTCAAAATACCTTATACGGATGGGTAGTAGCAGGAAAAATACCAGACTCGATAGCTTGGAATAAACACAGTTAACAATACAAGAAACTTCTTTTCAGTCTGATTCAGATGATCTATTAAATAACTCTCTTAGGCAGTTTTGGCAAATTGAGAGTTTCGATTCCTTGCAATCAACTTTAACTAAAGAAGAGAAACTATGCGAATCTCACTTCGTTGCCAATTGTTCACAATTAGACTCTGGTCGTTATAATGTGAGATTGCCCTTTAAGCATAGTCCCAACATACTTGGAAACGCTTTTGATATTGCCAAAAGGAGATTTTTGTCTCTCGAAAGGAAGTTTCGGAAAAACTCCGAATTATGCTTACAGTACTCCGAATTTATGAGCAAATTGATCGAAAGCTTACAGATGGAGATAGCACAAGATGTGGACTTCACCACACCCCACTACTTTTTTCCTCAGCCTGGTGTTCTTAAGCCATCAGGTTCTTCTACAAAGCTGCGTGTAGTGTGCGATGCGTCTGCAAAAACAAGTTCTGGGAAGTCTCTATTTTGATGGTTGGGCCGATTATTCAACCTGATCTGCTGTCTATAGTATTGAGATTTCGCATACACAAATTTGTAATGACAGCGGATATTACAAAAATGTATCCCCAAGTTCAGTTAGATCCAGCTGATAGGAAATTCCACTACATCTTATGGAGAGATTTAACTGGAGGTATACAAATTTATCGATTGTCCACTGTCACGTTTGGAACCGCATCTGCCACTTTCTTATCAACGCGTACGCTGAAATTAAGAAAATGTAAATAAAGTCGAAAGACATAGTTATAAGAATTAAGAGTAGCTTAGAGCGCCTGTGTGGGGCCAGTAAGTTAGTATAAGTTTGTTAAGTAATTTTAAGCTAGCATTTAAGCATTTTTTGTTAGTGTGTAAGAGTTAATGATTAAGGAAATAAAATGCTTTAAAACTGAAAAAAAAAAACTGCGTACGCTGAAACAATCAACACGGAATTTTATGTCGATGACTTACTTACAGGCTGTGACTCTCTTGATGAATGAAAGGCTCTTCAGATAGAACTGATAACGATGATAAACAAAGGCGGTTCTAGTTTTAAAAAGTGGTGCTCAAATTCGCGAGAGCTTTTAGAAGACATACCCTTAGATGAGCGGCAACAATATTTTAAAATCAAAGACGTAGATGCAGTAAGAACTTTAGGCATGATATGGAATCCAGAGACTGATAGTTTTCATTACGAAATAGCACCTATATCCTCCAGGCCAATTACGAAAAGGACTTATTATCCAACATGGCACACCTCTTTGACCCATTAGGATTAATTAACCCGGTAATTGTTCTCGCTAAAATTTTTATGCAACAATTATGGCGCCTCAAATTTACATGGGACCAAGCATTGCCGCAAGATCTTCATCACCGCTGGGTGAGTTTTAGGGATAAATTGCATGAGCTTAACGACTTACAAATAAATCGGCGCTCATTTTTTTGTCATTCTAAATGTTGTCAGCTGCATGCATTCTCTGATAGCTCCGAAGATGTTTATGGTACCTGCATTTATATACGGTCTGTCGACAGGGACTGTACAACAAGGGTTGAGCTCCTTTGTGCCAAATCGAAGGTAGCGCCGATAAAGAAGCTTAGCGTATCTCGGTTGGAACTGTGTGCTGCAGTTATGATGGTTCAACTGGTTAAACGACTAAAGATTATTTTTGGTGCAGTGTTTCAGGATATCACCTATTGGACTGACTTAACAATTGTGTCACAGAAGAGTCTTGTAACTGGCAGACATTTGTGGCTAATCGCATATCTGTAATCCAACAAAATACCTTTGCTTCCCAATGGCGACATATATGTAGTGTCGGTATTAAATCCTGCCGATATAATTTCTCGAAGAGCAAAAGAGTTAATCAGCAACAAGTTGTCTTTCAACGGGCCATCATTTTGAATTTGGCAGAAAGTGAGTGGCCCGCTTCAGACGTCGTTTTAGCATCCGAGGACACACAGCTCGAACGAAGAAATATAAAAATCATTTTGCCTGTACAAGTTGAAGAAAATCTGCTTCAAAGGATCAAATTTCATAATAATTATTGTTCTGTACTCAGGATCATTTCTTATATTTTTCGATTTTAAATTAATACAAGATTAAAAAATAAAAATTTACGTACGTTTGGACCTCCTAACGTCGACGAGCTAAACATGGCGCTTCACGGATTAGGTAAATATGTGCAATTAACTAATTTTAAGAAGGAAATCTCAACTTTATCTAACAATAATGAATTATCTTCTAGATGCCACATCAAATCGCTTTCACCATTTTTAGATGATGAGAGGATACTCCGTGTCGGAGGACGAATATCAAATTTATCTCTTGATTACAACGCAAAACATCCGATTTTATTGCCGAAAGATCATCTCTTCACCCCCACTCTTGTAAATCATTTTCACATAAAGCATCTGCATGCAGGTCCTCAAGCACTTTTAAGCATAATTCGAGATCGTTTCTGGCCCATCCGTGGCAAACTTGTGACACGGAAAGTGGTGCATCCATGCGTTCGATGTGTATGAGCTAAACCAGCAATTAATCACCAACTTATGGGCAATCTACCTCAGTCACGCGTGCAGCAGTCAAGGCCCTTTAATATTGTTGGGGTTGATTTCTGTGGCCCCTTTCGAATCCATCTTTGTCGGCGAGGAACCGCGCCTGTTAAAGCATATGTCGCGGTATTTGTTTGCTTCGTTACTAAGGCCGTACATTTGGAATTGGTGGAGGACCTTACAGCTAATAGTTTCTTGGCTGCCCTTAAGTGATTTGTAGGTCGCCGTGGACTGTGCTTTGTTATATTTAGCGACAATGCAACCAACTATATCGGAGTACTTAACCAACTACACGAATTGTATCAAATGTTTCTTAAGCGTGAGAATCGGGATGTCATAATCAACGCGTGTGCGCGGATGGAATTGCTTGGAAAATTATACCACCTCGATCTCCCCACTTTGGTGGTTTGTGGGAGGCCGCAGTCAAGAGCACCAAGTTTCATATGAGACGTATTTTACAAGATTCGTCTCTTACCTACCCCGAGCTAAATACCTTACTAATTCAAATTGAATCTATTCTCAATTCCATGCCTGTAACACCAATGTCGCAGAGTCCTGATGATATCCAAGCCCTCACCCGGGTTCATTTCATCATTGGTACTGCTCTCAATGCAATCGTTGAACCAAATTTGCAACAAGAAAACATCCGAGCTCTTAGTTGCTACCAACAGCTGCAGCGTGACTTTCAGCAATAACAGGTTGGTTCTGCAATAACATCGTTATCATCGAAGAAGAAAATATTCCACCACTTAAATGGAGATTGAGTCGAGTGCTTCAAGTGCATCCTGGTAAAGATGGCAATGTGCGGGTAGTCACACTTAAGACCAGCTATAACGAAGATTCGGCGACATCCTATTCAAGAACCTAAGTCCCTTCAAGAGGGGGAGAATACTAACAGCTTAATTAAATTTATATTGCTATAATAATCTACTACTTTAATTTCTTTAGCTTTAATCCTTTCCATAGTGTTCTTTAAATCCATTACATTTTGTTTAAGTTGTTCCAAATGTCATTTTCTTTAAACCCTTCCGGGTTTAAATTTAATAATTTTTTTTCTTCTTATTCCAAACCTCGAAGTGTAAGGACCGTGTCCACATTTATATCGGTAATTATATTTGCCATCAGATAAAACCGTGTTTTATTTCAACTTTTATAGAACAGGGTAGCAAAAACGCATGCTTTACTCTCAACATTTTGGTGACCCCGACGTGATCTTTATCACACGTTTTTTCTAACCTTTGTTTTATTTAAAACAATCGCTAGTATATTCCGATTACTATGGCCGAACGGGGAGATGATTTACCAGCAAAATCAAATCTTGTTGACCAACGTGGAGTATCTGGGGCTACCGACTCTAGTGCTCTGAAATATAGTCAACGCAAATTGAATACATTAGATGCTCTTAAAACGCGGCGTTTTATGACCATGGAGCAAATAAATAAACTAAGGTTATTTGTCGTTAAAGCCAACGAGGACCCGTCGTCTGTATCTTTGCCCGATCTCCAAATACGTATGGAGGCACTGGAGTCAGCTTTCCATATATTTAAAGGGGTCCAAGGACAAATCGAGGACAACGACAACGAGGAAGACTCGAAACCCGAACGATTCAAGTACGAGGAGACGTACTTCTTTGCGATAGCTACGATGAAAGTTCTAATCAATAAGAAGCACCCGGAAAAGGATTATTCGATGGATGTGTCCCAGGTCTCGCATTCTCATCGCCTTGATTCGGTAAAGTTACCTATAATCGAACTTCCTTCTTTTGCAGGTGACGTGACTAAGTGGATGGTTTGGTACAATCGCTTTTTATCGTTAGCGCACGAAAACCCTACGCTTTCGAAAAAGGCGAAATTTCATTACCTGTTGTCGAAGCTAAGCGATACTGTGATTGCACCAATTGAAGGAGTCAAAATTGAAGACGACAACTACGATCGCATTAACCAAATTAAAAAACTAAGTTTATGCTTAAATTGCTTAAAAACAACCGATCACACAAGCGTTAATTGCCCATCTAGTTCATGTCGTAATTGTGGTAGCAAGCTCCATACACTTTTGCACCTTAGTGAAAACGTCGCTTCTTTAGTACCGTAAACCCCACTTAGTTCAAGCTGTCACCCAACTAACTCACATCAAACATCAAATGCTGCTTCTGCCTCACAAAGGCTCATTGTTACTAGCTTCGCTGCAACATCATCGGCACATCCCTGTACCCTGCATTCTAGCGTTGCAAAAAGTAATATATTAGGAACGGCGGTGGTTAATATTTTTAATAAGCTCCAGCAACCCATACCATGTCGTGTTCTTTTGGATTCTAGTAGATCGCAAGTGCACCGGATCTCCGAGAGACTTATGCAGTGTTTGGGAACTCCTCGGCTTGCCTCCTGTACCTCATTGACTTGTGCTAACGGCACTATAACCTCAGCGAAATACAAAACTGTATTCACCATCGCTTCTCGCATCAACGGCTTCCAGGGTACGGTAGAAGCACTTGTGATGCCACACCTCACTGGCCATATCCCTGACAAAAAGATCGAAATAAATAACCGGAATATTCCGAAAAATATTAACTTATCTGATCGTCGGTTCACGATTTCACAACGCATAGATTTACTCCTAGGAGTAGATCTATTCTTCAGCCTTCTATGTGTCGGTCAAATTTAGTTGGGTACTAATTTACCAATCGTTCAAAATACCTTATACGGATGGGTAGTAGCAGGAAAAATACCAGACTCGATAGCTTGGAATAAACACAGTTAACAATACAAGAAACTTCTTTTCAGTCTGATTCAGATGATCTATTAAATAACTCTCTTAGGCAGTTTTGGCAAATTGAGAGTTTCGATTCCTTGCAATCAACTTTAACTAAAGAAGAGAAACTATGCGAATCTCACTTCGTTGCCAATTGTTCACAATTAGACTCTGGTCGTTATAATGTGAGATTGCCCTTTAAGCATAGTCCCAACATACTTGGAAACGCTTTTGATATTGCCAAAAGGAGATTTTTGTCTCTCGAAAGGAAGTTTCGGAAAAACTCCGAATTATGCTTACAGTACTCCGAATTTATGAGCAAATTGATCGAAAGCTTACAGATGGAGATAGCACAAGATGTGGACTTCACCACACCCCACTACTTTTTTCCTCAGCCTGGTGTTCTTAAGCCATCAGGTTCTTCTACAAAGCTGCGTGTAGTGTGCGATGCGTCTGCAAAAACAAGTTCTGGGAAGTCTCTATTTTGATGGTTGGGCCGATTATTCAACCTGATCTGCTGTCTATAGTATTGAGATTTCGCATACACAAATTTGTAATGACAGCGGATATTACAAAAATGTATCCCCAAGTTCAGTTAGATCCAGCTGATAGGAAATTCCACTACATCTTATGGAGAGATTTAACTGGAGGTATACAAATTTATCGATTGTCCACTGTCACGTTTGGAACCGCATCTGCCACTTTCTTATCAACGCGTACGCTGAAATTAAGAAAATGTAAATAAAGTCGAAAGACATAGTTATAAGAATTAAGAGTAGCTTAGAGCGCCTGTGTGGGGCCAGTAAGTTAGTATAAGTTTGTTAAGTAATTTTAAGCTAGCATTTAAGCATTTTTTGTTAGTGTGTAAGAGTTAATGATTAAGGAAATAAAATGCTTTAAAACTGAAAAAAAAAAACTGCGTACGCTGAAACAATCAACACGGAATTTTATGTCGATGACTTACTTACAGGCTGTGACTCTCTTGATGAATGAAAGGCTCTTCAGATAGAACTGATAACGATGATAAACAAAGGCGGTTCTAGTTTTAAAAAGTGGTGCTCAAATTCGCGAGAGCTTTTAGAAGACATACCCTTAGATGAGCGGCAACAATATTTTAAAATCAAAGACGTAGATGCAGTAAGAACTTTAGGCATGATATGGAATCCAGAGACTGATAGTTTTCATTACGAAATAGCACCTATATCCTCCAGGCCAATTACGAAAAGGACTTATTATCCAACATGGCACACCTCTTTGACCCATTAGGATTAATTAACCCGGTAATTGTTCTCGCTAAAATTTTTATGCAACAATTATGGCGCCTCAAATTTACATGGGACCAAGCATTGCCGCAAGATCTTCATCACCGCTGGGTGAGTTTTAGGGATAAATTGCATGAGCTTAACGACTTACAAATAAATCGGCGCTCATTTTTTTGTCATTCTAAATGTTGTCAGCTGCATGCATTCTCTGATAGCTCCGAAGATGTTTATGGTACCTGCATTTATATACGGTCTGTCGACAGGGACTGTACAACAAGGGTTGAGCTCCTTTGTGCCAAATCGAAGGTAGCGCCGATAAAGAAGCTTAGCGTATCTCGGTTGGAACTGTGTGCTGCAGTTATGATGGTTCAACTGGTTAAACGACTAAAGATTATTTTTGGTGCAGTGTTTCAGGATATCACCTATTGGACTGACTTAACAATTGTGTCACAGAAGAGTCTTGTAACTGGCAGACATTTGTGGCTAATCGCATATCTGTAATCCAACAAAATACCTTTGCTTCCCAATGGCGACATATATGTAGTGTCGGTATTAAATCCTGCCGATATAATTTCTCGAAGAGCAAAAGAGTTAATCAGCAACAAGTTGTCTTTCAACGGGCCATCATTTTGAATTTGGCAGAAAGTGAGTGGCCCGCTTCAGACGTCGTTTTAGCATCCGAGGACACACAGCTCGAACGAAGAAATATAAAAATCATTTTGCCTGTACAAGTTGAAGAAAATCTGCTTCAAAGGATCAAATTTCATAATAATTATTGTTCTGTACTCAGGATCATTTCTTATATTTTTCGATTTTAAATTAATACAAGATTAAAAAATAAAAATTTACGTACGTTTGGACCTCCTAACGTCGACGAGCTAAACATGGCGCTTCACGGATTAGGTAAATATGTGCAATTAACTAATTTTAAGAAGGAAATCTCAACTTTATCTAACAATAATGAATTATCTTCTAGATGCCACATCAAATCGCTTTCACCATTTTTAGATGATGAGAGGATACTCCGTGTCGGAGGACGAATATCAAATTTATCTCTTGATTACAACGCAAAACATCCGATTTTATTGCCGAAAGATCATCTCTTCACCCCCACTCTTGTAAATCATTTTCACATAAAGCATCTGCATGCAGGTCCTCAAGCACTTTTAAGCATAATTCGAGATCGTTTCTGGCCCATCCGTGGCAAACTTGTGACACGGAAAGTGGTGCATCCATGCGTTCGATGTGTATGAGCTAAACCAGCAATTAATCACCAACTTATGGGCAATCTACCTCAGTCACGCGTGCAGCAGTCAAGGCCCTTTAATATTGTTGGGGTTGATTTCTGTGGCCCCTTTCGAATCCATCTTTGTCGGCGAGGAACCGCGCCTGTTAAAGCATATGTCGCGGTATTTGTTTGCTTCGTTACTAAGGCCGTACATTTGGAATTGGTGGAGGACCTTACAGCTAATAGTTTCTTGGCTGCCCTTAAGTGATTTGTAGGTCGCCGTGGACTGTGCTTTGTTATATTTAGCGACAATGCAACCAACTATATCGGAGTACTTAACCAACTACACGAATTGTATCAAATGTTTCTTAAGCGTGAGAATCGGGATGTCATAATCAACGCGTGTGCGCGGATGGAATTGCTTGGAAAATTATACCACCTCGATCTCCCCACTTTGGTGGTTTGTGGGAGGCCGCAGTCAAGAGCACCAAGTTTCATATGAGACGTATTTTACAAGATTCGTCTCTTACCTACCCCGAGCTAAATACCTTACTAATTCAAATTGAATCTATTCTCAATTCCATGCCTGTAACACCAATGTCGCAGAGTCCTGATGATATCCAAGCCCTCACCCGGGTTCATTTCATCATTGGTACTGCTCTCAATGCAATCGTTGAACCAAATTTGCAACAAGAAAACATCCGAGCTCTTAGTTGCTACCAACAGCTGCAGCGTGACTTTCAGCAATAACAGGTTGGTTCTGCAATAACATCGTTATCATCGAAGAAGAAAATATTCCACCACTTAAATGGAGATTGAGTCGAGTGCTTCAAGTGCATCCTGGTAAAGATGGCAATGTGCGGGTAGTCACACTTAAGACCAGCTATAACGAAGATTCGGCGACATCCTATTCAAGAACCTAAGTCCCTTCAAGAGGGGGAGAATACTAACAGCTTAATTAAATTTATATTGCTATAATAATCTACTACTTTAATTTCTTTAGCTTTAATCCTTTCCATAGTGTTCTTTAAATCCATTACATTTTGTTTAAGTTGTTCCAAATGTCATTTTCTTTAAACCCTTCCGGGTTTAAATTTAATAATTTTTTTTCTTCTTATTCCAAACCTCGAAGTGTAAGGACCGTGTCCACATTTATATCGTTAATTATATTTTCCATCAGATAAAACCGTGTTTTATTTCAATTTTTATAGAACAGGGTAGCAAAAAAGCATGCTTTACTATCAACAGTTGTGTCCACGTTTGTCGGGGTATATTGAATCCTGGTTCGCGCACAATTTCCAAACCATAGAAGGTGGCGTAAGGAAATACAACAAATTTGGTTTTAGAAAGCCCGGCCGAGGCTGTAAACATTTTACGTAGCATTGGAGGGTGCTACGTGTGGTTGCACTTGTCAAAGTGGCTTCTAGGAACTATATGTGGGGCTTAGAATGGTTCAACTTAATTGTTAGGGCGCTTACTCAGGAGGGGGGACACTGCCTTATAGACAAGCCTTTACACACGATTTCTTGAGAAGCCGCATGGACTAGGAAGAGGAAGAGGCAATTCTACAACGACTTAAGCGATCTAAAGTATATAGACGTTAACAGTCTCCTACGTTATATTATAAGCTCAAACTGGTTCCATGAGTAGAAGGATCACAGATCCACGTGGCATCACAATGGGCCAATAGGCTTAAGTGGGTTGGTCTTTCTAACAGCCACTTTTACCTACATACCTATCTACCTACTCAATAGGGTTTGATTTAGAAGTTGAAATGCGTAGAGAAGGTTGCAGTGTTGCCCTAGTTCAGGACCCCTATACGTCCAAGGGATATATAAGGGTTTTGCCCGCGGAAATTCGAACCTTCATTGATACCAGAGGTAGCGCCGCAATTATAGTCAGGGACGTTAACTTGGTTTTCTTAAGCATAAACTCCACTCAAGGTGGTGCATGTACAAAAATTGTCCGATAAGTTTTTTTTAGAAAAAGTAAGAAAAAACGTAAATTTGTTACATAAATTGTTTATTGCTTTTAAAAGTATTCTCCTTCTCTTTTTCCATTCGATAGAACCAGTTTTCGAAACATTTATTATACTCTGAACTCGACACCTCAGAAACATGCTTTTTGATCGTCTCTACAGCCTATTCTGGCGTTGAGAAACGTTAAAGACGCATTTTATTTTTATGAACAGGAACAAAAGTTACTAAGTTATAATTCAGGAGACTATGAGACTCATTAATTCAACATTTTGTTTGGCTGGCTGTGTATGCACTAGCATTATCATAATAGTTAATGATAACACATCGTCATTCTCACGGTATGTTACATACCGACGGGTTATAATCATAGCGCGTATTACTCGTACATCAATGTTTCTGGAACAGCACTGGAAGGACGACCTTTACGAAATTCATCATTGATGTTAGCATGAATGCGTTTGAACTCTGCAAACTGATTATAAATTGTAAAATTTGATGGTATTTCGTCACCAAACGTTATACGAAGTTAATCTATACATTGTTGTTGAGTTAGACGAAACTTAAATTTTTTGACTAAATTGTAAAAACAAATCACTAAGCGCTCTTTGACGTGTCTCTGTTTCTTACCACAAAAAGTTTCGAATTTTATGAATATGATATACGTATACGAGTATTTGGAAATGTCAGAAGAATCAGTGCTACCATATTCTAAAAATTTATCGGACACGTATAAGCAGAATCCTTCTTGTCAGTGTCTATTGCAAATTCTGTGAAGACATTGATTTAGACATGGCTTTCTTTCCTTAGACGGGAATAATCCCCTAATCATTGTTTTGATGCTAATGCATCTCCCCGTTGTGGTTTAGCAAGGCTGCTAGGAAAAGTGCTTAGTGAATGGGTTATCTGTACGGCGTCCACGTCGTCAAAGAACCAAGTGAACTTTGATGTGGCAGGTGTCGACAGAGGTGATATTCACATCACTTTTGCTAACGGAGCTGCGTACCAACAATGATTTTCTTACGAGAAGAGGAAATGCTAATCGACGAGGAGTGAAATGGTTTAATCGTGACCAGACTCTTAAGCGGAGGGCGGTAAAAAACTGAAGAGGAAATTCCAACGTGCTCGGGCTGTCAGTGCTGAGCTGCTCAGTTGAGATCTGCCTATCGGTGGTGTTTAGAAATGTTTAACAACGTATTCTTTTTCTTTTCTTGTCATTAGAGTTTTTCATTTGATTTGTAAGATTATGGGTAAGAAACCCACTATATAATTCAATTTAGCACATTCTATGTTTTCATTTGCATTTTTTCTTTGTTCTTTGATTCTTCTATCGTGTAATACTATGTTATATTATACTTTTGGTTTTCTCTTTCATTCGAGTTTGGACCATACGGATAATAACACACATTGTAAGGCACTTAAGCTAATTCGTATTATTTCCCGCTTTTTGGTTTTTTTCTCATCATTGAAACTCGCTGTTCGCATTGGGATTCATCGCTGTCTACACATTTTGTTTTTCGAGCCGAATTTCGTTGGTTGATATCGTTAGGTTATTACCAAACCTTAGTGGCTCGCTATCGAGCCGGATTCACATATCGTTTACCAGACTTTTAAAATATTTTCGTTGTGAACCCTTTCGCTATACCCGGGCTTTTCATGGTTTGATAACCTTCGTATGTTTGGCACGTGTTTGCTATCGTTAAGAACATTTCGTGCAAGAAAGTGCTATCCCTGATTACCTGTGCCCAGATCGAATTGATTAAACCCTAATAAAATAGTGTAAAAATGTCTGACACAGTAAATTAGCCAAATTAGCTTCTTATGCAGAATCAACTAATGAGAAATTTTCGATCTGTGATCTGCAAGTTCAGCTACAAAACGCAAAAGATCTTTGGAGTGAGTTCAATGCTTCGCAAAGCATATGTACGAGTTCGCCGGTAAAGAAGGTTATGTAGATCCACTTTTAGTCTTTGAAGAATTCGAAATAAAATTTTTTATGGTTAAACATATTTTATTATCTGCCATTAGGGATCGTGAAAAGGCCGGAAAGAAGCAAAGACGTAACAGCAAGTTCTAATCGAAACACCAAGTAAATCGATTTCGTCTGAAAGCAATTCGGATTTCTTTCTTCCTAAAATTCGTATTGAACCATTCTCAGGAAACTACAGGGAATGGCCAGCTTTTCGCGATATGTTCGAAGGTATAGTCCACAAGAAAACTAATTTAACACCGGTACAAAAATTTAATTTCTTAGAATCCTGCCACCGTTGTGGAGCGCTTAATCCCCAATTTCTAACTGCATGGGTGGGAAACTAGATCTGATCTTTACATCCGACACCATGAACTGTCCTGCTCTCGAGTGCGAACTTCTTACACAAGCTCAACAATATTCTCAAAAATGTTGACTTTAGTTTTTCCAAACAGTAACAGAACCGCAGATTCGGCTGAAGTTATCTTCTACGATAAGATTTTCCACTGATTAAGCAAACTACTCCTTTTATTCTTCCTCATTTCCTCATAACAAAGAACATCGTACACTTCGTAATAAGAGATACAGATTATGGGAACAACACGTTAAATCTGGTTCTGACTTTGACGAACAAAACTACCTCCTCGCTTACAATCACTTCTCCCTACTTGTTCTCTACCAAAGATATCTCAGCCAAATGCAATCTTCAGTCATTCAGACCCTAAAAAATTCCACCAATTTATTAACACAAAAAAAAAATCCAATTGCTATACATCGACTCTCAAATTTTCTAATATGTCTTCGGATGACTCAACAATCGTTTTCGGCCCAATCTGATGACCCCGATCCTGAATACTTTTCTTACCTGAACAACTATTGTCAAATATCTTCCTCGTCAGTTGAAATTACTTCAGCGCAGTTACTAGACAAAATACATAAACTGAAAGACGATTTTTGTCCAGGTCCTGATGGATTGCCAAGAGTTGTCTTAAAAAAATGTGCTGATAGTATTTTTAAACTATCTTTGTCTGAAGGGAACTTTCCTCATCTGTGGAAAAGGGCTTTATTACCCTTATTCACAAAAAAGGACATAAGCACGATATCCACAATTATCGCCCCATTGCTAAACTATCCTTCATCCCCAAGGTTTTTGAAAGTGTTGTTTATGATGCACTATATTTTAAAGGTAAATCTATATTTCAACCAACCAACATAGTTTTTTCAAAGGCAGATCAACGATCACCAACCTCATTGAGTTTGTTTCAAGTACACTGTGCGCCCTAGAGTAAGGAAAAGGAATTGATGTAATCGCCACGGACTTCAGTAAGGCCTTTGATAAAATCTCGCACAAGTTAATTCTATTCAAACTCAAAGCCCTTGATTTCGAACCTAGGCTGACCTCTTAGATTAATTCCTACATTAAAAAACGCTACTATATTATTTATATTCGTTCCCATTTTTCTGACCCAATTCTCGCCACTTCGGGTGTACCACAAGGCAGTTATCTCGATCCATTAATTTTTATTTTGACCATTAACGAAGTTATTAACGTCATAAAGCACTCCCACATATCAATCTATGCCGATGATATGAAAATCTATAGACAATCTTAAGCCTCTCTGACTCTCAACCTTTAGAAGATGATATTATTAGATTCTCGATATGGTGTCATAAAAACTTTCTCGAGCTCAACATAGAAAAATTAAAAGTCATTTCTTACTCCCGGTGGCGTTTGACACTTCCAACCCGAACCTACTATTTATCAAATCAAAGAGTAGCTGCAGTTACTTCAATGCCGGACTTGGGTGTCATTTGTGATACACAGCTCAATTTTCGTATCCACATTGACTCCGTAATTAGGAAAGCTAACTCCGCTCTCGGATTTGTCAAACGATGGTCAAAAGAATTCTCCGACCCCTATGTCACCAAATCCCTGTACATAACTTTTGTTTGTCCACTTCTCGAGTACGCCAGCGAAATATGGTCCCTTTACTACGATTTACATATTCTGCGCATTGAACCTGTCCAACGTAGATTTCTGCGAATCACATTACGTGGGCTACCATGGGCTGACCACAATATTCCACCCCGCTATGTTAATCGACCTAAACTACTCGGTCTTCTGTCTTTGGAAAAACGTCGGGGGTCCGCCGATATTCTCTTCATCCATAAACTTTTACCCGGCATCATCGACTATTCCACAATACTCTCCCAAATTCCATTTAACACCAACCCGTGTAATTTAAGATCTGTCCACCTTTTCCGTCCGAATGATCACAGGACAACTTAGGGTCTCAACGAGCCACTGAGTCGTATGCTACGTGAAACAAATCGAATAGGTCAAGCGTTCGTTTTCCACTGCAGCAGTCCAGCCCTTCGAAATTCCCTGAATAACCATTTTTCCCGTCATTAGACCTTAGTTTACTCGTAAGTAAAAATAGTAGTTATACTAAGAGTATAAGTCACAGTTTCAAGTTTAGTTTGTTAAGTTATGTGTTTGTATTAATCTGTTAAACTATTTACCGGTTTGCGATGCTACTTATGAACAGGCTTGGGCTAGGTTAGATAAGCGGAATAATAGACCGCGGCATGTGATTAACAGTTACATAAAAACATTTATGGATCTCCCATCAAAACATGTAACAAATGTTAGTTTGATTTGCAAAACATCAGATAGTGCTGATAAAATTGTGCGTGGTCTTTCTTCGCTTAATTCGCTCTATAGGGATCCGTGGCTCATTTTTATGAGTTATAGCCATTTTTGTGCTGAAGGTTGGATCCCCTCAGGCTCTTATTTTAGAATTTATAGCCATTTTTGTGTTGAAGTTTGGACCAATTCAGACGCTTATTTTAGGAGTTATAGCCATTTTTGTGCTGAAGGTTGGCTTTTATTTTAGAAGTTATAGCCGTTTTTGTGTTGAAGATTGGACCCCCTCGGATCCTTATTTTAAAAGTTATAGCCATTTTTGTGTTGAAATTTGGACCACCTCAGACGCTTAACTAGAAGTTTCAGCAATTTTTGTGCTCAAGTTTGGACCCACTCAGAGGCTTATTTTAGGAGTCACAGCCATCTCTGTGCGGAAGGTATGATCTCCTCAGGCTCTTATTTTAGAAGTTACAGCCATTTTTGTGTTGAAGTTTGGACCCACTCAGACGCTTATTTTAGAAGTTATATCCATTTTTGTGTTAAAGTGTGGACCTCCTCAGACGCTTCTTTTAAAAGTTATGGCCGTTTTTGTATTGAAATTATTTTAGCAGTTGTAGCGGTTTTTGTGTTGAAGTTTAGACAACCTCAGACGCTTATTTTAGAAGTTATATCCATTTTTGTGTTGAAGTGTGGACCTCCACAGACGCTTATACGAGTACTAGAAGTTATAGCAATTTCTGTGTTGAAGTTTGGACCCAATCAAAGGCTTATTTTAGGAGTTATAGCCATTTTTGTGCTGAAGGTTGGATCCCCTCAGGCTCTTATTTTGGAAGTTATAGCCGTTTTTGTGTTGAAGTTTGGACCCCCTCGGACACTTATTTTAGAAGCTATAGCCATTTTTGTGTTCAACCCTGGACTCCCTCGGACGCTTATTTTAGGAGTTATAGCAATTTTTGTGTTCAAGTTTGGACCCCCTCCGACGATTATTTTAAGAGTTATACAAATTTTTGTGTTCAAGTTTGTACTCCCTCAGACTATCATTGTAGGAGTTACAGCCACCTTCGTGTTCAACCCTGGACTCCCTCGGACGCTTATTTTAGGAGTTATAGCAATTTTTGTGTTCAAGTTTGGACCCCCTCCGACGATTATTTTAAGAGTTATACAAATTTTTGTGTTCAAGTTTGTACTCCCTCAGACTATCATTGTAGGAGTTACAGCCACCTTCGTGTTCAACCCTGGACCCCCTCGGACGCTTATTTTAGGAGTTATATCAATTTTTGTGTTCAAGTTTGGACCCCCTCCGACGATTATTTTAAGAGTTATAGAAATTTTTGTGTTCACGTTTGTACTCCCTCAGACTATCATTGTAGGAATTACAGCCACCTTTGTGTTCAACCCTGGACCCCCTCGGACGCTTATTTTAGAAGTTATAGCCATTTTTGTGTTGAAGTTTGGACCCACTGAGACTCTTATTTTAGGAGTTATAAACATTTTGGTCCTGAAGGCTGGATCTCCTCAGGCTCTAATTTTAGGAGTTATAGTCGTTTATGTGTTGTAGTGTGGACCTCCTCAGACGCTTATTTTAGAAGTTATATCCATTTTTGTGTTGAAGTATGGACCTCCTCAGACGCTTCTTTTAAAAGTTATGGCCGTTTTTGTATAGAAATTATTTTAGCAGTTGTAGCGGTTTTTGTGTTGAAGTTTGGACCCTCTCAGACGCTTATTTTAGAAGTTATATCCATTTTTGTGTTGAAGTGTGGACCTCCAAAGACGCTTATATTAGAAGTTATAGCAATTTTTGTGTAGAAGTTTGGACCCACTCAAAGGCTTATTTTAGGAGTTATAGCCATTTTTGTGCTGAAGGTTGGATCCCCTCAGGCTCTTATTTTGGAAGTTATAGCCGTTTTTGTGTTGAAGTTTGGACCCCCTCGGACACTTATTTTAGAAGCTATAGCCATTTTTGCGTTCAACCCTCGACCCCCTCGGACGCTTATTTTAGGAGTTATAGCAATTTTTGTGTTCAAGTTTGGACCCCCTCAGGTGCTTATTTTAGGAGTTATAGCCATTTTTGTGTTGAAGTCTGGACACCTCAGGCATTTATTTTAGAAGTTACAGCCATTTTTGTGTTGAAGTTCGGACCTCCTTAGACGCTTATTTTAGCACTTATAGCCATTTTTGTGTTCAAGTCTGGACACCCTCAGGCGCTTATTTTACGAGTTATAGCCAATTTTATGTTGAAGTTTGGACCCCCTCAGACGCTTATTTTAGGACTTACAGCCATTTTTGTGTTCAAGTTTGGACTCCTGAGACGCTTGTTTTAGGAGTTATAGAAATTTTTGCGTTCAAGTTTGTACCCCCTCAGACTTTCATTGTAGGGGTTACACACACTTTTGTGTTAAAGTTTAGACCCCTCAGACGCTTATTTTAGAAGTTACAGCCATTTTTGTGTTGAAGTTCAGACCCCTCAGAAACTTATTTTAGCAGTTATGGCCATTGTTTTGTTCAAGTTTGGACCCCTTCAGACGCTTATTTTAGGAGTTATAGCCATTTTTGTGTTGCAGTTCGTTATAGCCATTTATGTGTTCAAATTTGGACCCTCTAGGACGCTTATTTAAGGAGTTATAGCCATTTTTGTGTTTAACTGTGGACCATGTAGGACGCTTATTTAACGAGTTATAGCCATTTTTGTGTTCAACTTTGGACCCTCTAGGACGCTTAGTTAAGGAGTTATAGCCATTTTGTGTTTAAGTTTGGACCCTCTAGGACGCTTATATAAGGAGTTATAGCCATTTTTGTGTTTAAGTTTGGACCCTCTAGGACGCTTATTTAAGGAGTTATAGCCATTTTTGTGTTCAACTTTGGATCTTCTAGGACGCTTATTTACGAAGTTATAGCGATTTTTGTGTTCAATATTGGACCCTCTAGGACGCTTATTTAAGGAGTTATAGCCATTTTTGTGTTTAACTGTGGACCCTGTAGGACGCCTATTTCAGGAGTTATAGCCATTTTTATGTTCAACTTTGGATCCTCTAGGACGCTTATGTAAGGAGTTAAAGCCATTTTTGTGTTCAACTTTGTACCCTCTAGGACGCTTATGTAAGGAGTTATAGCCATTTTTGTGTTCAAGTTTGGACCCTCTAGGACGCTTATTTGAGGGGTTACAGCCATTTTTGTGTTTAAGTTTGGACCCTCTAGGACGCTTATTTAAGGAGTTATAGCCATTTTTGTGTTCAACTTTGAATCCTCTAGGACGCTTATTTAAGGAGTTATAGCCATTTTTGTGTTCAACTTTGTACCCTCTAGGACGCTTATGTAAGGAGTTATAGCCATTTTTGTGTTCAAGTTTGGACCCTCTAGGACGCTTATTTGAGGGGTTACAGCCATTTTTGTGTTTAAGTTTGGACCCTCTAGGACGCTTATTTAAGGAGTTATAGCCATTTTTGTGTTCAACTTTGAATCCTCTAGGACGCTTATTTAAGGAGTCATAGCCATTTTTGTGTTCAACTTTGTACCCTCTAGGACGCTTATTTAAGGAGTTATAGCCATTTTTGTGTTCAAGTTTGGACCCTCTAGGACGCTTATTTGAGGAGTTACAGCCATTTTGTGTTTAAGTTTGGACCCCCTAGGACGCTTATTTAAGGAGTTATAGCCATTTTTGTGTTTAACTTTGGACCCTCTAGGACGCTTATTTAAGGAATTATAGCCATTTTTGTGTTTAAGTTTGGACCCTCTAGGACGCTTATTTAAGGAGTTATAGCCATTTTTGTGTTCAATTTTGGACCCTCTAGGACGCTTATTTAAGGAGTTATAGCCATTTTTGTGTTCGACTTTGGACCCTCTACGACGCTTATTTAAGGTGTTATAGCCATTTTTGTGTTCAAGTTTGGACCCTCTAGGACGCTTATTTAAGGAGTTATAGCCATTTTTGTGTTCGAGTTTGGACCCTCTAGGACGCTTTTTAAGGAGTTATAGCCATTTTTGTGTTTAACTTTGGACCCTCTAGGACGCTTATTTACGAAGTTATAGCGATTTTTGTGTTCAAGTTTGGACCCTCTAGGACGCTTATTTAAGGAGTTATAGCCATTTTTGTGTTTAACTGTGGACCCTCTAGGACGCTTATTTGAGGAGTTACAGCCATTTTTGTGTTTAAGTTTGGACCCTCTAGGACGCATAGTTAATGAGTTATAACCATTTTTGTGTTTCACTTTGGACCCTCTAGGACGCTTATTTAAGGACTTATAGCCATTTTTGTGTTCAACTTTGTACCGTCTAGGACGCTTATTTAAGGAGTTATAGCCATTTTTGTGTTCAACTTTGGACCCTCTAGGACGCTTATTTAAGGAGTTATAGCCATTTTTGTGTTCAATTTTGGACCCTCTAGGACGCTTATTTAAGGAGTTATAGCCATTTTTGTGTTCGACTTTGGACCCTCTACGACGCTTATTTAAGGAGTTATAGCCATTTTTGAGTTCAAGTTTGGACACTCTAGGACGCTTATTTAAGGAGTTATAGCCATTTTTGTGTTCGAGTTTGGACCCTCTAGGACGCTTATATATAAGGAGTTATAGCCATTTTTGTGTTTAAGTTTGGGACCCTCTAGGACGCTTATTTAAGGAGTTATAGCCATTTTTGTGTTCAACTTTGGATCTTCTAGGACGCTTATTTACGAAGTTATAGCGATTTTTGTGTTCAATTTTGGACCCTCTAGGACGCTTATTTAAGGAGTTATAGCCATTTTTGTGTTTAACTGTGGACCCTGTAGGACGCTTATTTCAGGAGTTATAGCCATTTTTGTGTTCAACTTTGGATCCTCTAGGACGCTTATGTAAGGAGTTATAGCCATTTTTGTGTTCAACTTTGTACCCTCTAGGACGCTTATGTAAGGAGTTATAGCCATTTTTGTGTTCAAGTTTGGACCCTCTAGGACGCTTATTTGAGGGGTTACAGCCATTTTTGTGTTTAAGTTTGGACCCTCTAGGACGCTTATTTAAGGAGTTATAGCCATTTTTGTGTTCAACTTTGAATCCTCTAGGACGCTTATTTAAGGAGTTATAGCCATTTTTGTGTTCAACTTTGTACCCTCTAGGACGCTTATGTAAGGAGTTATAGCCATTTTTGTGTTCAAGTTTGGACCCTCTAGGACGCTTATCTGAGGAGTTACAGCCATTTTTGTGTTTAAGTTTGGACCCTCTAGGACGCTTATTTAAGGAGTCATAGCCATTTTTGTGTTCAACTTTGTACCCTCTAGGACGCTTATTTAAGGAGTATATAGCCATTTTTGTGTTGAAGTGTGGACCTCCACAGACGCTTATACGAGTACTAGAAGTTATAGCAATTTTTGTGTTGAAGTTTGGACCCAATCAAAGGCTTATTTTAGGAGTTATAGCCATTTTTGTGCTGAAGGTTGGATCCCCTCAGGCTCTTATTTTGGAAGTTATAGCCGTTTTTGTGTTGAAGTTTGGACCCCCTCGGACACTTATTTTAGAAGCTATAGCCATTTTTGTGTTCAACCCTGGACTCCCTCGGACGCTTATTTTAGGAGTTATAGCAATTTTTGTGTTCAAGTTTGGACCCAATCAAGGGCTTATTTTAGGAGTTATAGCCATTTTTGTGCTGAAGGTTGGATCCCCTCAGGCTCTTATTTTGGAAGTTATAGCCGTTTTTGTGTTGAAGTTTGGACCCCCTCGGGACACTTATTTTAGAAGCTATAGCCATTTTTGTGTTCAACCCTGGACTCCCTCGGACGCTTATTTTAGGA